>MU825878.1:2310008-2812508 GCA_029204205.1 Desmophyllum pertusum
AACCGTAATTTACTGTTTAACCCATAATATAAAGCTTGACTGATATTTTCTGTTCTCCGTTTTATTTCAGTAGAGAAACGTCCCCTGCTATTCCTCCCAAACGTAAGAGTATCTTGGTGCCCAATCCCACAGACAACTCAGCGCCTTCGCCCCCACCCCTCCCTACACGTACCTCGGGTGATCTACCGACAAATTTTGTGGTAAACGGAGCAGAGATTGGAAACGAGGCCAAGGTAGCCCCGCCTGCAAGCGAAGACAATCTTCCAGCCTTACCTCCCAAAAAATCTGTGTCCCGGATGTCTGTTGAAGTGAATGAACCCCCTGTTCCAGAAAAACCAAAGGTAAGGAAACGCCACTGAACGATATTACGAGAACGATGTCAAACCAGTAGACCAGTTGACCAGTAGACGCGGAGGATCTGGGAACGAGACATGTCATTGTGATAATATTGGCCATGCGCAGTGGGTTAGAAAAGTCGTACTCGTTCTCATACTTCGATCTGAAGGTTCCTATTGCCTTTGGTACTATGGCATATCACAACTGCGCATGCCTGTTTTGTGATGGTAGAGGTGGTAAAGCGAGCACTTTTTCAGCGTTTAAATCTAGTCTAGTTTTGACCTTTCGTGTATCTCTGTGGTTGCCAACCATTATTTGGAGCATTCAGTCTTTTTTCAGACTATATATAAAGAGTAAAACGGTTATGGTTTCCACCGTGGTAAATTCGAAAATCTAAATTTTTTTTTTGCGGGTAATTTTGATAATTTCAATGTTGGACATCCTATAAAGGTTACCACAGGTCAGAAAAAAGCCAGGGAATTTAGTATCTAGTCAGGGAAACTCTAAATCTCTTGTCGAAGTTGGGGGATTTTATATTTGTTATGATCAATGAAAATTGTTTTCTAGTCAGTGGTCGGTGAAAAGTCACGGAATTATTGTTGTTTTCATGAGTGGTGACCATGCCTGTAACCTCCCTGGCTGTTTGATATTTCTTTTGTTTCTTTTAACCGTAGTAGTATCGGTATTATCAGATGGTTCTGTTGGTAGCAAATCCATCATAAATTGTATGAGAAACCCCTAAAATGTCATTAACCTTGTTTTATTGATTGAGCCATGCTGTTTGTCTAGGTATTAGATGTTTATTCATTAGGTATTCTCACGGTTGGGACTGGAACTAGCTTGCAATCGAGGCTCATGCGGTGGAATATCATTAAAAATATTTGCATTTAAAAAGATTCCCCCGCATGAGCTTCGATTGCAAGCTAGTTCCAGTCCAACCGTGAGGATACGAATATGGTCTACGGCATTGTGAATTCATGTTCCCATGAAAGTGATAGAATGCTAAGTAATGAACATGTTTCTGTTTGTTCCTCCAAGCGCCCAGTTACGCTGACGTCACCTGTAGATGATTTAGAACCTCCACCTATGTTGCCAGAGAAACGAAAGAGTTACGCCAGCACCCTTAGTCTAACCTCCAGTCGAGCGTCATCAGTGTTCTCTGATTCAGTTCCAGATTTCACGTGTCCTCTGTCTCCTTTGTTCCCGTCAAACCCTACTGATAGACTGGGTAATGTAACACCGCAACCCTTCGCTCGGGATTCCCGCGGGTCATCATTGCCGTCAGGGTCTTCAATTTCAACTATATCCCCGACGACTCCCCGGCCGGGGGGCTTCACATCCCAGGGGTCAAGTTCCAGCGGACCAAATGGCTATAGTTACGTAACACCTCCCACGTCTCCACGAGTGCCGTATGCGTATGTATCGTCGCCCAATGCATCAGTAGCTAGCTGGGTGTCGGAAAGCACAAATTATTTTTCAGCGTCTTCCTCGTTTGACAGTGATATTCTGTCCCCGGGGAGTCCGCCGAAGCGGGGATTTAACACGGGGACGCTGCCGCCGTTATCAACCCCAATGAATGAAGATCTGTTTGCAGGAACGTCGCCGACGAAGAATGACTCCACTCCACTGCTTATTCCGTTTAAAGAGAAGCAGAATTTTTCGACGATTGAAAGAGTTGAAAATTGGTCGTTTACCGAAACCACGTCAACAGTGACGTCATCAACCACAGTTGGGTCACGTGACGAACAAGCGAAGCCTCGTACCCCAGTTCCCGCTCCTCGGAGAAACACTTTAGCCTCCTCAAGTCGAGCCGCGTTATCTAGATCGTGCTCAGACGCGTCCGATGGGCGGTCAAACATTCACGGTTTTGGACAAGGGGTGACTCCACCCGAGGTTAAACCCCGAACATCCCTTTATTTCCCAACAGATCACAACATGAAGTCTCCCCCGCCTAAGCCGCCGAGACCTTCACAGTCTGTTAACAAACTACCTCCGCCAATGCCAAAGCCTTACGCCTCCAAGTCGGCCGAAAGTTCTCCGGCAACTCAACGGAAAGCGCTCAATGCGGATATGCACGACATTCCGCCTTCAGAAGGAAATGGAACATAACCAGCTTGTTATATATTAGCACAGCCCAACTTCCCTCAAGGAAGTACTCAGTCGTGGGCCCGGCCTCACACAAACACTACATTGTAGCCCGCTAATAAAGGGACACTTTCCCTGAGCGAACACATGAACGTCGCACCTAGGTTCTTTCATGATGGCAGTGCGTTTGCGTCTGCTAAAATGTTTCACGAGAAGAAAGATATTCTAACTGATCATTTACTATTTTCTGTCGTTTAACCCTTTCACTCCCATGAGTGTCAAAGCTCAAAATCGAAAAAAATCCCAAATTTAATTTTGTACGATATGGCAAAACAAACAGTAGCACATGAAAGTACTGCTCAATAGCTTTCATATGAATGGTCACACACTAGGGTTTTATCCACATATGTAAAAGTTTGAAACACAATTGACTTGATGCTAACTTCTGGGAGTGAAAGGGTTAAGTCAATCATATAACAAATCCAAACGACGTTTTGCGAAGGTCGTTGGAAAACAGGTTCATTACTGCACGTGCTGTATATACACGAGATAAATGTTCAGTCAATACGAGATATATTACAATACCTTACACAATTGTCTTTTGTAGCAAAAATTAAAAACGCGTTTTCCCAATTAGGAAATTAATTAGAATATGGCATTAGGAAGACGCAGAAGTGTATTATTTCACATTTCACTGACAATAAGTCAGTAATGACAAATGTGGGTTTTTAACTTGTGAATACAATTTTTTTAAAGCTGTAATATTGTTCCAGATTTGAGTTCAAGTAACTCGTTCATAGGTTTCGATTATTGAAGATTGACCAGACAGCATTTTTATTTTGTAATATTTTTTTAACGAAGGTCATAGGAATACATCATAACAAATTACGTAGATAGCAGGTTTTTCTCATAAATAAAATCTTTGTCAATAAAAAATGTACAGAAAATGTGTATTCTTCGAAATATTGAACAGAAATACTTGCTTGTTCCATTTGCCATTTCCGAGTACTTTTTAACTCTGCTTAAAAACGAGTCCTGGTGCAAAAGTTTTCATATGAAAATGAGTTTAATAGTGTGACTACTCCAACCAAGGCCACCCAATCAAATTATTTGCAAATTGACCAATAGCATTTGAGTGTTAAAACAATAAAATTGGCCACATCCATTTGCTAATTTGCACATAATTTTGTCAGGTGGCCTTGGTTGGAGTAGTCGCACTGTAACTCGTGCATATCACTCATTTTCATGTGAAGGGTTTTACACCTGGACTCGTTTTGAAACAGAAGCAACAGCCAACTCGTGAATGACCTATTCCACTTGAGGCCATTTACACAACAATGGAGTTTTGGTACGGATAACATTACAAATAGGTACCAGGACCTAGCCGTACCAAAAATCCTTGGGAGTATAAATGGGTCTTGGGTCGTCTACAAAAACCGCGCGATTGTCCTCAAAGAATACTGGAAACAGGAGAAACTAAATTTATTGATCTCGTTTTCACAAATTCCCGTTGCGTTTCGCGGGTTAAAGCACTGTCGATTGTGTATTATCAGTAATTAGAAAATAGCTGTCATATAAACGGCATAGAGTCTAGCCGTGCATTATTTTCTTATAAAGCACGGCTAAAAACTATAAAGCACGCATGTCCCGGATGTTCACCACGCTCACGTCGCTCAGTTTATAAAGTTGAACCTGTCGCTTTTCTTGACTCTTTTATCCGACTAATTAAGTTGAATATATTACGAGTTTGACCAGTAATGCTTTACCTGTATTGAAAACGAAGTGAAACAGTATCATCGAAGGCGACGGATCATGCAGAAAGAAAACAATTTCGCTCTCGGAGAGAGTGGCACGGTCTTGAACCGGCCGGCGGCATTTTATCAACAACAGCGATCAAAGTGATTTCGCAAAACAACTTGGACCTGAGAAAACGTTTAGAGGTAAGAGAAAATTATTCTCTTATTCATAAAAGACGCCACAACACTATCGTTTTACATATAAGCGAAATAGCAGCACATTTGTTTGTTTTTGAACGTCAAGTCAATGGTTAATCTGCAGAAATCTTGGAAAGAAGCCGACAAAATTACGACCGGCAAAAGTTGAAAATAGATTTGTCAAACTCTAAGAAACTTTCTAAAAAATTCAGGAGAGGCCATAATATGGAAATTTTCGTTGAAACAAGTGTTTACTCATTCAAGAAATGTTAAAATATCGTACAACTAGGATTATAGATTAGTTCTTAATTCACGCTACTTCGCGACTTTGTAAGTTTTGTGTTCTACCGCGCCACTCAAGCGTACGGCGAAGTTTTTTCTTTCAAGTTCCTGCTATTTTCTAAACTAAATAGAAGATGGTTTTCATATGTCCTATAAGAAAATGATGCACTTTTGAGGTCTAGAAAAGCAGCTGAATGCACTCGCCGAAGCGGCTCGTGCATTCACTAGCTGCTTTTCTAGACCTCAAGCGTGCATCATTTTCTTATAGAACATAGAAAACCATCTTCTATTAGGTAATTATAAAATTTTGGTCATATAACGCGCGCTCTGATTGGTCAATTCGAGTTCATTATAACTCGATAAAGCACGCGCCCTTCGTCACATGCGTACTGTAATAGGCCAATTTCGATATATTAAAATTCTAACTTGGCTACGAGGCTTAGGGGAATAAAACAAAAGAAATGATTTATTCATCCCTCAACCTCGATGTGATTTCTTTTCGATTTATTTTGTTTTGTTCCCCTAAGCCTCGGAGCCAAGTTAGAATTTTAATATATCGAAATTGGTCTAATGCACTCTGCCTACGTCACAAGTTTGAGCGCGCGCAATCGCATGAATATTTTATAAAGGAAATAGTAAACTTTCCTCTCGTGCATTGTTGAGTTGTATAAGCACTTGGGAATTTATGCGAGAAGCACGAGGCGTATCTACGCACTTTTCTCGTGTTCTTAAAAATTCCCGCGTGCTTGTATAACTCAACAATGCACTCGGGCGCGTATTCAAAAATTCTCGTTCATTATAAAGTTGACTCGTACATGCATTTACCGATAACACGGAAGTAACAGTGCTTTAACCCGTATATAATACATTACATGGTTTTGGCGTCTTTATGTGTTAAACGAATTATAACCTTTTTGAACTTCTCAAAATGCTGGCAGTAACCCGTCAAACACATTTCAGAGATAGCCATATTATATGTGTTTAACTATAACCATTCACACAAGTGAAGCCAGTTGAGGCGAAAAGTGGCCTTTATTCCCAACAAGTTAAATAGTTTATTTTCTTCATAGCGTCTCATGACACAACCGCTAGATTGTTCGCCAACTCTTACGATAACTTATCTATTATTTTCATGAGCTAAAAGATATTTTTTTTTTTTATAAATAAAACGATAAATGTGGTAAGTTAGAAAAGTACGGAAGGTACTAATCCTCAAACATCTATTGGAAATATCTGAAGCAAGTATTTCGGCTTTTAAACTATGATGATGATGGTATGGCACTTTACATATATTTGTGAGAAGCTATGTACAAAACAGTGGTAATATACCAGTTTTGAGTTCTGGGCAGACGAAGAAATCCAAGCTAGAAATATTCAAGAGAATTTTCAAAAACTTTTCAATTCGAAATCGTCCACATTGTTAACCATATATTAATATATTATCCTTGTCTTTACGGCTGTCTCTTTTTGGGGTAAGACATGACCCATTTAACAAAAGGAAGGTGCCATTTCATCAGCAACGTACACTGATAACAACAATCACTTGCACAAACAAGAACGCTTGTGAAGAAAGTTGAAATCACGTTACAGGGAGACAGACACGCCAGTAGTCTTTATTTCAGGACTTTGTTCGACGTAAGTGGTTCTGCTCCTGCGTGTGTCGCCTAGTGTGTCTTCACGACGTTGTTTTGACTGTAGCTGAGCCTTGTGGATTTCTGTCGGCCAGATCGTGTGCCGAGCCACTGTAATCACGACCCTGTGACAAAGCAAAAAAAAACTTCTTGAATCCCAAATGGTGCGCAAGTTTTCTCGTACACCCTATAAGGTCGTCGCAAATGAACAATCTCGTTCCCAGGACATTTCGTTACCACAGAAAGAACCTGGGGCTGATTTAGGCTCGTAACCCCTGGAATGATTTAATTTTTATTTGTTTATTTGCCAATAATTACATTTTATGATCGTGATTTAAGGTCACGATATAGTAAGTCATTTTATGTAATGTACAAAATTACAAAAGAAAACCTTGATAACTTCCTAATTAAGGCGGAGAAAATCCAAAGAGATAATAAGCTTAAAAGTAAACCAAAGAGGATGGAGAAGATGCAAGTACGGACGACGAACTTGAATTCTTTAAGGCTAAATTTTTCAAGATGGGCCAAGAAAACTTTTGAATTTTGATACGTACATGAGGTTTCAGTTTTCAGTAGGAACCCAACTCAGTGCCAAACTGGGACTTCAGAACCAATCACCGGCGCGATACTCTGTCGAAGCGACAGGTCAAGTTTGCTCGCGCCATCAACGTGCTCAACAAGATGCACGCTCGCGCTACTGAATTCTATTGCACGGCTTTGCTAGCTATATTATAATTCCATCATAAACAACCTTTTAATCAATAGGCCAATTTTGATATATTAAAATTATAGCTTAGGGGAATAAAACAAAAAATTATTTATTCACCCCTCAACCTCGATGTGATTTATTTTCGACTTATTTTGTTTTATTCCCCTAAGCCTCGGAGCCAAGTTAGAATTTTAATATATCGAAATTGGTCTGTTGCACTCCAAAAATGAACCTGTTTTGTTATCTAGCATATATTGCATCATCCAATTGATCCCAAGACTGAAATATAAATAAAACTACTCGGTCACTATACCTTGGAAGAAGAGCCAATACTGCACTGAGCGCACAGACAGACCAGAATTCCACAGTTGCCATGGTTACAAATGGTACGTAGTACATTTCCCAGAAGAAGCTTCCTAAGACGCCAAATATGGCGAACCACAAGAACGAGAGAACAATACTGCCCCATAAAATCACATGATGGAGAATTGTCTGCAGCGAAATGAACAATTAATGTTAATACGCTTTACAGTAGTATTGAGGTCACAGGTGTGTATGAAAGAAAATTCTTGCTTACCCACTGAGCTGTTATGAGTGCTAAATACAAATTAGCAACAATGACTGAACTCTGATGAAGGGTCACTCCAACCATTCTAATGTCTGCTATGCTTCCATCGTACACCTTTAATGATACGAAATGAAAAAAGTTAATACCTCTATGGATCGAGAGTTTAGTTTCTCGTCAAGAAACTGTTGTGCCGCGTTGGCAGACAAGCGAATATTCAAATGCGAGTTACCGCTACTCAAAGTCATTTGAATAGTACTTTATTATCCATGCAAGTCATAAGTCATGGGTATATGACATCCCCATGGGTGTCTCTCATTGGTGCAGCGATATTATATCAAGAACAATGACGGCAGGCAGAATATAGTACTATTAGAGATTTAAGCAGCTGAAATTTCGAGTGCTCTAACGAAGGGTTATATGTAACAAACACTCGTTGTATCCGAGTTACGCTTATAACGCATCAGTTCGTGATTCGTAATCAATCTTCCCCAATCTTAACCATACTTATTCCTTTTTGGTTCACTATTACCTCTGGCGTTTTTCTACCAATTATTTTGAGGTTTTTTCGATTTGAAAGTAATTTTGTATGTCGCAAAAAATGACACATGGTACACGACAAAGTTCCTTTAAGCCGAATACAGGGACAGATCGGGAGCGGAGACGGTAATCCGTTGATCTTGTCTCCTACATCACCTCGTACTACATGATTAGTAAGGGACGATAACGAACCCACATCACTGTTCGAAAAGAGTAGAGGACGTAGTTCCCGCTGTTGTGGTCTCGGTGTAGTCTGGCCTGTTCACATTCATTCATGGGTTGGGTGGGTAGGGTGAGATCATGAATGGACTGATACCGTTGAACTGTAAGGGGCATGTTAACATAATACATATGGAAAATGGGGGCCCCTTAGGCCATGTTGTGTTACGATAATCGATTTGATTTTATTCGATTCGATTTGATTCAAATGTCAATTTGCTCACATCATAGACCAAAAATAGTCGAGTTATAACGCACGCATTGCGTTACACATCATAAGATCTTGGTATGGTGTAAAGTTACATGTAAAGTGATCAAATAACGCGCTTAAAGTGCAACTAACCCCAAAAATTTTTATTCGTTTAAATAAATGTACTTGTTATTTGAAACTTAACTGCGAAATTTTTTTTGGATTTGGTTAAATCCTCGATTTTCTGTGCCCCGGCAAAGTGGCCGAAAACGCCGCCATTTTTGTTCACGGCCGCGTTTTTGACTGGGAATGAGTTTAGCGACTAGTGACGTCAACTCAGGAGCCTTTGATCCTTCGCGTCCACTCATTTCCTTCAGGAAGATGCGATACACATTCGAAAAGTGTGAAGAAACGCCTTCCAGGTGCGTTATTGGCCGTTGCAGTAACACCCCAGATTTAGAGAAAGGTATACTATACCATTCTAGAGCGATCGTGGAGAAAATACGAAAAAGACGGTGGATGTAAACTCAAGCGAACGAAGTATAGTGGGACTGTGAGAGCCATTGCATGCTCAAGAACTCCGTCTAGAATTTGTCCGCGCACTTCTAGCAGGCTGACTTCCAAAGGCTATTTAACCCGGTCGAAGCCAACCCAACTAGCCATCGACCAAATGTTACCGAGAACCTATTTCTACCATCGCTATAGCCAGAGATGTAAGCCCATGAAATTCAGTAGCGCGAGCGTAGAATTCAAGCATTCATCCGTAGTATCGCGCATCTGTAATGGCGTTAACATTTCACCCTCGTGCGAAGCAATTTCAGGAATATTGATGAAAGTCAAAGACGAATTTCTTTCGAAGGATAAAATAGGAAAAATGACAAAAGATTTGAACTCCAAAAGTTTTTCTGAGGCCGGGAAATAAGCAGTGCGATAAACCGTATACTCATCGTAATATCAATGCGGACTACAGAGGGAACAGGTCCACTTCGCTTATCGAGGTTTAAAAAGTGCTATTTATTTGACGGTTTTTTACTTCAAAATTAACTTAGTTCACTATGGTGGTTATTTGGAGTAGCAACGACAAACGTTTGAGGATGTCAAAACTGTAGTGATGTGGCTTGTTTCCTTTCAGCTTGTTTTTTTATGGCTTCAATTTCCAGGCCCGAGCAAGCCGCGCGGAGCAAGCCGATTTTCAATCGATCGAAAAAAGCCGCGAGCGAGAGAAAACTGCGACAGTTACTTGGCTTTTGTAAAAATCAAAGCTCTCTAAATGGTGAAAAGCTGGCATTTAACAGAATAACCATTGCTTTACAAAATACATACTCGCTAAAGCAAAAATATAAATGATCATACGGCTCGCGCATATCGATGCATGGGAGTACTATAGGTGACAATAATTGCTTACCATTGACTGACTTCTTCAGTGCTATCTAAGCGGTCCTTTGTGCTTTCTTTTCGACTCTTCGTTCGCTTTGACCTCCTTTTCGCATTTAGTTGTCCATTCCAGGTGACCGGGCAGTTCATCCAAGAAGATATCTTACTCATTGCTGCTTGAAAGTATCGATTGCGAGTCTATTTGTTTACATCTGGTTTGACGGAATCGGTTTGGAGTATTAGTGATAAGACTAACCAAGAATCCACTCTTTCTTTGCCGTCAAGTCTAGCTTGAATTGCTTCCTCTAGCTTCTTGTCTTCTTCTTCTTCCTCCTTTTCGTATTTCTTCAGCCATTCCTCGTCCACATACGGTTCGTCGGCAGAAGCGAAAGCCATCCCATCTGTGTGCTTCGATCATCACGGGAAGCTTGCGACCCGTGCATCTTCCACTTCGATCTCAACATGTTTGTGTCATAGTGTTCCGAATTGCAACTAGACTCCGAATTTGAGTCACTAGATGACATATCTAGTTTGTGTTAAAATTCTGTGGCTTTCGAAAATAAAACGGCTCCGGAAATAACGAAAAGAATATCTACGCTCGAAGGATTCCCAGTCAAATGCTTGTAAACATGATAAATCACACTCCTGTTTTGACGTCACATTGCTCGACCAGGACTCCCATTTGCGCGGTGGTGAACATGGAAAGCCTGACTTTAAACAACTGTAGAAACGCGGGGATTTTATCAATCACGATAATTTTTTTCGCAGACGTGATCGGGGCAATAGATAGATGTTAATGAGAGAAAAAAAATTTGGGGGTTAGTTGCACTTTAAGGTCACAGTGATATTTATACAACCTCGATTCCAGGCTCTCTCTCCTTTTCCTCCTTGTCGTTGAGTAGAGAGACCCTGGTTGCGGCTGGTCACGTGACTATGCGGTTACAACAATACCGCAGGGAGGGTGGGTCTTTGAGGCCGTTTTGTCAAGGTGAACAATAATTACTAACCAAGGGATCGAAGGGGCAAATCGAGTTTGGTTCAAAATGGAACAGCATTTTATACGGCAAGATTATGTTAAAAGTGAAACAGGCTATTTGTATGGAACGTTTGTTTTTATTCTTTACAACTTCATGACATGAAAATGTATACGTGACGGATATTTTCGAGCCACAAAAGCAGCGGCGCGAAAATTAATACGAGAATGGAAAATTCGCTTTTGCGAACACAAAATTTATAAGCTACCGGCTATAAACGATGAACCATCGACTTCAGATTCACTTTTACACTAAGTAGACAGGTTCATGATCGTAAAGCTAAACGAGGTTGTAAACCAGACACCTTGGTCTCAAAACCAACTTTGAAAACAACAATAAGCTTGGCGAGCTCGTTCACAGCTGACCCTGCGAACTCACTAAATTAAAACACACAACGGCATTCATTTACAAATTCATTTGGAGCGAAATAGTCCAAATTTTAGGATAAAAGAGTAGCTTACTATTTTCTCTAACTGATTCTGTGTTAGTTTGACCATAATATAGTTTTCTTGTGTCAAAAAATCTACAACAACAACCGCTCGAAGCGGTTCCTTGAAAATCAACAAACTTGTACGGCACGAAATAATTAAGCTTATGTCAAACGGACTGTACGAAGGAATTTTTTTCCATCGGCAGTTTTTGCAGTGAATACAATTTAACGATCACTTAAAACTCGTTACCTTAAAAAGCTGTTCACATACCAAGCTTACATGTAAACTTAATTCTTGAAATGATCGGCTTTCTTCCGTGGACAAAATTCCGTTGTAAAACGTCCGATCGATCGTCGTAGTTCGTAGTTGTGCAGTTCTGAGAATTACGCAAGCAGTTTCCGAGAAAAGATTATCGCAGTGATCTTCGGCCTGGCAAAGCCTGTAGAAGCTTGATAACCACATGTAAGCATATGTACAAACTTTTTTGGTGCTTTCTTTCTTGCGAGTTGTTTGAAGACCTGCTGCGTCTGCGAGTTGCTTCTCAGAGTCTAACGCTCTCACCCTCTCATGGTAGATTTGTCACAGCAACAACTCTAACACTCTACCACCCCTCCCTCCGAATATATTTTTTTACCACCCAGAATCTGGGTGGTCACGTGACCAGCCGCAACCAGGGTCTCTCACTCAACGACAAGTAGGGAGGAAAAGGAGAGAGAGCCTGGAATCGAGGTTGATATTTATATTCTTGGTTTTCACGTGACGTCATCAAATTCTAAAATTCAAAACCGCGAGGCCTACATAATTTTTACCTTCATTCAAGGAAAGATTACCTAAATATATATCTTTTCACAATTTCTTAGCTCGATCTCATGCTTCCTTTTGAAAATAGAACGGTTTAAATTTC
Organism: Desmophyllum pertusum; assembly: GCA_029204205.1. Lineage (NCBI taxonomy): Eukaryota > Metazoa > Cnidaria > Anthozoa > Scleractinia > Caryophylliidae > Desmophyllum > Desmophyllum pertusum. The sequence continues at coordinate 2,322,243 of MU825878.1, forward strand.
CGAGTTTTCATCGTACGTGACATCGCAGGACGGCCGTGACAGAGCTGTTTCCGTATCTAAAACATGACTCTTCGGGTGATTTTCAGCATTCTAAACAATTTAAGTTTAAGGAGAAATATTTATCTAAATATTCGAAAGTTCACAAGAGAAAACAAACCTCCTTTCTGGCAAAAGTGAGCTCCAGATGTTTTTTCGTATTTCCGGCGGCCTGTTGGTGCCGAGGGACACCAACATGGCGTTTCCATACTGAGCTCTATAAATTTGTGTGGAACATTTTGACAAATAACTCGAGTATGGAATACCGCACAGACCTGAGACTTGGACTGATTCCTTATTTATTCATTATCTATTGACATGTCAATTAGACCAATTTTCGATATATTAATATTCTAAACTTGGCTCCGAGGCTTAGGGGAATAAAACAAAAGAAATCGACAATAAATCACATCGAGGTTGAGGGATGAATAAATCATTTCTTTTGTTTTATTCCCCTAAGCCTCGGAGCCAAGGTTAGAATATTAATATATCGAAATTGGTCTATTCCTTGACTTCATTCATTGAACGGTTTCGATTTTTTTATTTATGGCGTGGACAGTGAAAACCGAGAATACAGACTACATGTATTTTGCAACAGTTTTTGCCTGCTGACATTCGTCTTCGCTTTCCGAATATTTAATTTTCGATGCGATTCCTGTAATAAACTCAATACGCTGATAAACTTCAGGAAATATTTCAGCTCGTACAGCCTAGGGAAATGGTCTCTGTATTGAACAGATTTTGAAGCTTGAAAGGCACGGCTAATGCATTCTCTGCGCTTTGTTCATAGGTAGAAAACAAGCACCCGTGACTGTGGCGCATAAATGTAATTTTTTCCTTTTTCAATACATTTTCCTGTTTTTAGTCATAGAGATTGTCCTTTTCCCTAAAATGTCCTGATTTGGGCCAAATCGCGTCAGTGACTTGTAGGAAATCAGGTCAATAATTAGAGCTTCTGGTGATTATATTCCGAATTTGGGCGCTACACGCATGCGTCTTTTGCACAAGTACCATAAGGAAACCGCGACACAAAATAAAAAAATATATACCTTGCGCTGTTGCAGTAGTATTTGAAGCGCGACTCCGCCCAACACGGAATATATTTTCTCCCTATTTTCTCTCTCTTGAGTGATCCAGTGATCGAGTGAGCCCATGACAAAAGCTCCACATAAACTAACGTGTTGTGTTTATAAAGGATAAAATAAAACCATTGATATAACGTACCCAGAAGGCCGCATAAAACACCACCAAGCTTTGATACAAGGCATCTAAGATGGTCAACCAAAACAACTTCCTTGTGTACAACTATGAATTAAAAAGAGCATATCATCAATGAGTGCTAAGATCGCGTCAGGCCGAAAGCCTCCGAAAGCCTTTTCACTCACAAACTTCAGAATCTATTTATAATAAATAATAAATAAATAAATATTTAATATACTTTGTTATACTTTGTTAACTCATTGTTGGTAGAGTTCTATCTACAAACTATGATTGACTAGAAACTCGCGCTCTGTCCGTGTGTGTGATCTTCGCTCGCTCGAAGTGTAATACACGAAACTCAATACAGTAAAAACCCGCATAAAAGAACACGTGTTTGGGGTTCAGGCTGATTTTTGTTCTTATATCGGGTGTTTTCTGGTACTTTTTGACCAAATTTGACCAATTTCAGCCTGAGTGTTCTTAATCCACTGTTCTTTTATGCGGGTTTTTTACTGTACTTGTAACTCATTTACCCGATGCACACTTTACAGGGGACCTTGGCCTAATGGTCAGCACGTTGGATTCCGGATAGACCTATCTGGGTTTGAGCAGTGGCCGGAATCACTGTGTTGTGTTCTTGGGCAAGACACTGCACTCTTACAGTCTCTCTCCAGTCTCTCTCCAGTCTCTCTCTCTCCATCCACAAGCATGAATGGGTACCTGCGAACTTTTAGGGAAATCTCGAAATGCTGCGGTACCGTAACCTGCAATGGACTAGCATCCCAGCCAGATGGAGTAGCAATACTCCTATCGGTTTCATGCTACGGAAACCGGGATACTCTCTAGCAGGGTGGGCCAGTACAGCTTTATCTTTATCTACCTAACACGTCAAGCGCATCTGAAAGTTCGTTCAATCGACCATAATATTTCAAAGAAGAACTAGGAGCTACTTATAACAAACATACCTCGCTATTCTGTCCTGATTTGTAAAGAGCAGGTTTTCCGCTCAATATACTATCAGGGACATCTTTATCCAGTATTCCACAAACGACGGGAGGCACCGCGGTGAACAGAAGATTGAAGAGAATCAAAGAAATATCATCAATAGCGTTTGAGCCAGAGAAACCATTGTACAGCTGGAACCAGAACAGAACCAGCACAAACATCTGAAAAGCAAAAGAGAAATACTGGGTAAAACTAAAGCTACAAAGCAAACAGAAGCTTTCCAATGCTTATATACAAATAGAGCGTATGCACTTGACGCCATAGCCGCCATATTGGTGTACCCTTACAAAATAAATTTAATTACCTTCAATTGTTATGTACACCAACATCACAGGACTGAGTACATATGCTCTATACTGTTAGGTATGATGACGTCAGTTGCTCAAAATTCACCACCAAGCCTCGTTTACACGAAATTCTTCCCACCCTCTGGCACATGCATACTGTTTACAAGTGGGTATTCTCTTCATCTGCTGCTTTGGGAATTCATTTATGATAAATTAACAAGTTCGGACTTCGAAAGCAAGGCTTGGTGGTTAAATTAGCTAGTCTGACGTTAACATGCATGAGGATTATTGAACCAAACTGTCGGCTAGGCAGAAATCAGTTGATGTTTCCACTTCAATCCTTTCCAGTTCTGTCCATCTGTCAGCCACTATACCTTCCAAACACTTCGTTTGAGTTTTTCTATCCTTTCAAACCATTACTTAGCGGTTTCATAGCAGAGAGCCCCCCCCTCCCCCATCACTTTTATATGGGTGTCCCCCCAGGACAGAAAGCCCTTTGGTATACTAACTCACACAATATTCTGGTTGGTAACTTGATGAGTACTTCTATAAATTAATTATCAGAAAAAGCACCAAAACCAAGAATCAATTTGTCTGGCTATCTTTTTTCACATTTTATATATCGACCAGTAATACCAGCCGTCAAATTCAGACTCTTTTTATTCCACTATTCATGGGTTACAGGAATCGATTCTGTTGCTTCTTTGACAGTCACCAAACATGAACAAAACCAACCTTAGCTTATCACTAAGACGACAGGAACTTACTGCGTTCTTGAAGAAGAAATACAGGAACATCTTGCAGATGCGATCATAGCACCAGTGCCCATGGACCAATAGGAGACGAGATAGGAATTTAAACCGACCAATAGCGAAGTCGCTGGCCATGACAGCCTGCATACCCTCCTGTCCAGAGATACCAATCCCTACATCGGCCATCTGTATCATGCTTACGTCATTAGCGCCATCACCAATGGCTAACGTCATCGTATTCAGGCCACTTCTGACAAGTTGAACGACTGCAGACTGAGAGAGGCAAAAATGTGTTAACATAATGACATGACAATGCAAATAGTAAGTGGTGCATGGTACGTACAATGTCGGCCGATACATGTATTCCCAGAATTTTTCCAGGATTAATGTAGATTTCCCCTTTAGCAGAGTTGGTTTGTTTCATGACAACCTTTTCTTCGCATCACTTAATTCAGAACAAAATTCCAGGTTTTCCCAGGATTTCAAGGACCAGTACGAATCCTTACAAACTCACCTCTCAGATAAACCGGAATTATTTAGAACCTTACTCAAGGAACACCGAACTACTACTAACAAGACCATCCAAGTTGGTTTTGTCGTAACTGATTTCATCAATCCTGCTAAACCACCACCCCCACCCCCCCCCCCCCCCCCCCCCGCCTCCCAATCCCAGCTAAATCACAACTAACCTTTTGTAATGGCGTAGCTCTGCAACAAAGAACAGCCTGACAACGTTTCGCTAAATCCAAGAACTTCACATTCAAAGGCTCCTCCAATGCGTACATGAGTGTCCGGCCGTCAATCACCAGTCCAATTGGTTGACAGTCAGTTGGCGGTGTATTAATGTTTCCTGAGACAGTGTTGCAGGAATTGTCGCTGGTGATACTAACTACTTCAGACTGGAAGTGAGACAGCCAAGATGTGATCTGGTCACTGCATTCATCCTGTTGGAAGAAACGTGATGGTTGGATTTCGTTATGGGGAGAGATTGAAGTATGGAATACCGTAAAAGCTCTATTTAGCCCCCCCTCTCTATTAAGCCCCCCCCTATCTAATAAGCCCCCCTTTGGAAGTCAGATTTTGTAATAAGCCCCCTCTCTATTAAGCCCCCCCTCCTTCCGTCAGGCTGATGTAAATGACTTTTCAGCAATATTTTCTGGCGTTTCAGTCACTTTGTATTGAAATGTGGTCTTTAATTTTCAGAACTATCGTCGAGTTAGGGTATAAATGACGTTTCCTTTGTAAGACGGTCATACATAACCCATTTCTTGTTCTGTTTTAGTTAGTGGTGTAATAGTAAAGTTTGAAAAATTAATGCAAATTTTCTTGAAAATTTATGATTTGAAATAAGCCCCCCCTCTCTATTAAGCCCCCCTCTCTAATAAGCCCCCCCTTCTTGAGGCCTGAAATTAAATAAGCCCCGGGGGCTTAATAGAGCTTTTACGGTATGTGTAAATAAACACTTGTGGGAGATGTGGTGGGCTAACAGTTAGTGCGTTGGACGTCGGATCAAGTGGTCTGGTGGCCCAGGAGAGGGCAATGCTGGGACTAGCATCCACCCAGGGGGGGGGGGGGGGGGCAATACTCCTAGTCGCTTCTTACTACTGAAACTGGATAAGAGAAATGACATATTTACCTTGGATTTTGCATTCAGAATAACTTTCTGCATGTTGTTGTCCAGTAATCTACAGGAATATGCCACATTAATTGCCGTTTCCTAAAAAAATCACAAGCTGGGTTAGCTAAAGTTAAGATTACTTTTGAAACGGCAGCGCAATCTTCACTCTTAGAGGGCCTGTAGTGTGATTCTAAACCATTCTACAACATACAAAACTTATCTTTGCATCGAAGGAAACTTCACAGTACTTATTTAATAATAATAATTTATGTTGTAAGGTAGAACTTGGCAATGAGAACTGAATGGTTAAGAACTGGATTTGATTCTTGTTCCATTAAATGTCTCAAATTACCAGTTGAAATGTTATATCTTGAAAAAGAGACATCAAATCAAATTTTGACTCCAATCAAACTTTTTCACTGTAGAAAAAAAATTCAATATAGAAATTGCATAGTTTATGCACTTTCTCCTCTGACAACCTTTTTCTAAATAGTTGAATTTTAATGAGAACAAACATAGGAATAGAATTAGAAATTACTGACGATGTGTAAAAGTTACTATTTCTTCATTCAATCATCACCTGCTTATCTCCTGTGAGGACCCATACTTTAAGGCCTCCCTCGCGTAATCTAGCAATGGTCTCAGGGACACCATCTTGTAAACGGTCCTCAATACCAGTGGCACCAAGGAGCTCCATATTACACTCCAATTTATGGGCCGACGTGTGAAGAAGCCTTTCTCTATCATGAAGTGCTGTTTCAGCGTGCCTGTGCTGTTCTAGCCATTCTTCATAATCACTACTTGATAAATCCTGAAACAATGGGAAAGATAATGCTTAGGTTCAACCGCGCCCATTTCATTAGGAAAAGAAAGCTCTGCATCTATTTTTAACTCTTTCACTCCCAGAGTCAAGACACAGCAGCCTAAGGTTAGCGCGTTGGACTCCGGATCGAGCAGTCCAGTTTCAAGGTCTGGCCGGGGTCATTGTGTTGTGTTCTTGGCAAGATATTTAACTCTCACAGTGCCTCTCTCCACCCGAGAGTATAAATGACTACCAGCAACAAAATGCTGGGGTAACCTGTGATAGACTAGCACCCCATCCAGGGGGAGTAGCGATACTCCCAGTCGGCTTCATGCTACAGAAACCGGGATAAGCTCCAGCAGTGTGGGCCAGTTTAGCCTGAGTGCAGTATTTTACTCCCAGAGATGAGCATGGAGTGTGATCATTCAAATGAAAGCTATTGAGCACCTCTTTAATGTGGTACTGTTTATTATGCTGAACATAGTGGTTATAATTTAAATTATGTCCTTGGATGAAGCCCAAGTATGTGACCATTCAAATGAAAGCTATTGAGCAGTACTGTCATGCAAGCGATGCCATTTGTTTTTTCACTAACCTACAAAATTTTGAACTGCAGTGCTCTTGGAAGTGTAAGAGTTTTTGAATACTACTTACCCTTTTGGCCATACATAGAGTTCTAAGCCCATCTCTGGCGTAAAGATCCAAATGAGATGCAGTTTCATCAACTAATAAACCCCTGCTATCACTCTTAACAGCCCATGCTCCTTCACCAGCATCAACTTCATCTGCCGTGAACTGTTGATTCTTTCGTTCCAGTTTTGGAAGCACGGCTGAATCAGCTCCTTTACAGTACAATACAATACCACTATCATCCTGGCGGCGCACGACAATTGACATGCGTTTACGTGAAGAATCAAATGGAAGCACATGCAGTAATTCGTATGTCACTTTACCCTCACCAGGGATGTACAATGTAACTTTCTCGGGACTACGCGAGAGAAGTTTATAACCATATAAATGAGCAGCTTTCACAAGCGCTGCTTCGTCAGGCGACTCAGCTTCATAGATAAGTTCCGTGTTTCCTGTATTACACTCATTAGCAGGTTCTATCACAGATATCGGGCTCTTAGGCCTTTTTGACAAGTTCTCAAGGGATGGTTTGACGGGTGTTGTTGACACGCCCAAGTTGAGGTGTCCTGCATTTGAATCCATTGACTGTGGACGTGTAGATTCATGATCAGGATTAAGATGATTGTTGAGAGTACGGTACTCGCCTAGATCTAACGGAGCGTGGTTATTGTCTGGGCTGCTAGGCAAATCTGTGTCATCTGTTCTTGAATTTCTGCTATTTTGTGTCCCTGAAGACCTCCTCGTTACAACCACAGTATTGCATATTGCTAGTAGTATAAAGAATTCTCTCAAATAAGAACTTTGTGGTCCACAGTGATAACCTGCTCTGCCACTCATGTCTATTGCCTTTGCAAGCTCTTTATCCCAACAAATATCATCATCCTAGAGGGGAAAAAACAAAGGGGGTGTTTTTAATCTGTACTAACCAAAACTCATTAGTTTCTGCAGAGATTTTCTAATCATTGATGTGTTGGCTGCCAACAGAACAGTACACAGTAACTCCTGCAGCATGCACTAATCAATCACCACATTTCTTTTTCAGCCAAATACAGTTGAGGGAACAAGTGTCGTTTTTGGCAAATCTTCGTTGAAGCACTCAAAGAGTCTCCGAATTATTTTATCCAATCAAAAATCCAAAAGCAAAGTGCTCAAATATGTCATGCAAATATGTCATGTCGCATAGCAACTTCAAGAAAGAAAACCGCAGGCTCAGTCCCATCTCGGAGGCGGGATTTTGTCATCAACTCACTGGTACTTTTTTCCCCTGAATGCATTAGGAAACTGCTCTATTCAACAAGAATGAGGCAAGGGGAGGGTTGCACTCCCATATAAAGTGACAGGGGTGAACATCACAACATTTACGGGTTAAAATTTGTTGTGACTTGGTACCGCTAGGGTATTTAAATCTAAAATGACCACCTTTAGAGTTATCCCAGTACTGTTCCTTTTAAAGTATTAAGCCAAAAAAAACAATATGACAGGAACTGACTTGTCATTAGAATAATTCTAATGGCAAGTCAGTTCCTGAGATTCTGGTACCTTTTAAGGTTCCTTTCAAAATTTCCAACAATCACCCCATGTCACTTTCATATGGGAGTCCCCACTGGGGAGGGGAGGGTAGATCAGTTTCTGGAGTGTGAGGAGTTATTGCTTAAAAGGTTAGTTTAGCACTTTTGATCTCCAGGCCTTGAAACAAGATAACAACCCACTTTAATATTTTACTCACTTTTGACCCATCAGATATTTGATGGTACATTTGATCAGCAGCTGACGATGATGACGGTTTGGAATCTACAGCGTCTAATCCTTTGGCAACAAACAAACAAAAATAACATAAGAATACTAAAAACAAAATCTAACATATACATGTACCAAATACATGTAGAAAATGTTTTCCATGTTTCCATATCTAGTTATGGTAACACAAGTGAAGTTTGGGAGAACAAGAAATGCTGTGGAAACACGAGCAACAGGCGAGAGTTTCCAGAGCAATTTCGAGTTCTCCCAAACTTTCACGAGTGTTACCATAACTTTATGGAAACACTGGGAAAACGTTTTCCATTGTTTTATGAAATAAAAGTACAAAGCAATTTTCTATGTTTCCATAGAGTTATGGTAAATGGTGTTGACCCAATCAGAGCACACATAGTATCTTTTTTATATCATAAATAGTTATATAAAATGGAAATCATCAATCTTCCACCTACAAATGCACAGGATCCAACAGGCTCGTTACACCATATTGTAAATTTAGTATATTAGTTAGTATTGTAATGCTCATTTGAACAGGCCTCAGCCTGGAATTTGCACAATATAAATGCTTTTATCAGTCAGTTTTATATTATTATTACCAGATTAGTGAGTTAGTGATTAGGTATAGTGTAGTTAGTCCATGCATGTAGTGTGTAACTTCTCACTAATCTGTGAATATTATTGCTTTTGAACTAAGATTGAAGGGCAGGGTTGCATCATAGACAGCGAGCTGGCTCTACACTCAGGCCCCAGAGAGCAGAGAGCCTGTACTGCATCAGGGGTAATAGATGCTCCCTTCAGGAGGGCTCATGTCACATGTACATTCATACCAAGTCTTTCCTTGTGAGAAAAGTTCCTTCCACCGATTGTACACCTCTTAAACACCATCTTGTTTTCAGTCAGAGTTCCTGTCTTGTCTGAGAACACATATTTGATTTGTCCTAAATCCTCATTAATATTGAGTGCACGGCACAGCACTGGTTGATCCATGTCGGCATAATACAGCTCAAGGTCATTAGAGATGAAATACACTTGGACTAACTTTACAACTTCCATAGAGACATAGAGAGAGATTGGTATAAGGACCTGAAGATAAAAAAAAACATGATCAGCATATACTTTAAGAGTCAGTTTGGGAGAACTTCAACATTAGCAGGTCATGAAGCTTATTTACACTTGACAATATATGTATGTTTCAATATTGTCCCAAACATACACTTCCCTGCTAGCAGTCAATCGCTTCAATCTTTCCTAGGGAAGTCGGGAAAGAGGAAGGGCGATTTTTCAAGGAAGATCGAAGGGAACTCTGCTCACAGGTTAAACATATATACATACTCTTCCATGGCAAATAGAAAACTGTAATATACACAACCAATGAATGACTTCATTGTAATGACTTTAATAATCCAATGTCCCTTCTTCTTTTTTCTTTTCTTCTTTTGTATTTTCTGACCTTAATGTAATTACTATATGTTCATTGTAGTATTTGTATTAGTAATTTTGAACTTCAATAAAAAAAATACTATAAACTTATATAAGCTTGATAATGACAGCTAGTTGGGAGAAAATATATTCTGTATAACCTCCCAACCAGGGGAGCAGGGATGGCACAGTGATGAGAGCACTCGCTTCTCGTCAATGTGGCTTGGGTTCAAATCACGGACCCAGCATCATATGTGGGTTGAGTTTGTTGTTGGTTCTCGTCCTTGTCCCAAGGATATTTTGCCGGGTACTCAAGTTTTCCTCCCTCCACAAAAATCAACCTTCCTAAATTCTAATTTGATCAAGAAACAGTGGAATAGAAGAGCCACTCTGTGGATTTCCACTGAACTAATCCCATTTAGTTCTAGTTTTATTTTATTTATTTAAAAACACACCTGTAAAATTATGACAAATGTCCAGAATCTAATGAAACCCTCCATCAATGGTCCTCTTACAAATGGCTCCTCAGGACTGTCAGAGCCAGGTGTGAAGTGTCTGTTGAAGAAATCATTTCTGTCTGTCCAGAACCCACATCCTGCAAAAAAGAACTCTCTGTAAGCTATTAAGTAATGTAGTTGTAAGTATGTAAATATCGTAGTGTAAAATAAGCAACATACAACATGTATAGTGTAATCAAATGTAATGCAAATTGCAAGTGTATGTTAAATAAATAAATAAATTTTTAAAAGACTCTCAAACATGTAACTTCACACAGAGTGGACACTAGAGTATTAACTAAAGGAATTTTGATACAGTTTTTCGGGGACCATATACCTACACTGCAATGTGTTTTGGTCAATGTGAAATTGACACCAATAATTTTATTAGTCTTGGATTGACGTTTGCTATGATGTACTTTTCAGTGAAATTGCCATGGCAATGATTAACCAAAAACATCAAAATCAGTTAAACATAAATTTTGTGTGGTCCCGTTCATCTGGAAAAGCCAATACCAACATCTTAAACTATGGTGCATGGCAAATAAAATAGATGAGAATAACAAAATTCTATGTTTGATTTTGAATAAACTGCAAAAACATTTCACACTTTATATTACTCGCAGTAACCAGGTCCCAGGTCTAAAAACAGCACAACAGGAGTTTCATAGCATTGTCACTGTGTAAGTCTCACAAGCAATATGACTATTTTCCCAATACAATGGTTTATTATTTACCAACTCCTCCAAGAAAACAAAGAATGAAGAGGATAGCAACACATGCAATGACGTCCAGGTTCAGGTCCCTCTCCACCTTGCTGCGCTTGTATCGTGGTCCACTGTTATTCATCAGGGCTTTGCTGTCATGACCTGAAAATAACAACATATTAAAGTCCACACCCAGGCCAAAGTGGCTCGAGGTTCCATAGCAAGTATTGCTTCTCCTCCTGGATGGGATGCTAGTCTATCACAGGATACCCGCCAGCATTTTGAAAAGTTGCCCTAACAAAATAATGCAAGTACCCATTTCTACTTCTGGGTGCCCAGCCAGTGCTAGAGCGCCGAGTGCTCATCCCAGAGTCACCCACAAAAAATAAAAACATACATGTCAGAAAAGGCTTATATTTTGAATAAATATACAAAGGTCACCAATTCATTTAATTGGTACAATATTCAAAACAGAGTCTGAAAGACTGTGTGTCATGTAGCCCAGGTCTGGAGTTCTGAATATCTGACAGCTCGAAACAAAGTAACCTTATCTTGCAATTGAGGTTTCTCTTTTGTTTTTATTTTAACATTACTATCATACTGACTTCAAAATCTCCAGGCTGATCATCTATGTACTACATACCTGCATAGACAACCATTCCTTCTGCCCAATCAGTGTTGCGAATAACACAGCCACGTAACAGCAAATTGTTCTTGCCAACAGGAATCTCCCTATCATCATCAGTTATTCTGATTTCAGAACAGAAAATCAAACAAGTCAATAAATTTAATGATGGCTTTCCAGTAACACATATATAAAAAGTATATTTTATTAGGATTATTTTATAAACCAGTAAGTTTAATTTTCCATTTATGACTTACTAAATTCAAATTTTATATTATCAAATTTTGGACTATTTGAAAGCCTGGATAATTGAGGATCAGACAGTATTACTACCAAATTAAAAGGACAACTGCTCATTTTCAAAGGACAACAAATTATATCTTCAAAGGTTAATTAGCTACCTCTTGTGACATCTTTAATAATCATTAACAATACACTTACAAAGTTCCATGAAATCTGTGAATGTGATTATTTGGCACTTCACATTTAAGTTTATATGGAAACTGCCCAGGGGAAAATCTGGGATTCTCCTGAAAAAAGATGAAAGATCAGTCACTGTTTATTTATCCAATAATAAGTTAATAATCACTACTAAGTAAACATAAACATCACCACAGCTTGCTAAGCCAGTTTCTGTAGCATGAAGCGACAGATGGAATGCTCGTCCTAGCATTTTTCAGGTTGCCCTTACCATCGATTTCACTGTTACGTGTATGTTATACTTTATATGGAAGTGTTTGACTTTACCGTAAGTAAACACCTTCCATATAAGGTATGACATGTATGATTGACAGAAATCTTTTGCAAACCGCTCAGAGGAGTTTTGATTTAAACAGTCGCACAACAGTGAAATTGATGGTAACAGTTGGCCGGTATCCATTTATACTCCTGGGTGGAGAGAGGCACTGTGAGAGTCAAGTGTCTAGCCCAAGAACATGACACAGGAATGACGAAAGACAGCACTCAAACCCACACCACTCCGTCTGGAGTCCAATGTGCTAATCGTTAGCCTACTGCATGGAAATAAATTAATAACTTATTGATCATCCAAATGAAATTTGTTTGGTATTAAAACCACTTAATATTTTCCCAATTGGGCTCCAGAACAAGATCAGAGGTCCCTGTTTGAGCCTTTGGCAGGGTCTTTGTGGTATATTTATGGGTATTTGACACTTTATTCCCCCAGGACTCGCTCCATCTGGGTGTATAACTGAGTGCAACAGCAAATTGTTGGAGCAACCTGATCTGACAAAATGCTGGCTAATGCAAGTTAATCTTAAGTAGAGCACTGTGTGATTTAAGGAAAAGGAAATATACTATCAGATGACAGATTTTAGTCTCCGTCAGATCAATACTTTAATTCCTTTTTTTTTCAGTTGTCAGAGATACATACAGTAGTCAATTTGAGAATAAAAACTCAAAGTGAAAATAAGTATCTTAAATTTGTTCTGTTTGCCTGATTGATGTCCTGGTTGATGCAGTTCAATGAAAAATTAATAAAATTATATTAGAATCAATAACTTTATTAAAGTGTGAAGTCTAAAGTGGCCTACTAATGTTGGGGACACTTTTTAGAAAAAATATTAAAATTACAATAATTAAAATATTAAAAGTGCCCCTACGATCAAATTGTTGATATTCATGTTTTTACATTTTTGTGTACAATACGACTTTCTTATTCATCTTGCAAAATTTCAATCCATTACAAACATTAGAAGTCTATTTTTTTGGACTTTTATTTCCAAGAATTTACGGCCGCCATTACTTGACCTTGTTCCAAGGCTGACAAGGCTTGGTTGCGAATTAGAGAAAGTGACATCAAAGGCTCAAAAATACCTCACAGGTTGAAATTATTAATAATAATAACTAGTTAGTATAGAAAATCGCATGAAGAGCAACAAAAAATTTGGACTTGTTCTTCGTGCAATTTTCTATACTTATGCTATTATAATTTCAACCTGTGAGGTATTTTTGAGCCTTTGACGTCATTTTCTTTAATTCGCAACCAAGCCTTGGAACAAGGTCAAGTAATGGTGGACGTAAATTCTCGGAATTAAAAGTCCAAAAAAAATGACTTCTAATGTTCGTAATGGATTGAAATTTGGCAAGATATGTAAGAAAGTCACCTTGTACACAAAAATGTAAAAAAAAGAATATCAACAATTTGATCGTAGGGGCACTTTAAGTATGACTAGTAAATTATATCAATAATAATGATTGAGCTTTTACTATAAGGGAAACATTCTATCAGTGATTGTAGTTGAAATATAAAGTAATTTAGATGCTTTCAAACATGACAATAACAAACCCAACCAGGTGAAAGCAACATAGCTTGTTATTTTGCTTTTACAACTGAATCTTTCTGAAATTATAGTGATATTAACTGCTGTTCAGGAAACAATTTATAAATCATGTATATACCCCTACTGGCTTATTAATTACCACGTTTAGTCCTTTCACAACTTCTCTTTGCTTCAGATTGGTTTCTCCATCAAGATTGGATGTCTCAATGTGGCAGACGGAATTGGCATCACTTGTGTTCAACAACAGGATATCTGACGGGATGCTCTCGTCACTTCTAAGCTTGACAAAGTCTCCAACCACTACTTTTTTCCATGCTATTGGCTGGTATTCTTCGGTCTCTCTTTAAAAGATTAGAATAGAGGATGTGAATTGAGATCAATCAATCAGTTTGTTTTTATTGAACAACAAATATATACCAGTTCACAGAAAATTGTGTCATTTCATACATTAAGGTGGCTGAACACAGTTTTACTACCAAATCTTCATTATGACATTATTTTTTAACGTTAATAGTTTGTGAGCCCAAACTTGGCACACTTGAAATTCAGTCACAGGTCTCTGATTTTCTGGCTTATTTAAAGGATTTATGCCATTTCCATGGCAACGGATCGGCTTGAAAACAGCTACAAACTGTTAGGTTTTTCCACTTTGCAAAAAATCCACTCATTAGATTTTTGTCTTAAATTGCTAACATTTCAAACGATGCGAGTAGATTGTTATGACATGGACTTGACATCATTCTAACAGACGGTTTATGAATTATTTTTGAAAATGTATTTTTGATTGCACTGCGAAATTCCTGTCAGATTTTAATTTTTATACTTTTAAAGGTTGAGTTGTGATCGTTTGTTAAATCATTCAAAGATTCATCGATTTCTAATGAGTGGATTTGGAGAAATTGCTGTTTGTTTACACAGTTGCGCGGTCACATATTTTCACCAAAGAGTGCATGCGCAGCATTCAACTGGGTTCTTCGGGTTCTCACGGCAACGATGAAAAACCTGCAAAATGGCTGGGTTCTTTGAGCCCTGACTTTTTCTGACATACAGTTCTAACATAACTTTTAACAGGCAACAGACTGTGTAATTTTTTAGCACTTTGTAATCCACAAAAACCAGCAGGGAACAAATAAAATGATCGCTGTATCGGCGCCATGTTTGTTTTTCTCAACGCGCGCTACATCGCGGCATGCAATGAAAATTGCAGAGCGCGCGCAAACTGTGTTCAGCCACCTTAAAAACTAAGGTAAACGTGGTATATATGGAATACATGTTCGAGAAACTACATGGGTCAAAATTTAATAATTTCCATAAAATTGAATAATTTTCTGAAATATTCTCATTATGTAAATTTGAGATGCCAGCTGGCAAACGACCTAAAATTCCCAGATCAAATTTGAGGTGAAGCTGTACTTGCCACGGAAATACACAAATTATTGCGTTTCCATAAATTTAATTTTCTACAGACTTCACAGATGTTATCAACCTCAGTCTTTGGCTTTGGCTGACTTGGCTAGAAACACTTATTGTCCAATTTGGTCTGCAATCATATGGCATTGAGTGATTAACACAATCTGACAATCACAAAGCGGGAGCTTGATTTGTTAATCACAAGTTATGATTACAGACAAAATTGGATGACACAAAGTCCTGATAACGAAATTTGAGAGAAAATGATAAACATAACAGTTGAGTTCAATGTTTTTGGGATGCACAACATAACTGAAACCCATTCAAATACAACTGTCCAGACTCAGGCCCTGTAGGTGCATCTGCGCACCCTCCCTCCCTCCCCCCCCCCCCCCCCCCCCTCCACGGGCTGTGGAGGTCCACCTACATGTATTGTGGACCGAAGGTTCAAAAGAAAGTGAAATAATAGTGAAATAGTAGTGTCTAGTAGTGCTTGTGCTCTAATTCGATAACTGGCATAGTTTGAAAATGAAGTCTGAATCAACTGGTTCATCCAATAGATCGAAATAAACCAAAACAATCGCAGCTTTGAACGTGTTTACATATATATCATCTTCATCAACAAAGACAACATCAAGCAATTCATTTTCTTCATCCAAATATTCACTCCATTGGCTTGAAAATGTCTTTAATCGAAGGTCCGCAATATGTATTTTAAGTATTCTTTCATCGGTAATCTCTAAACTTGTAAATTAATTATGTGCACATAGAGTTTGTTTGTCAAAAATTATTTTTGAAAATAACTGAACAGTTCCAGAAATAATCATGTTTTTTACAGGCCTGAGACTCCTATTACTGCAACACTTGTAAATGGTGACATGTGTACTAATGCACAAGAGTTTAAAATGTCCAGAATTACTCAGGCATGATGTGTACTTTTAGTGCTAAAATAGCCAGCTTGCTGATAACCACAATCAGATCCAAGAATTTTGTTATTCTAATCTGCCCCATATCACAAAAATCCCAAACAATATTTTTTTAATCTGCATCTAACTGATGGCAAAATTTTACCACCAGCAAATTTATTATTACATGCATGCACTCATTTGAAAAGTGAATGGCTGCAGTCTTCATAAATATTCAATCTAGTGTGCTGAAACTTTGTGGTTCAAAATATAAGCTTATTTGTCATATTTATTTATTTTTTTATTCTATTTAATTTCTTGTGATCCATGAATTGAAAGGAATTAAGTTAAGCATGAATTGAAAGCTCTATAGTCACTTATTTTTTAATGATTCCTCATAGTTACGGTGATCCTTTTCAGATTCATTAAAAATTTATTAAAATAAGTGCGTAAGTGTGGGGTCAGACTTGTATGCACTTAACAAAATGAAATGTCTTTCATCAAAGAAAACGTCTTGAAATCTATTAGTTTAAGCTTATGCTTATAAATCAAATTGACAAAAAACGCTAGCTTGGGCAAGCATCTTTCCAATTTACCAACTTTTCGCGATTTTGGCAGTTAAAGTTAATTTACTAAACATCATTAATAACTATTTAAAAAACCTTTATAAGCCCAAGAGATTTGTCAAAAGCTACACGTAGACTTGATAAAAATATGCAAATTATAAGCTTACTGTACTGTTAAAAAATAAATAAGATGAAACGAAATTAAAGAAAAAAACTCTTACCTGTTAAAAACATGGCAAATACTGTTATTCACTGCCTTATCGGACTTGTATCGTCTCCGATCTTCAAACAAATCTTTGATTGCGGTTACGGAAAGAACGAAAATCAAAGGTGCCATAGCGATGTACTTCCCGAATGCATTAATTTCTGGGATCAAATTTAAAATTACGATAGCCAGAAAATAAATGTTCGCAAAGCGATGAAACTGCTCGAATAAGTTTTTTGGAAAGAAGGACCACAGCGAATATTTAGTGGTCTTGATGGCATTATTACGGTTGTGTTTTGAGTGAGTGTTGCTGAGAAGTTCTCTGGTTTGAGCATGTTTGGAACAACTAGCCGGTGGCGCTCGTCTGCCTTCTTGCCGGCTCTCTCCTGCATCTCGGCACCTCGAGGCTAAAACACAACCGCATAAGCAAAGCTGAGAAGTGCTACATCTTCCGAAATGATCTCCGACAACATGAGGCCAGAGAGAACAGCTAGAGTCCACCGACCGAATGAAAGCGGAAGATTTACGTCGACAAGGACAACGACACGGAGGTCAACAACTTCCTGCGAGCCCGCAAAATTTTGAGGACTTCATCGGTCGGATCGGCCGTCGGCGATATTCGGAATTAATCGGAAATGTTCGGTATTCCTCGGGCAAAAACGGTCCCATGGCCCATAGCGGGCGTATTAGCTATCTTGGAGAAGACGCCATATTTGTTCTTGCCAATATTTCAACTGTTTTTCGGTATTCTTCATTCCCCGTTTGGGCGCTAGTGATTCACGATGGGCAGAAAATTTGGCATGCTAGGACATATGAAGAACGTTGTTACCTATTCGTTATCTCCATTTGAGCAACGCGCTTTTGCTGGAATAACGAAGGGTATGGCAAACTTTGTGCGGCGAGTGAGGACGCAGTTACCTTATCAGCTACCTGCTTTTATCACTGGAATATTGATCTACACCTGGGCGATGGACGACTTTCACCAACGAAACAGAAAGAACCCAAAGGACTTTGAAAATGATGAGTGAACTTTTCAGCATATTGTGATGTGGATTTTCCTTACTCTACAAGACATAACTTCATGATGACGTCTTTGGTGAATTGAACTGCAAATATGATGTTACATAAGCTTTATAATGAAGATGGTTGGTCAGCTACAATTTGACTCTTTCTAACTTTGAAAAAGACTGTTGACTTGGTGAACTGATGCGTTTGCATTTCTGTAATCAATTTTTACTGTGATTTTTTTGTTTACATCTGTGGCT
Organism: Desmophyllum pertusum; assembly: GCA_029204205.1. Lineage (NCBI taxonomy): Eukaryota > Metazoa > Cnidaria > Anthozoa > Scleractinia > Caryophylliidae > Desmophyllum > Desmophyllum pertusum. Next base: position 2,340,230 of record MU825878.1, read on the forward strand.
AATTTAAACAACAAATTATGTCCATGTTATTCGGGAAATTAAAGTCTTTTGAATAATAGTATTCTCGTTCAGTTATAAAGGTAGTCAGAAAATATGTCAGTCTCCTCATCCCTTGACCCAGGGTTAGGGGACGGGTTAGGGTTATCTCGCATTCTCATCCCCAGAGTCCGCAATCCTTTTGGTCAGCACCAAGGAATCTCGGACTCTGGCAGGGACAATCTCGTACCCAGAGTCCACGGTCTCCTCGGTCAGCGGGTCGTCGCCAGGTGAAACTCTGGGGGAATGGAATTTTTACACCAGAAATCTGGTATTCCGGTTGTTGTGCGCATGCTTAGCTCTAAAACGGAAGTCAACATTCTCGACCCCAAAGCCTTCGCTTTCTTGATTTCAAGTCAGAACTTCACTCGTTTGGTGTGGAGGCAGATTGGATTCAATTCGTCTTTTTAAACGAAATTTGGATTATTCAAATGATTCTTCGAAGAAGACAGCTCGACGACGAAATGTTTATTGTGACAGGGCGATAGGGAAAGCAAAAAAATGGCCGCTGATTCCGGTAAGTTTACTGTCCTTTATGATAGGTGAAGGGGAAGGAGAGCGATTTTATAAAATCAGCTAAAATCTTTAGAATTATAATTTATCGCATTGTATTTCTGTGTATTTTTTTGTATGAGAACTTGTCAGACTTGTGAGTGAGCTAACTGAAATGAGACATATATATGACCTCCGTTTTTTGCTTTCTTGGGGACCATTTAAGCTTAAGTCTACTCTTTGACATTGAGCTACATTGTACATCAGTTCATATTTTAACTGCTGAGGAATGCCTTGCCTGATAAATTGATAGTTCAATCAGGCTAGGATCGCTACTGTATATTATTATACCGGTATATGAGGGCAAATAAATGCATTGTTATCCTGGTGCATGAGCCATGTTAATTTGCTTATTTGTTGTTTCTATTTTAGAGATGTAAACAGAAAAATTCCCATCATGGAGGCTAACTTGGGAGACCCAGTTGAATCAAACCATTATGTAAGAACAATACAAAGAAAAGCAGTCCTGGCCATGTGTGGCAAGAAACTTCCATGAAAAAATGTGAACATGAGGTTACATTGTTTGAAAATTAATCATATATGAACAGAAATTTGTGTTGCAGTTTGTCATGTACAGTCTATCGTCAAATCCAATTTTATTAATATCTTGTGAGAAGTGCTGTTTTAGAACAAACCACAGCACAGGTATAACTGGCAAAATACAACTCATATGTTTACCAGGAACCCCGAACGGGAGTGGTGGGAGTACTTCCTTATCTGGCCTTGAGGGGGATGTGTGGCTCAACCGGGTATGCCAATGGTTTTCAGGGTTTTTTGTCTTGAACAGGCGATTTCATCACTTTTTGTCTTAAACAGGGTTTCTTTATGGTAGCACTTTACAAGACCATCAATGAAAAGGCCTTCAGTGCTTGATGCATACTAAGAATTAATGTAAACAGCTTAGTGACTGCATAATAATTAAAATATCAGTAAATCGGATGTACAGATTACGTCCTGATTTTCATCAACTTTTCCTTCTATTTACTTGCCTAAAATGCCTTGTTAAGCCAAGATTGTCGACGAACATAAACTTTAAGATGCATGTGTCATAAGCTTGATACAATATTTGCATCAGATCTGTATGGGATTTACAATGGCTCGCCTTCGGCTCGTGGTTGTAAATGCCCATATACAGATCTGCCGCTCATATTGTATCTATCACTAATTGCCAATGCTTCATTAAATAAGAAGCAGTTTATCACTATTCTATTCTTGTCTTTAAACTAATTAAGAGTATGATTAGACAGGTCTCAAAATCGGAATTCTGTCTTTAACAAAGATCAGGATTTAAGTGGCCGCACCTCCCTACCCGAGCATCTGTTGAGTACCTCCCCCAGGCACTTTCATGCTTGCAGTCTAAATTAACTGTTAACAGTTAGGTTAAAGTTTGTATATAAACCAACCGGCTTATCAGGCCAGTGCTAAACTCTGGTTTCCATATATATAGCATGCAGCGACTAGGAGTATCACTACTCCTCTGGATGGGATGTTAGTCCTTTGCAGGTACCCACCACCCACCCATTATGTTTCTCAGGGTGCCCATTAATACACTGATCGTGGGTGGAGAGAGAGAGAGCACTGTGACAGTCAAGTGTCTTGTCCAAGAACACAACGGACGTTTTATTAAGAACATAATTTCTCATTACTTTGATTTCCATAAATTTTTATTCTTTGTTCACTCCTGGGAATCACAACAGGGAGTTGAGTAATTCTTTCCATTTTTTGTTATGAATTTCTAACGTTTTATTCTCCTTGGCTATTAAAAATTCTAATTTGTAACTAAATTTAATCCTGGCTTTAAGCAACGAAAGGGATGGTTTTATGTTGAGACATCGGCATTGATAGATCACTTGCTTACAAAGGATGATAATATGATTTAATAGTAGGAAATCCTTCCGAAAAACCCCAAATGTTATATTAGAAGCATTTAAATTATGAAGGTTAATAAAATAATCTTTCAGCCACTTCGTTACTGAAAGCCAAAAGCTGCAAGTAGTTTCGCAGTAAATGAATAGATGCTCGAGGGATTCGTCAGACTTTCCACAAAAAAGTGCATGTAGGTGAGGTTACAATACCCATTTTGTAAGTGCTTTATTAGTGTAAACAATTATATTTAAAAATTTATACTGGAATTCTCTGGTTTTAGAGTCAATGGTTACGCTTCTCGGAAGTAGATAAATTACTCCATGTTATTCAAAACTAGATTTTAATCATATATAATATGTAGTAAATAACTTATATACAGTTACTTCCTTTTTTTTATAGATACGCTGTATGTGTACTGTTTAGTATATTTTTCTTGTATCGTATTGTTTTTTTCCTATATATTTTTCAGTGCGTTGTTTGTATTTATATTTGGTATTTGCACGTTGAATAAATAAATATGTATGCATGTAATGAGTTGACTTCAAGGACTGAAAAGCAGGAAGCCTTCAAACTTATTTAATTTCTAAAACTTCCATTCATCCACTATGGCCATCCCCATAAAATGTTTTGGTCGGACGATGGGAAACAAAAAATTTTATGGGGATGGCCTATGGAAGATTTTAAATTATGGAAATTTAGATTAGCTCTGTATATATGTCACACAATAAATCACCATAGCACAAAAAGTTATAAATATTTATTTAGTGAAATTCCACCCAAGTACGTTTCCTTTGCTATGTCTCCTGACACGATTAGTAAACGAGTAAGTGCCACGCGTATTTGACACCGAACTTTGAGCACTGTCTAGCAGATTCATGCACATTCGACGAGCAATTGGCCGAAATTTCAGGCAAATTCCACTACACAATTTCCTACAAACTTGCCATTTCTGATGTACACTTTGCAGACTGTATGGCAAATGGCGTCAATATAGCGATTGATTTCTTTATAAAAATACAACTTGAGAACTAAAACAATTTACCTCCAGAATGTAGAATATCACTTTCAGGTTGATTTCCTTTATGTTGACCGGCAAATATGTTTTAAAATGGCTAAGGCGAACACATAATTGGCGTTGAAAATACGCGCATCTTGCCACCAAACAGCCGCCATCTTGAAAACATGACAAAATAATGCTTTGCGATCACTTCCATTCTCTTTCATTGTTATACAAACAGCCAATCAAAAAATTCGACATTAATTCCATTCCCCCAGAGTTTCACCTGGCGACGACTCGCTGACCGAGGAGACCGTGGACTCTGGGTACGAGATTGTGGCAGGGACAGATAGAACAAATTTTTTGATTGGCTGTTGAAACAATGAACAGACAAAAGACAATAGAAAACTAGTACTCTGCGCAAGCTCAGAAAATCGGCACCAGCCAGGGGTCGTGATTTCTTCGTGCTGACCAAAAGGATTACGGACTCTGGGGACGAGAATGGTTATCTCAATGGAAGGACAGGTGAACAGTTGACAAAACAAGACTTTCTGAGGCAGAAAGGGGTGGAAGTAAGCAGGGGGGGGGGGGGGGGGGGACTCCCAAGGTGATGGGAACCGGGAGAAATAGGAAAATGTTTGGCAATATTTCATAATATTTTGCAATAGAAAAAGCACAAAGAGGCAAGAACCACAACAGAAGGGGTGGGAACCGCGAATGCAAGGTACATGAAGTGGGAAGTTCAGACCCCGCTGTTATTTCTCTTCAGTTGTCATTGTGATTTTAATATGATTCATGGCTACAGAAATGCTATTACTGAACAAGGTCTGTATTTAGTTTTGGAGTATACACCTATTTCAATTAACGTTGTCGGATAAAAGCGTAAAGCCTACAAGACAAGACCAAATGGTAGTCTGGGTATTCATTAGAATTTGCATATCACTGGAAAAGAAATCTACACGTTTTTATTTCGCACGTGATGTATTTGGTTTGCCCCAAATTATATAATTTGTTTTTCCATGTTTTTTCACAAGCTGATTCTGCTAAAATTGAGTTTGGCTAAATGTAGCTTACTTCTACAGGTTTAAAACAAAAAGGAAACATTATAAATACTGTTTTACATGTTACTTCTCATAAGTATTCGGTGCGTGCAGCAGTTTTCTACTTTTACCCATGCTACCTTTCGGTCTTGTCTTGCGGGCTTTGCAGGCTTTTAAAACATTTCTATCCGACAACGTTAATATATTGAAATAGGTGTATATGTACTTGTATTTTTTCTTCGTCTGTTAGGTAAACATCCATTGTTGCCAGTGCCCTTGGGTCAATATTACATGATGAGCAACTGGCAACAATATCCAACAAGAAACAATCCAAAGTACACTTTGGTCGTAGTTTGGCCACTGCTTGAAAATTGAGGAATACCATGGGTGCTTCATTGGCTAGCATAACATCACATGCTAGATTGACGCTAAGTGGTCATCTTAGCACACACACAAAATCATCCATTCTTCCACAACAGTCAAGGTCAGAAGGTTTTCTATTATAAATTGTTCTTATTACCTCTGAAGAAAAACTCTGGTCATGTCTGGTCCAAATAAAAAGGCATATTTGAGAGATTCAACTTAGTACTAGTTAGTACTAGCAAGTAAGATGAAAAACAAAGCTATCATCCTTCCCTTCCAAAATTTTATTCAAGTTCCAGCTAGAAAACTTCAAAAATTTATAGTTATAAAAAAATGTGTCCTCCCAAAAGTAATGTGTGGTTCCAGAAAATATACACACCCCACACTCCATGAAAGCTTTTTTGGTTTGAACCCCCCTCCACCACCACCAGGAAATTCCAGTTTTGCTTCATACTTGCCTTTAAAAATATTGGCTTTTGAAATCCCCTCCCCCCTCGGAGCTTCCTTGGGGTGGGTATGGATATTTTCTGGAACCACACAATGACAATAGAGAATCGTCACAAGGCTTATCACTGCGCTTATGGGTGTATTACATGGTGTTTCTTTGCTGATATCAATTCTTAATTATTATTTTTTTTGTACATCATGCTCTGCTATAATGTCATTATTAACCGCTTGCTGTGAAAATCCCAAATTATTGCAAACAATTGGGACTTTTCTCAGACTTTAAAAGTTGCTTGGAAGCAGCCACAACTTTAGAGTCCTAGCTTCCAACTCAAAATGTTGTTCAGAGAAAATACAATCAGAGCACAACCATGTGCATCTCCTGCCAAAACCTTAAATGTAACAAGTGTTTAACGACATCAAACTAAAACACTTTAAGCCCTGAGGCCAACATAAAAATTTCTTACTGGTCTCTCCACTGGATGAATTTGTTGAAAAAGTATTGTTCCGGTCCTTGCCTTGAGGGCATGGTAAATATATAGTGTAATACAGACATCTTGTTATATAAAACAGAGTTTGAACCTATAATTTCCCAGAGAGGCCAAAATTGATATCAACTCTACTCATATTACAGACAATTCACTTGGTCACCTGAGAGACCAACATTCATATAAACTCTACAGAATGTACCTCTAGCTGCAATACAGACAGCTTGTTATTGCTAGTTTACATAAATGGACCAGGAGAGACCAAATTTATACACATTCTACCTCTATATTTACATCCTGTCTTGTCCCCATGCGCCATTGCATTTTGTTGGTAAAGAGCTGGAAAACTGGGAACTCAGTCCCACAACTCCACACACACTGCACCATAGCCTGCGTAGCTGGCGGTCTTGTTGGCGCGCGAAGGCAAAATTCGTACGCTGGTTTAGCGGCTCCACCGCTTACGAATTTTGCCTTCGCACGCCAACAAGACCGCCAGCTACGCAGGCTAACCGCACCAAGGAACAATGCCTGGGGACTAGGCAGATAGACATCTCAATATGGACACTTGTAGGCATTTTCTCTTATTTTGGACACCCAGTGGGTGATAATAAATTATTGTAAAGGTCAGCAGAAGTCAGAAGCTATCAGTCAAGCATTTTCAGGACTTTCCCCTGGTAAGATGCCACAATATTTCTTCAGCACATAGTCACCATAGTGTATCGGGAACTCTAAAGACAGCTTGGCCACTGTTTTTTCTAAAGGAATTAGAGTCTTATCAAGAGGAATGGGTGAAATAACACAGTCAAATCCCGGATCAAAAAACATTGCAACCGACAGCCTGTGCTTGGTTGGAGACACTTTGACCCTGTGAGGTGCTGCCTTAAAGGCGCCACTTGTCCAGATTTCCATCATGTCTCCTATATTGACAACAAATGAGCCGGGAACTGGTGGAACATCAATCCACAAGCCATCCTTGGTCTCCACTTGCAGTCCACCAACATCATCTTGGAGAAGGATTGTTAGCATGCCATAGTCAGTGTGTCTCCCCACACCCCACACCTCAGGGCCATTTTTTGACACAGGGTGGGGAGGGTAGTGAAACATTGCTAGTTGAGCAAAAGGATCATCGGTGAATTTCACGTCAAAGAAATCTCTTTCAAGGCCTGTATATATGAAGGAAAAAAACATCAAAACATTAACAAATGGTCTTGGTAACTATGGTAATATTCCTGGATATCAAGGAGGGAGTGATAATCTGTTACATAATTTTAGCTGTAGTTACAGCCACTGCTTTAACTTAGTAGCAACTCAAGCAACTGAAACAAAAGGGCAATTCTTTGTTGATTTCTTTTGGTAAAGGCAAACAAAAGGAATTATATTATGCTTGACTTCAGTTGCTAGGTAGAGAAATGACCATAACTATGGCCTGACCTTTTAGAATGATAGGTTTTGGTGAAAAAATCAAATATGCAGCATTGTTAGGCACATGAAAACAAGTCCATAAATGTTTGCGGTTTGCTACAAATGATGCAATATTTCTGAGCAAAAGTAAAAAAAAGAGACAAAATACAGTGAACACCTGGGAAAAAGTGCTTGTTCCTGGTCAGAAAACTAATTCAATATGGGTGGGTTCCCTTGCTTCTGTGTCACAAACGTATTTATGCCTGTTGTGACTACATTTTAAACAAATGCACAGACCCTGTTCTAGGTCCTATGATTTATTTAAACCCACAACATGTCCTTAGTATGACATTTCCAGTACAGCAACAAAACTATGGTAAACTGTTTAACAAGAGATTAACCAGGTTTTTTTAAGCATATTTTTAACTGAATTTTTTTTTCAAATAAGAACCTGTTTCAGTATTTAGGCTAAAACAGGCCGGGGGTGGGGGGGGGGGGACTCCCATACAAAAGTGACAGGGATGCTCGTCGTCCCTTTTAGGGGTGTAAATTTCAGATTTTGGTCCCCCTTAGGGTGTTCAGGACGGAACAGCGATATTTTTAGCCATCAAGGTATCTTTTAGGGTTGCACGCGAAGAAATAATAAAAATAAAAAAACACCACCATACTGTGTATAATGGTATCTTTTAGGGGTCGAAAAAGGCTTGAGCCACACTCAGATTAGTCCCTTTTAGGAGTGTAATTTGAAATTTCCGACAAGCATCCCCGTCACTTTCACATGGGAGTACCCCCACCCCTGGTAAAACAGGTTCTTATATGTTGGGGATATAAATGACAAATTTTAGCCAAAGGATCTTATATGTGAGTGTTTACTGTAATCATGTACACCCGGGGGAGGGGTACTCTGCAAAATTTGTGGTGGGGGCATGGCAATAGTATTAACACTGACCACTCAAACGTAGGATGGTCTGCCTGTGGCTTCTTTAAGCCCTTACCCGTTTTCAGACCAAACTTAACCTGCGATCAGGCGAATTTTTCCACGCTCTCTTTATTTTTGTCTTTACATATAAAGTAAAGAGAATGGGGAACAGGAAAAATTGTCCTGATCGCAGGTTAGACCAAAATATGCGATTTTCCGGCTACCCAATTTCAGACCTGGCCTTGTCAAGCCAAAGTGGCAAAAAATCTATACACTATTTCAGACAAGCAGGCAAAACATACCCAGTATTTGAGACCAGCATATTCTTTGGGGTGGCACAGACCTGTAGGGAACTACTTACCCCCCGGGGGCGAGTACCCCTCTTTAAAATCCTTCAAAAATAAAACTGTGAAAAGTAAACAAATTGTTACCTAAGAACAGGGCAATACAGCTCAACAATTGTGATGCTAGTTGTTGTGTTTGGCTGAAGTATCCCTGCATTACTGTTTGGAAACCAGGGCTATATTCGTCTTTAGGCCACGGATTACACCCACAGAATATTCTTTCCTTTCTTCCTTCGGGGACATTGGTAAAATCACGGAAATGGTATATTCCCTCTTTCCACTCCGTGCAGCCGTACTCGATACTATGCTCTTCTCCTTTAGTGAAGTATCCTCGATAACCGTCTCGTCGGTGAATTTCTTCCTTTTTCTCTGCTGGTAGGCTAAAAAATTGCCATAGCCTTTCCAAAACTTTCCCTCTCAGTTCTTCCCCGATACCGTGGTTGACAACGTGGAAGAAGCCAAACTCAAACAAGCTTTTCCAATCGTCGTTATCTCTTCGAAGCTCGGGTTTCCTTTTCCAAGAGTAGCCAAATCGATGACTGGAATTTCAGTTTTCATCTTGAAAAGAACTAGTCTCCTACGCAGCCGTTATTTGTGTCGTCACGCAACGCTTCTGGAGAAGCGTTGCGTGACGACACAAATAACGGCTGCGTAGGAGACTAGAAAAGAACCAGCTGGAGATGATTCAACACCTGACTCGTCCCCAGTCGTCTCTCTTGTCTCCTGTTAATATTTAGCGTGGCCGAGGGGAGCGCAAGGGTGATGGGAAGGAGGAAAGGCGGGAGACTTTCCTCCTTCCCAGCATCCCCCGCGTCTTGCGACTCCCAACAAAGGAGACAAGAGAGACGACTGGGGACGAGTCAGATTCAACACTCTAAAGCGGGGCGGTGGATGAGAGACCCTGGGAACGAGGTTGTACCTTATTCTGGGTTACCTGTGACGATCTGTGACTTTTATGGAAATCCGGATCAGAATCACGAATCACGTGATTTGAATATTTTCGGCGGTGCTTACATTTGAAAACAGGGCTCCCTTTTAATTTGTCACGTTGTTGTACTTTTTACTGTACATTTAATTCATATACGGACAACTATGGGCTAGCCTGCGTACATCCTGTTAACGCCGCAAAATGTAATACTAACCACCTGCTAACGGAGAGACCGCGCTGGGGGAGGAGCTTTTCTAAAAATAATAATAATAAAAATTTCCAGAAGTCATTTCACTAGTTAACGTTTTTTACTGGAAGTTGGTGATAAAATTTTCTTTTTGATCTGCAGTAGTTCGCAACGGCAGGGCCCGGGCAGCACTTTTTTGAGTTGGGGAGGGGGGGGGGGGGGGGTTAAGTCCTCTGAAATGGCTGGAAATGCATCTAAAATTAACAAGCGTGGTGCAAATTACAAACTTTCAGCACTTAAAAAGCGATGTTTTTTAATACAAGAATCAACATTTATTATAATGTTCGAAAAGCAATCAGAGATTTTTGGAGATCTTTTCTTTCCAAAAGCTAGCAGCCTTCGCTCATATTACCATGTGCGCTTCTCTGTTGGTTATCACACAGGTTTGAATGTCCCGCGATCCAGAGCTGTATGTAATTAATGATTCTCAGTTTAAATCAGTTTAAAGTATCTATGGCGATAAAAAGTTGTCATAAAAAACGTTTATCTGCAAAACGCCAAAACGCAAGATGCAACTGTTCAATAGCATAAAGTCAGTCAATTATAGCTATAAGTTGTCACGGATGGCGCATCTGGAAAAAATTGGCCATTTTTTCAAGTTTGTCGTTCGCAATCCGTCTTAATCTTCTCTATCCTCAAGACAACCATCCTTGTTCCTGTTTGGTTTATTATCACCTCTTTGGTGTTTTTCTACCTTAGTAAACTATTATTTTGAGGCTTTCTTCAATTTGAAGGTGATTTTGCCCGTTGCGAACTACTGTAGATCAAAAAGAAAAATTTTTCACCAGCTTCCAGTACAAACGTTAACTAATGAAATGACTTCTGTAAATTTTTATTATTATTCTGTTTTAGAAAAGTGGGGGGGGGGGGGGGGCAGTGAAGGAACGAACATTTCTGTGATGTGATTCTAGAAGTTGGCTCCGGTGACTATCAAGCTCGTTTAAAAGCTCACAGAATCGTGTTATGTGCAGCAAGTCCGTTCTTTTACAACGCTCTGAAGAGTGAGTGACATGAAAGAAAGAAAGAAGGAGTGATCAGATTGCAAGAGATGAGCAAAGCTGTGATGGAAGAAGTGTTGGAGTATCTGTACACAGGACATGTTGATATCAATGAATACAATGCATTTGATTTGATGGCAGCAGCAGATTTTTTCATCATTCCTAGTCTGAAAGCTTTGTGCAGTAATGCCATCCTACAAGCCATGTCTTTTTCCAACTCCATTGCGGCTTATTATTTGGCTGTGAAGTATCGGTGTGACGAGCTACAGAAAAAAGCGAGGGATTTTATTCTGGAAAACTTTGTTGCTGTGGCTGAAACTGAATATTTTCTGAATTTGAACAGCAAACAAGTTGAGGAGTGGATCTCAAGTGATGAAATCATCGTAAAAGGAGAGGAAGAAGTGTTTGAAGTTCTTATCAAATGGATCAAAAGAAATGAGAGTAGAAATCAAAGTGTTCCTGACTTGTTTCGTCACATTCGCTGTATTTATGTGTCCCGTGACTATCTGTTGAATGTTATTCTGCCAAGTCCTTTTGTAAAGGACAATTTAGAGTGTCCTAATTTTGCTTTAGATGTAATTAAAATGGTTTTCAGTGGAGAAGACCATGGTTATTTTGATCAGTCACCAAGAACTTGTCTGAAAACTCATGAAGATGCCATTGTCCTTTGTGGAACAACTATAAAGGACACATTGTGTCATGTGCCTTCTAAGGATAAGTGGTATGAGTTGTCTAATAGGTGTTGTCCAGAGTTTCAAGATTATTGTGCTATGAGCTCATGTAATGGGAAGTTGTTTTTTATTGGAGGAAATGGCCGTTCTGCAGAACGTTATGATCCATTAGTAAACGCTTGGTCTCCTTTGAAGACATTTTTCAAGCAAACAATCCAGTTTGCTACTGCTGTGACATTTCAGGGGTTTCTGCATGTCATTGGTGGAAGGGACAAAGATAATGAGCTACTACGTACTGTGCAGAAATACAATCCTGATACAAACTTGTGGCAAGTAATGCCTTCTCTAAGTAGCCCCAGATCAAGTGTATGTGCAGTGGCTGATAGAAATCATTTGTATGCTATTGGAGGTAATTCAGGTAGTGGATATCTGGACATTGCTGAAAAATTTGATCCAAAAGAAAAATCTTGGAGTAGGATTGCTTCAACTCTAGAAAAACGAGGAGGTACTGGTGGTGCAGCTGTCAATCAGAAAGTGTTTGTGTTTGGAGGCCTTAGGGATGAAGCACCAGATTCAAAGGCATGTGAAATGTACGACCAAGCTTCCAACATGTGGAGCATTATCCCAAGTATGGATGACTCTCCGAGAGGATGTGCTACTGCTGCAAGTTTACAGGGGAAATATTTGTGTTTGGAGAGTTTAAAGAAGGTGATATCCGAGAAAAGATGCTGAAGTCCTTTGATATTGATAAGAATGAATGGACACATTGCCTTTCCTTTCCTCGGGATAGTGATTGGTACATAATTTCTAGTCTTAGGGTACTAAGAGATGTTCTAAGTACTTGTACAGAACTATGATTGGATAGTAGACAATAAGTGTTGTATTTGTAAGAAGCTGAATGAACAATAATTACAGGTTTATGTAAGGGCTCTCAATGTACATGAGGATGATGCTGTGAAAAAAAGCTACAAATTCTTTTGAGAAGGGTATGTTTATGAGAGTGTAACCCCAATATGTGAGCCAGCGAGCCAGAAGTGCGAGCCATGTGATCACGAGTGTTCGACAAAAACATACCGCGATCCACATGAGAGCCATCAACCAAAATTTTGTGAGCCAAATATATTTTTAATCCCTGTCATTCATCCAGTGGAAATCCGAATCCCATATAAAAGTGATGGGGATGATCATCAGAAATTTTGAAATGGTAAGATACTCGGCCTGAACAATCAATGAAATCGATGATTGATGAAAATCGATGATAATCGATGCCAATTAATCAATTGATATTGATAATCGATGACCAATCGATGACTAAGAATTTTGTGATTATCGATTATCAATATCAATCGATTAATTTCGGCTGTGGACTCTCAGTATGAGATTCACTCATTGATGAAAACGATCAAGGACAACAAGAGAGAACTGGGGACTAATCAGTATCATGCTCGTCGAGCTCTTTAACGTAAGGGATGGACCATTTTATTTTGAGGGGAGGGAGGTAGGGGGGTTGGGCAATTACCAGAAAAAAATTCGTGCACAGCAAAAGTAGAGAAAAAAAAATCGTGCAAAGCGAGTTCACTCACTCACAAGCAAAAGGTGAAAAAAAAATTCGTGCACAAACTCGAGACGGAAAAAAATTCGAGCTCAGAAAAATTGCTCAGCCTCCCCTCAAAATAAAATGGTCCATCCCTAATTTCTACCGGTCCGGTATATAAATTGTCAAAACCTACGAAATATGGTCGAAAAACTACTATTAATTCCCGTGTTCCGATTTGATCTCGGAAGTTACTACAACATTAGCTTTTGAAAAATACAGCAATACTGAGTTGGAATATTTCATCGAAATGGCGACGTCGATTCGTAGGGGTAGAGGGGATAGTAAAATTACACGATTCTCTTCGCGAATAGACTTTGTGTGTAATGATTTGACGGATTGACATTATTTCATATAGGAACATTAAATATTAGGAATCAATATTTTAAAATCATAGACAGATAAGGGGCGGATAATTGAACTCATGAGACTATTCTGCAAAAGACAGCTGAAAATAAATAGACTACAAAGACACACATACTTGCCTTTGGTGCTCAGCAACCGCTGCGTTTACGAGGGAAATTTCAAGCTGCTGTCAAGTCCGCAAAGAAAGCTACTCTTGCCATATTCTACGTAACATACATGTACCTGAGTTACGAAACTTCGATCGAGCTTTTGACAACAACAATACATTGTAACAATTCACAGATTCCAGACATGGTGACAGCAACCGGATATCCCTTTTCGTTTTATGCGCAAACAATTTTGTCTAGCGAGTTTGACAACGCAGTAAGTTAGCAACGGTGAGTTAAATTATTGAATTTTTAAAAACTAGTTCAGTAAAGTTGACCTCAGAGCTGGCTATCATCTCACAACTTCATCACTCACTTTAGCACATTACCGGAGTAGGAGTAGGTCGAGCTCTCGCGCGCTACATTTCTCCTGAGCACCTGATACGCAGGGTAGAGTGGCTCTTTTGGAGAGAGGCTCTGTGACACGAAAATTGCTGAAAGTACCCTTTGATCTAACATGGTACAATTAGCAGATAATCGTGACAAATGAAAGTGTACAGCGAACAGACAACCAGTGTCCGTATTAAAAGCGAGGTTAACTTTGTATGAGAGCGTGTCACTCGGGTCACAGAAAAGTGTCCGTTGTCTGTATTAACCGGTGTCCGTATTAAGCGGGCTAATGTAAGAGAAAATATATGAGCCTTGTCGACGGGACAAACAAAACTGTCCGTAATTAGCGGGTGTCCATAAAGCGGGGTACTCTCCGTAAGAAACTATTTGCACCCAAAACTTGTCACATGCAATCAACAATCATTAAACCACAAACGTAGTTTTTGATCCTGATATTTTGCAAATTTCACTTACAATCTACAGCAATTGAGCACTTTCACTTTGTTACTCGTATTGCTCTTATCTACTTGGTCCAACTCAAAAGCCCATTTCCAAGCTAACTACTGCCATCACTTGCGCACAATGAGTCCCCACAACCCTGCGATCTGGCCTAGCTAATTGTGATTACAAGACCAGAGGTTAGTTGTCAGAATATATATTCCGTATTAATAAATAAATAAAATTAAACAAAACGTTTCACGTGAAAAAATTAGAAGCAGAGAATATTACAACTTTAATAACAAGAAAATTATATATGAGAAAGATGTTTTATCAGTCAGTGACAAGAAATTTCCGAACTTGGAAATTTTTTCCGAGTAGCATGTGTCACTGACTGATAAAACATATTTCTCACATTTCTTCCAAGCTTAAAATTCACCATCATTTATTTCTAAGAAATATATCTCCAATCTGTTTGCAGTTTACTGTTTTCCCCGGGAGTTTTGCACACGTACGCATTATGCACCTCTTTTTTTCTTGTACCCCCCCTCTCTCCCCATTCCTGCGCCCAACCTCGTTCCCAGGGTCTCTCTTCTTCCCGCCAGCGTTTGGCGGGAAGAAGAGAGACCCTGGGAACGAGGTTGTCCTGCGCCGTATTTTGGTCGGCCATTTCGTGATTTCGTGGGTGTACAAGAGACAGAACCATGGACTGCAAGAGAATCCACACTACAGCCAATCCAATGGCTGAATCGACAATTATCGGCAAGTTTTTCACATATTGGTAGGTGTATTTGTTGTTTTTAATTAGTCGCTCCAGATAATGATGGCTTATAAATATCTTACACTGTTTACAAAGATATATATTTTGACGAGCACATGCATTCGTATACCGGCGGCGTAGTCTGTCTGCGACGCAGGCTGGGACTCAGTGTGCTTGAAGTCACCTGATAATAATATAGGCATCGGACATGAGGTGTCGTAGTAGGTCAAGTAGTTGTTGTTGTTGTGACTTCATAACTGGATACTACGCTGGGTGCATGTTGTGAAAAGATCACAAAATTGAAATAATAAATAATAATAAAGTATCACACTTTAATAAGTTTAATGTTGAGTAAAAATACAGCAAAGAAGGTTTATAGAGCTTAGAGTATATATCTCTGACCCAGATCATGACTTTCATGGAACAAATCAATGATTCTTTCAAGCAAAATAAAGCATCATGGGTATTTTAGACAACACATGGCGGGATCTTGAAAGTTGTTTACATTGACAGGTCTAGGGGGATCCACCACTGATTTGTCTGTAAAATTACAGATAATGTATAGAGAAAGAGAATATTATCTACCAGTGTGCGAAAATAGACCTCTTTAGTTTTCGTACACTAATAGGCCCATTGCAGCTATTGTAGCCTGCGAGCAGGCTCTCTTTTGGGATTCATGCGATGAGCGCGGAGCGCCAAAAGAGAGCTACTGGGAGCCAGGCCCAGTGACCTGTTTTTTATTAAAAAAATTATATTAGTGGCTGTGACTAAACAATACCAGTTTGAGCCCCCTAGCATTTATGCCCCCGGGGGGGGGGGGGGTACTCCCTTATATACGCTATATAGGTATGTGCCACTTGACAGGGTATGGTTTTTGAGCATTTTAGTCTGGAACGGTATAAAAAACGACATTTTTTGGTCTGGAACAGGGTATCAGTTTCCCAGAAGTTAGCACGAAGATCGGTTAATTGATACCCTGGAAATTATAGGATATGTTAGTCAGATGAAATGAAACACGTAGGAGTATTAAAGAAGCTTTACAACTACAAGTTCGCATTGTTGCTTACTTGTTTAGCCTTTTAGGTTAGAAAAAAAATTGTTAAAAATCGTCTGGAACAGGGTATCTTTTTTTAACATTTAGTCTGGAACAGGGTAGCAAAATTAGCATTTTGTGGTCTGGTACAGGGTAAGGGTTTTTATAGGGCAGGTATATTTTGCAGGTTGCAGGTTGAGACTACTTTTAGAAACATTACACACACGGTTAGGCAGAGAATGGCATCACGGTTAGCCCAATTAGCTTAAGTTAGCCCAACTGAAGGTTAGCCTAATTCTAACTGAAGATTAGTCTAGTTTGGTTAGCCTAATTGTTGGGGTCTGGGTTAGCAGTTGACCTGCAACCTGCAACCTGCAAAATATCCCTGCCGGTTTTTATAGCCCAGCGGCACAACCCCCAACCCACCCACCCACCCCCCCCCCCCCCCCCCCCCCCCAAGAGCTAGACTTCTTGGTACCGTTAATTTCATCATGCTCTTTCCATTTCTGGAATAAAATAAACAGGTCATGCGACCCCTAGCTGCAAAGGGTATATTGTCCATTTCAGATCTTATGATGCTCTCTGGAGAATGGTGCAAATAATGCATTCAAATGCATATGAGATTGACTAGAATTCTCAAGAGTTCAGCATCACATGATCTGAACAGGACAATGAAGCTAAAGGTAAAAAGGTCAAGCCACACTTGGGCCAAAACTGGCCCATACTGCCGGAGCTTATCCCAGTTTCTGTAGCATGAAGCTAATATTAGAAGTATTGCTACTCTCCCTGGATGGGATGCTAGTCCATCGCAGGTTACCCCCAGCATTTTGTCGCCCAGGGGTACTCCGGATTTAAAGTGACTGGGAGATGCAAATGGGGACATAAATTAAAATTTTAGAAGAAAACTACTTCAGTTCAAACACACAGTACTAGGTTACGTATATTAACTCCTTCAGCGACGCTTTACGGACTATTTTCTACTATTTTCTACTATTTTCCTACTAAAATCAAACTACCCCAAAAATACTTTCCAAAATTTTTGTACGCTAAAAACGAAATCGTGAATTTTAGAGCAGAACGCTATAAAATACCGTGTACCCAATACTAGGGGCCTGGTACTAGTTTATTGGACCACATTGTTCTTGTGTTATCTTCTCGTCATAAATAGGAATCCATCCATTTCCCAAAGATACATGTTTAATATAACCGATCATTCTTGCTAAAGAATGACGAGAAGATAACACAAGAACAACGTGGTGCGATAAACTAGTACCAGGCCCCTATCGGGCAAATCATACACGGTGTCCAGTGCCTTATTTTATAGCATTCTGCTCTAAATTTCAAACCCAAAAAAGTCGTTTGCACCTCCCCGTCGCTTTAAATCCGGAATACCCCCCTGGGACCCTTGGGTGGAGAGAGTCACTGTGAGAGTTTAAAAGTGTCTTGTCCAAGAACACAACACAGTGACCCCGGCCTGCTTCACAGCTTGGTAAAGTATTCTGCCACTATTCACCTTGATTTTGGAGGATAATTGCTAAATATTGATCTCTTTATTTGCAGGTGGATGAATGATGTGTTCAGGAAAGGATACAAGCGCCCTCTTGAGAATTCTGATATTTATGAAATTTTACCAGAGGATGAAACTAAAGGACTGGCTGACAAATTAGACAGGTGTGTGTTTTTGGTGATCTGATCTGAAGGCCGTGGGTTTGAATTCCACCGGGATCAAAGATGTTCTTTGTACTCTTAGTTTGTACTCTTGGTGGTTGGGGGAAGGGATGGCAAATTCCCCTTTCATAAACGGACATTGCCATTTGTAAGAACTTAGTGAGAATTAATCAGAATGTCGTTTGCATCACGAGTGAACTCCCTAACCACTTCACCATGAGGGGCTAGCTAATTATATATAGTGTTAAATATAAAATAAATATATAATGTTACCCTACCTACAAATGAAAGCTAACCATTTCTCGAATCAGTTGTATTGCCCGTTCCGAAGTTCAAGAAGGGACTGGGCACTAGTTTACCTATTGTTTAAATTTCGTCATATTAAAAAATTAATCCCATCACCAAAAAGATCACATAAAAATTAGTAATTTCACTAAGTTTGGTTGTTACATTGCATAGTAACCAGGCTGTGAGGTGTCAAAGGTCACCCAAATTCCATACAAATGTCTCTAATTATGAGATGACGTTTCCCTGCTAGCAGAGTCTCCTTTTACGTTACCTTTTACTTTACTCTGCTTTCACTCTGAAAGGAGACTCTGCAATGACTTGAAACAATTCCTGTTGAGCATGCGGTAGCGTTACTAAGCGACCAAACAACTTTCGCACATGATCGCATGTGGTCGTATGTCACATGTTACAGCCCTTTGCGCTGTAAAATATTCACAAGTACATGACATAAATGCCCTAAATGTGACTTACCAGTGCTGTAACAACACAATCAACCTTTCATCAATCTTTCCCAGAAGTTGCTTTGTTTGTAATTGCTCGAGGCATTCCGGGCTGCAGAACTGCACAACATCATCGATAGTCAGACTCGAAATCTTGCGATTGTAGCATAGCAGGTTCCACCTTCAATGCCTTGAGGCCCGAAATAACCGAAATAAACCACGAAATAACCACGACGACAGGTTCAGTAGGAAGGCTTGAGATGCTTTACAACACGTTTGAATTCTCCACGTCATGCCAGCCGTCACGCCATGTTGAAATGTGGGCTCAATATTCACCGGTGGCCAGATTGAACAGCATGCGCTTTGTCACTGTGGGCTCCATTACTTGTCAGCGATAATTCCAGCAGGCATGCGTACTGAATACTTCGCGACAACCGGTTTCAAAAACCAGTTTATTTCATCCACGATTGCGGACGGCGGTTAGATCAAACATCGTTTTGAGTCATCGCAGAGTCTCCTTTCAGAGTGAAAGCAAGGCAATGTAAAAGGAGACTCTGCTAGCAGGGAAAGATGACGTCCCCCAAATCCATACAAAGTCTCTAATTTTTCTGATTTTTGAAAGCCTTCTACATGGTTGCAATCTAACGAAACAACCTCAACTTGGTAAACTGACTAATTTTAATGTGATCTTTTTTGTGATGAGCTCCAGTCTCCATTTGAACTTCGGAACAAGCAATTCTCAGGCTAACTGGAGCGCTATTCACAAGCTAACCGGACTGTTATTGTAGGCTAAACAGAGTGCTATTGTAGGCTAACCTGAGTGCTGTTCTTTACTACCAGGAATGCCATTGACCGTTTTGAATGACATCGACTGTTACCAGGGATAGATAGGGATGGCATCGAACGTTACGAATGGCATCAACCATTTACAAAAGTTAAATGGGTGGGGGGGGGGGGGGGGGAGTACTCCCTGACATAAGCTATATAGGTATGTGTGGTACTAAGGGGTATGGTTTTTGAGCTGGTTTGGGGTTTGGTCAGTGATCAAATAGGGTATAGATTTTTTTCCATTTCAATGGTCTGATATATTTAACCTTTTAAAAATAATAATACATTGCATTTACACTTGTCTAATATTACTAATAATTTGATAGTTTGTGGAATGAAGAATTAAAAGATGCCCAGAGGAAAAACAAAAGACCACGGCTTAGAAATGCTTTTTATCAAGTTCTTAGGATTCCCCTATGCTATGCTGGGAGTTTTACCTTTTATGGAGGTAAGGGTGACTGACCTGTATTTTAAACATTTTGTAAATTATAAATTTATATTGTACACAGATAAAACAGAGGTTTTATTAGTAGTTTTAGTAACTAGTATTAGCTTGAACTAATTCATGCTTGAACAATTTATGATCCATTTTGGTCTGCGCCCAGGAGGGGTACTCTGGATTTAACTTAACATGGGTTTAATGGAAATATCTCATTCGCATTTCAAGTACATGTAATCCAAAAAACTCTTAGCTCATCCCATGAACTGTCCCAGTGTATTTGCTCAAAACTGTCATAAATGCACAAAATGGTCCCTAAATTTATGGAAGAACTTAATAAACTCTAACTAAATGATAAAAAGCAATTTCTTGAAGAAATTCCATACTGCAACAACATTTTTGCAAAATTTCAAAGATTTCCGAGCCAAACCTGAAACTTTGAAAAACTGACAGCCTGTCACTTTTTCAAAAATCCATATTGCAATCCATTTCCATCCTCACTGTCATTAGTCATTCTCACTTCCTAATGGGTTCCTGTCATTTCTCGAGTACTATTCTAAGAATAAACCATTATTGTTCAGCTTCCCATGATCTAGATATGTTTCTGAGCTTCCCAAAATCATGCTAAAAATGAGGACAGTGTCCCCTTAAGTGCTCGCACTGATGATCCACCTGGGTCCTCTGATCCTTAGGACTGGAACAGACTAACTTTACTGATACCTAGCTTGCACTCATTATATAAGCTTGCACTCATTACTGATGCCTAGGCCTGGTCTATTTTAAGTT
The DNA here is from genome assembly GCA_029204205.1 of Desmophyllum pertusum. Taxonomy (NCBI): domain Eukaryota; kingdom Metazoa; phylum Cnidaria; class Anthozoa; order Scleractinia; family Caryophylliidae; genus Desmophyllum; species Desmophyllum pertusum. Next base: position 2,360,640 of record MU825878.1, read on the forward strand.
GTTCGTTCTTGTTATAGGGAGGTGGCATGGGCGAGTGGTTTAGAGCGCTGGATTTGAAATCTGGAGGTACCAGGTTCAAATCCTCCACCCTGCCACTAGCTGGATTTGTTGTCGGTAGTCCCAAGTTCAATTTCTTTGCCACGCTTTGTAAATAGCCAACTGGTTGGCCTACCACCAGTTGGGATTCTTGACACATTTAAGTTCAATTTGCAATATTTGTTTCTTCATTTGCAGTGTCCACAATTAGTACTACAGTGCTAAATACGTACACCGACACTTAAATAAAGTCTTTTTTCTGTACAGGAAACAATGAAAATCAGTGCTCCTTTGCTTATTGGTAGACTTCTAAGTTTCTTCCAACCTGATCCTGGTATAAGTCAAACAGATGCCTTTATCACTGCAGCAGTTCTTTCTGTCGTTGCCTTCACTGAAGGAATGATCCATGCTCCAGCTTTTTTCCTTGGTCAAAGATTTGGTGTGCATTTGAGGACAGCTGTAGGTTCGGTCATCTATAGAAAGGTCAGTACTTTAGGATCTGAAGTTTACAGTAATTCATACGGCAGTCCAGAAAGATAAAATGTCCATAAGTACTAGACTGCAAAACAGTCTCTCTTTTTCTCGTGATATTGTGCGCAACGCGCGAATTGAGAGGATAATCCACGCGCGAGCCTCGCAAGAGGCGAGAAAAGAGAGATTTTCAGCATCTCTCCCCAATCCCACTCGTAATTTTCACGCTCGTTCCAGATCCTTTTCGGTCCACGTTCAGCCCGACTCTTGCGCTAAAATACGGACTGTTTTGCAGTCTACATATTTAGTACATACTGCTATTCATTATTCTGGTAGCCTGCGTAGCGGCGGTCTTGTTAGCGCGCAAATTATTCTGGTGCATTGTTGTGCCTTCAGTTCGGAGATGTTTCATATGTGAAGAATGTTGAAAGGACATGCAAACAAACAACAAAAATTGTTGAACACCAAGAATTTTGCTGAACAACAAAGGTATTTTTCAGCTTAATTTACCAGTGTCTTATTCATTTCTAAGAAATCAAGGTATTTTCTAGCTGAGGTTAGTGCTAATTTGTTCTTAAAAGTGATATTGACCATTCTGATGTGTTAAATTTATCAAATGCAAAATGGCAAAGAAAATTTCACGCTCTAGCTGCTTGCGAATTACTTTGCTGCTTAATGCTTGTTTTTCTTATAATAATTTTTTTTTAAGAGAGCTTGAAAAAAAACAAGGTTTAATTTCTCCTGTCCTGGGTTTGTGCATCTTCAGCTCAGTGTATTTTCATCATGGAAAACAACCTCATAAATAAGCTCATGAAACCAACATGGAGATTCTCACATTTTCACAGGTCATACTGTAGAATACATTGTACCACTCGCAAAACTGACCAATCACAGTGCGCATAAGTAGACACTCAGTTGTGGTCCATTAGCTGGCCACACACTAGATGGCGCTCGTAATCAGGTCCATTTCACATAAATTATGACACCAAGGTGGCACCCTGTGGGAAGTTCAACCAACATTGGATTAAAGCTAGTATGGGGAGCCCGCAAACCACATACAGTCAACTCTCTCGTAAGCGGACACCCTCGGGAATTGAAAAAAGTGTCCGTTAGTAGAGCTGTCCGCTTACGAGAATTATTCCCATAAGCGGACACCAAAGACAAATAGGGTGGATGTTTGCTTACAGGAGAGTTAATTAGCGGGTGTTAATTATGTTTTATTGGGTAGACAAAAATAGCAACTGAAGATATAAAGCGAAACTCTTTATTGATGTCAAATGTTAAAACTCGAAAAAAGGTCATATTTTTGTTGATTTATATTTGCAAATTAAAGACAAATTTCATTGCCAAGGGTCAATTATTATACGTGGGGTGTCTGCTTACGAGAGAGCGTAAACAAAAGAAAAATCCAATTTTCATTTTCAAAAGTGTCCGCGTCCGCTTATGAGAGAGTGTCCGCTTACGGGAATGTGTAAATACAGAGTTTGACTGGGAGGTAAAACGGGGATTTGAAAAGGCGTCCGTAAGTAGAGCTGTCCGCTTACGAGAGTGTCCGTTAGCGGAGAGTTGACTGTATTTGAGTTTTTACTTTTTGGTCATCTTTTATTAAACTAACACAGAAAGAGACATGTGTATTATTTTCCCTCTGATAAGTGGAATTTTTGTTTCAGGCACTGCGACTAAGTCATGCCTCTTTAGCAAAAACAACAACTGGTCAAATAGTGAACCTTGTGACTAATGATGTACAGAGGCTTGGAACAGGTAATTAAGGTTATTCCTTAGTATTGCATTGCGCATCCTTACTGCGCATGATTTCACGCGTAATTAGCGCGCGCACATTAAGAAATGGCGGCTTTTCCTTTACGGCTCTCGTAAACGAGTACCGTGACCTATCAATTTTTTCTCTTATTTTGAGTCTAGCAATCACCTTCTTTCTTTAAAATGAATATAGACTAATTTCTATTGCAGAAGAATAAATAATCACCGGAAACGTGAACTTATGGAATTATGGGGTATATACAAGGTCCTCCTGCTCCTAAACGAATACCGGGACCCCCCTTTTTTATTTCAAAATTTAAGTTCCCTTAAGATAAACAACCAATAGGCAAAGTTTGAATGAAAATCTATTGTAAGTTCTATTTCGATGGAATGACCTTAAATGCTCTAGTGTAACTCATAAACACTATTCTAATTCTTATATATGTACTAAAGCCCCCCACACTAGGCGATTTTATACACTCGTCACAGCGAATTTGATTGCCAACGAAATTCGCCAGCAAATTTTTCCGGCGATTTTTCTGACGATTCAATCCCAAGACATTCTCGGAAATTGCGAAATCTGCTTGGTTGAATAGTTGGCGATTTATGATTTCAATTGTGGTAGCAGGCACACTTGGCGATTGCTTGCGAATTTTATCGCCGATATGTGACTTGCCAGATATCGGCGATTTTGATCGCAGGTCGCAGTGATAAAAATCACTGGCGAAATTCGCAGAAGTGGGCACACTTGGCGATTTTTGCCGATCGCCGCGATGAGCATAAAAAAATTATCGCCTAGTGTGTCAGGGGCTTAATGTACTAATTATCATTAATGATGCACAGAGCCTGGAACAGGTAAAACGCTCTAATGAAACTCATAAGCACTAATAAAATAAAAATTAATAAATTATTATATAAGTGCATACTTTTCTTTCAACATGAGCTCATCAAAGTAATTATTAATAATTAAATTGATATTATTTACAAGGTGACAATATTTCTTCATTACCTCTGGGTGGTTCCCGTGATGCTTGTTGCCTTAGCAATCCTGTGTTGGCGAGAAATTGGACTCTCTGTCCTGCCTGGAATTTTTCTTTTGCTGCTTCTTGGCCCTCTACAAGGTTGGATTGGAAGGTTCTTTGCCAAACTGAGGTATACAATAATGTGTTTAAAAAGGCAATGATATACATGTAATGGACTAATCGTCCCACAGGGTTTTGGCTCAGAGGGCAAATCCCATGTTCAGGGTTTGTATAGGTCCTTGAAATCCTAGAAAGACTTGGAATTTTGTTCTGGCATTTTCCATGACTGGAACGAACTGGAAAACTAGTGACTTTTTTGGGCAGGTCCTGGAATGTCCTGGAAATCTGGAAATTCAAGGGAAAATTTGGTGACAGGAAGAAAGAATGGTCACAAAATAAACTAAATTGGATGGATTAGGTGTGAAAATGATGTGTTGAAGGACAAATAGCTTGTACATTTGGAGTCTGGAAAATCTACAGGAGTCCTGAATACGTTTTGGAAATGTTTTGCTGAAAAAGAGTAGGAACCCTGCATGTACATGTGGGATCCCTGCATGTAGGATCCCTGTGTGAAAAAAGTATTCTCAGACAATAAAAGTGAAAAGTGTGTGTATATATAAGAAAAATCTTGACTTGCCTAAAGTGAGTGTGCACAGTTACTGTAGTATTGCATGGTGATTAGATACATTGTAGAATAGGCCTTATTCATGATATATTTAGCTGCCATGATGGTTTTCATAATACAAATTAACCACGTGATTTCTGATGGGGCAAAGTTTAGTTTAGTTTAGTTTAATGAGTTCGCCATGATAATTTACAAATAATCTTACAGTTAAATAAAAGTCAAAGAACTTAAAATCGCACAATTTTAACCTGTTTCTTTGTATACTGAAGAATATTTTCACAGGCATTGTAAGCTTATAAGTATTAAAGTAAATAAAACACTTGAATACAAGTTGATTTGACACTTTTGTAAAAAATATAATGGCTTGCATATTATAGTTTACAAGTCAGAATATAGAGTAACCATTCCAAACTAATAGTAGTTATAATATATAATAGCTGTCTACTAGTATCTGACACTCAAATATAATTTTGGAACAGGTATTTGAATATTAGGGCAAGCTGATTTTACGAAAATTGTCTTCCTTCCAATGTTTGCCTCCTGACTAGGCCACATGGCTAATTTCCATTATAATACGAAAACCGTCATGGCGGCTATTGTGAATAACTTAGGCCTATTGGGTAATGCTCACAGGGTGTATTGAGTAATGATGACATTAAAACTAGCAAGCTTTTTCCGTTATGGCCACAAGGGTATCAAGTGAAAGAGATCTTGTGAGTTATACCTAAACAGTTGCAAAAATAGGCTTAAGTTGCAGAGTTAACTTGTTCCCTTTCAGATCCAAAACTGCTGTCCTGACGGATGAGCGAATCAAGGTGATGAATGAAATCATCTCTGGAATGAGAGTTATTAAGATGTACACGTGGGAAAAACCTTTTGCCAAGTTGGTGGCTGACATTCGAAGGTTGGTATTGGAAACATGTAGAATATACATGTACATTGTAAAATAAAGAAGATATTACGTGTGCTGCAATTGTCTCACGATGTAGTCACTTGGATGTAAATTGTGACATTTCAACTGCTCACTGCTAGTCTTCATCAGGCAGGGTTCGAAATTAACTTTTTCCTAAAGGAGCCAACTGGCAACTAACCTAAAAAATTTTGTCGCCAGATCGTAGGGTTTGGTCGCCAAAGTGTTTTTTTTTTGGTTTACTCCAAAATTTCCATTCTACAGTAAAAACACAAAATTTGACTTTTCTTTGCCTATCATATAACAAAGCTGTTTCATTTAACAGAGTATACATGCAGCTATTAAAGGAGAGACTCACAAATTGAAAAGCCGTGACAGTGTAACAATATCGGAGTGCTGTGTCTCAGAGAGCTTGTTTGTCAACAGTCTTGCGAAGGCTTTGGTTCCTTTTTACTCATGAATGGAATGAAATGAGTATAGTGAGTGACATGGATATGCAAATTAGCACTTGATGGGCTGTGTCCATTAATTTATGCAATAATTGCATATTAAATTATGAATTAAATTATTCATGAGGTTGAGCCCGCAATATGTAATGGTCACCTGTCTTACCCATGGGGACGGAATTGGAGGGAGGAGAGGGTGGGGAGTTAGTCGCAGGGGGTGGAGGTGGGGGGTCGGTGGAGCAAACGCCTAGGTGAGGGTAGGGTACGAGGGTTCAGACGGTGTCCAAGATGGTGGCGGCGTCTTCCAAGATGGCAGGCGTAGATCGAGGAGTTTGAGGAAGGATGGATAATTTGTCCCATTTCAACCAATTCTGTGCATGCGCGTGTGACTTAGGAGAGGAAGAAAAGACGCGGATCATTCGATCGAGCCTTCTATTGCAGACATCAACAATGTGACAGAAATTGTATTTCTACAATTTAGTTCGGGTGCTGCGGAATTCATGTATCTGCAGTTACAACCTGTTCACAATTTATAATTACTGTAAAAACAAATAAAACGAACATCGTCAATGACTGCCGAATACTTTCCATCAGTTCCCGTATTTCATAATTTTACGCGCACTGATTATAATCTTGTGGAATGTAAATTAAATAAACAGACAACGAAACTTTTCATGTGTTTGCGGCTAGGTTTTAATAGTAAATTGCTTTTCTTGAAAGAAGAAAGTATTCTTTTTTTTAATTTTTCGGTTTCTATAACTGAAATATGCTATGCATTGAAAAATGTTTTTCGAAGTAAACGAGCTTCAACCAGCTTCACGACGTCACTCAAATTTTCACATCGGAATCATCCGGCGGGCATCGCAAATTTTTCTTTAGTTATCTTTCACCATGACAGAGAAAATTCTAAACGAAATAACACATGTATAAAACATGTAGTGGAAGTAACCAAGTAAATTTTATTTTTACTGTAACATGAAAGCGAAAGTTTCCAATTTGACTAATTTGATAATTAGGCGGCCAGACTTTGGGTCACATTCGCGTTCACGGCTAGATGAACAACAAACATTCTGGATTCTGTCACGCATTGCAATTATTGAACATTGCAAGTCTTCGCTTTCAGTGAATGCAGACAACTCTTTTATAATGCTATGAACTGATGAAGAGTGGATTAATTTCGACGGTGAGGCATCTAGACGAGAGTGGCGGCGTGAAGTTTTTGCGGAGTATGACGAATATCTTTCTCTCCAAACACGATGCTTTTAATACATGCAAACCCGACATGAAACTATTAACTTCACGGACAAATTCAACCACTACCATGAACTCCAGTAGGTGTGTATACAGTTTTAATACATACCTACACTGCTGTAACCATGCGACTTTGAGTAAACAAATTTTGATTGTTTTTAAAAGATGTCAGGAAGGTGATAGCCTGTGAACCAAGACGTAGTCTAGTTCGTCGTCCGATGGGACGCTAATTTTCTTAGTCAGTTTTCTTCTATAAATTATGCGATCAAAATTTTTCTGCCATGTTTATATTATTTTGCTCTAGCGTGTTCTAGCGTGCCAATTGGCATGCTAAGTGTGTCAAGATTTGCACGCTAACTCAAACAAAAGGTTTAGCGTGTTAACATCTCCGAAACAAAACCTAGTGTGTCCTTCATTGTGCTACGAATTAAATATGCGTAAAGCATGTCCTTGGACACACTAAGCGAGCTGTGTTAGCGTGTTGTGAGTGTGCTATCACCTTTATCCCTGTTTTCCCGTGGAGGGTCACATTTGCAAGAATAAAGTTCATCTTTATCTGAATCACGGACAAGTTTGTTTGGGACTTTTAAATGATGGAGCTTTTCAACAATAGGAGCCATCTTGAATTTTTAGGAACTGATCAGGGCTGGACTATGGAAAAAAGAATTTTGGAACGCTTCTTATAGAACTGCATCACCGTGTGCTAAATGTATTCGAATTTCAAGACCAATAAATTATAACACCACTTTGAAGGGTGGCATGTATTCACAAAATGTAAAAAATACTAATTTAGTCAACAAATTAGCAGCCACTGTGGCCATGGGGAATCAGGCAGTTGTATGTTCATAATTCTTGTTTGACTTGCTTATCAATTTCCATCCGCAGCACTTGGCTTTCTGTTAGAATTTTCTAATATGCCTTATCATTCATGAGTGGCTCATAGGAGCCTTTGATCTCTTATTATTTCTATTTTGCGTGGAACTGTATTGGACTCTTGTTAAGTTTTGTGAACTAGACATATGGGGCCCTCTTTCCATACTCTGATTTAACTAAATGTGCAACACAACTATTTGTTCTTCGCCGATACGCAACGACTTCGAACGGTCCTTCGAACGTACTTCGAACGCCAGATGAATGTGCTAGTGCGCCCACGAAACCTATTGGGAGAAACCGCTGAAACAATATGGCGCCGGGTAAACATGGCAAAATTATCGTAAAAATCGCCACTGTGTTTCACTACAACTGTTCACAGGAGCCTTTAGTTTTCTCCGAAAATAAAATCCATTTACCTTGGAATTAAAAATGCCGAGGGGACAAAAGGTTAGTCGCCTGCTGGCGACCAGTTCCGAAATTCTCGTCGCCAACACTCAATTTTTGGTCGCATTGGCGACCAGGAAGGCGCAATATCGGACCCTGTCAGGCAATGGAGTCGACTGGTTATGCATTACCATATGTAGCACAATGGTCTGCTGTGATTGGTGAATTTCGATCCTTGTTATTATTCCGGAATATTGATACAATCAGCCATTCAAGGTGTTGGTCAAGCAGAGTTGACAGCTTCAATGACTTCATTCTTCCTGTGCATTTTCTCGATGCTGACTGGAGTCTGGACCCTTTATCCTCAAGAAACTTCATGTCAAATACATCAAAGACCAAGCTGATGATGCTAACTGCATATTTCAGTCATCAGCCACTGTAACCTTTTCAATCCCAGAGTCAAACCTTGAGTCAATAAATGTGATTGTAACTTTAAGTCTGCAGGTGAAACCCTACTGTGTGATCAAATGAAAGCTATTGAGCAGTACTTTCAAGTGGTACTGGGTTTTTTTACAATTCTGCAAAATGAAATTCAAGATTTTTTCCTTAGTTTTGAACTTAGCACTCTTGGGAGTGAAAGGGTTAAGATTGATGATTAGCTTGTATAAGCTACAGAACTGTATGTGGGTCCAATACATTCACCATTAGGCCACAATGCTTCCACTAACATATTTAAATAATAACAAAATTGTAATAAATGTTCATGGTTCAACAAATAGCTCAGCTGAGAAAGAACCTTTTTGTTGACATTTTTCTTTCAGAAAGGAAACCAAAATGGTGAAGTTCTCATCTTTTTTCCGTGCTATCAATGGTGCATTGTATATTTCTGCCATGACCATCATAAGTTTGGTAGTTTTTACAGTGTACGTGATGACTGGACACACACTAACTGCAGAGAGAGTCTTTGTAGTCCTGGGACTGTTCAATGGAGTGAAAGCACCTTTCACATTGTTTTTCTCTCTCGCTGTGATGTATGTTAAAGAATCATCTGTGTCAGAGAAGCGTTTGCAGGTAAAAATATCATTCCTACATAATTTAAACATGGCAGCGCACTATAAAAGGGACTTGGTTCCTCCTACTTCCCACACCATCTGATTTGCATTTAGTTTTGGACATGGAAGTCTTCTAATTTGTTGTGGAAAGTCTTTATTCATTATTTTGTACTAATGTGTAATTTTGTTCTTTAAGCAATTCTTAGAGTTAGAGGAAACAGAGCCAAATGTGTCTGTCATCGAAAATGGCATTGGCAGCAAAGCTGATGTTCCAGTGGTGAAGTTAAATGGAATTACCGCTTATTGGGATAAAGTAAGATACCAGCTATTATTACATGACTAAGACAGTTGAGTGGGCCAATAACTAGAATCAGCCAATCAGAATGCTTTCTTGCCGGTCCAATATTTTTTAAGTATCGGACCGGGTTACATTGTTATGGTTTAATTTCCCAGCTATTTTTAAGCACAAAGTTGTGTAATAAATCTCTTATTAACCTAAGCTTGCTTGGGACTGCATTGGGAGAATATCGGCCCTCTGTCTTTTCTGTATGGACCTTGCTGCGCTAGATCCGTACTGTTAAGACCAAGGGCAGATATTCTCCCAGTACGGCCCTCACGCTTGGTTAATAAGATATAATTTTTATGTACATGTATAAGCAATGCACTAGCTGACAAGTTCAAAAATGTCACCTCCTCCATCCTCTGCAGGGTAACCACCAAGGTGAAGCCATTTTATATTTTCCAGTAGCCTCAAGCTCCTCTCTTTGGATTAAAACATGCATGGGGAGGTGTGTTTTGCAGAACACAGATGCAAATGAGGAAATAACACTCACTTTGACCAAACCAAGCTGGTTAAGCTACAATTGTAGCCACTAGCCGCTAACTCCAAAACAGGTTATAAGGTTAAAGCCTAGTGGCTTATCAGGCCAGCGCTTAACTCCAGTTTCCATAGCATGAAGCGACTAGGAGTAATGCTACTTCTCTTGTAAGGATGCTAGTCCATCACCCATCACAGGTAACCTCTCCCCCCCCCCCCCCCCCAGCATTTTTGTCAGGTTGCTCTGACAATTCTCCATTACCCATTTGTTTCCTGTAATTTAATGTTTAAATCTTTATCTCTTTTTGTAAAATAATACATATCTTTGTCTCTTGTCTATGTTATTGCATAATTCCACTTCCCAATATTTTTCAGTCTCTAAACCCCACTTTGAAGAACATCACTCTTGAAGTCAGACAGGTATGTAATTGTCTACTGTCAGTAGTATAATTATTATTATGATCATCCGATCCTGAAATTCTTATATCAAATCTTTTAGTAATACCGTAAAGTTCTGAAAGTAACGACCCCCCGAAAGTAGCGACACCCCGACAGTAACATCAAAATTTTGTGGCTGCTAATAAATCCCAAAAGTAGCGAGCCCCCAGAAAGTAGTGAGCCCCCGAAAGTAGCGTGCCCCTGAAAGTAGCGAGTACTAACTCAAGATTCTGTGACATGAATTAACTAGAAGTATTGCTTCTCCAATGTGATATTATAGTTTAGTCCATAGCAGGTTACCCCTCAACATTTTGTCAGGTTGCCCAAACAATTTGCCAGTACCCACTTATACCCCTGGGTTGAGAGAGGCAATGTGAGAGTAACGTATATTGTCCATGAACACAACACAACAACCTCAACCAGGGCTAGAAGTCAGAGCTCTTGTTCCAGAATCCAACGCACTAACCATTATGCCTCTACACCTGAGAAAAGGAAGTAGCAGTGGCGTAATATTGAGCGTGTTGGACTCGGATCAAGCAATTTGGATTCAAGCTCTGGCCAGCAGGGTCGTTGTATTTCTTGAGCAAGATCCTTTAATCTCACAAAATGCTGCTCTCCACCCAGGAATAAATTGGTACTGTCAAACTGTCAAGGTAACCTGACAAAAATGCTGGGAGGTTACCTGTAATGGACTAGCTAGCATCCCATCCACTAGTCGCTTAATGCTATGGAAAACACCAGCCTGATAAGCCACTAGGCTTGTAGATAGACTTAGATGTTGATCACTCTAAAGGAATTTAAGATTTAACTGTAATGCTGACTCTACTGTTATTGTTTCTGCAGGGAGATCTTCATATTGTTGTCGGACCTGTGGGCGCTGGAAAGGTGGTTATTGTTTATCATGTCACATCAATTCCCAGGGGGGAACTCTGGATTTAAAGTGACGGGGAGGTGCGAATGGGGACATAAATTAAAACCCAAAAAAATCCCTAGGGCTTGAAGTGAAACCCATCATACTATCTGCAATAAACTTTCCCAGATCTAGTAGTCATTCTTACAAACAGACACCCAAATTTTAGAAGAAGAAAACTACTTCAGTTCAAACAGGAACATCATGAAACACAGTAATAGGTTATGTATATTTACAACTCCTTAAATAATCAGCGGTGCTTTACAAACTATTTTTTACCGCGAACAAATTGTTTTCAATACCCAAAAAAATCCTTTGCACCTCCCCGTCACTTTAAATCTGGAGTACCCCCTCGGCATCAATTACAACACAGCAAATACCCCATGATATAATGTTTAATGAAAAACACATGACCCCTAGCTTCAAAGGGCCTATTGCCTTCTCTAATATAATTATCTTATTTTACATTAAGATGGGCAAGATTCTTAACTCTCACATTTCCTCTCTCCACCGAGGAGTATAAATGGGTACCGGCAAACTGTTAGGGCAACCTAACACTATGCTGGGGGGTAACCTGGTGTTGAACTAGCATCCCACCCAGGGGAGTAGCAATACTCATAGTTGGCTTCATGCTACAAAAACCGGGATAAGCTCTGGCAGTGTGAGCCAGTTTGGCCCCAAACGGCTCTACCTTTACATAAGATGACTTTGCACTTTCCGTTTGGAACCGCTCATTTCATACTTGACCCAAGTGAACAGTACTTGTACCAATGTGATTTGTACTTGTTGGAATAATACCATGCTCATTAAATAACTGGCTTATTCATTGGGTCTCTTTGTTTACCTCGATTTTACTATTGTTGCAGTCCTCGCTGTTAATGGCTGTCCTTGGTGAATTGCCAATCACTGATGGTGACAGAAGGGTTCATGGTAGAGTAGGCTATGCTTCACAACAAGCCTGGATATTTAATGGCACAGTCAAGGAAAACATTCTGTTTGGTCAGGATTTTGACCAGGATCGTTATTCAGAAGTACTTGAAGCTTGTGCCTTGCAAAAGGTGTGTAGGAAATGACTTGTTACAGTGAAGATGATGCTACCGTTGCCATTCAACAAAGTTTTTTGATTAATTTTTGACAACTTTTTGACGACTTTCGGATGGGTTCCGTTTGACTTGACCAATCAAAATCCAAGGAGTGTTGGAGGCGGAGTCGTAGAATTTGAATGGTTTTAGTTTCTAGTCTAGTTCAAATGTGGTGCCACAAAACGGAACCCAACAAAGTTGTCAAAAAGATGTCAAAAATGAATCAAAAACTCGAGTGGCAACGGTAGCATCATCTTCACTGTAATGTTGCAGAATTATCTTGTGTTATTTCCCTTTCTCCATTGCAGACCAAATTAATTTTATTATTAATGATGGAGAGGTATAAATGAGGCCAAATTTTTAGACTAAAACTAGACCCAAAGAAGTCCAGCTGCCCAGAACGTAACCCAAAATAGTCTCTTTTTTCTCTGTATAAAAATAATAAAGTAAGAAAATAACATCAAGAGAGTGCAAGATAAATTTGAATTCATCATGCATTTGTCATATGAAATTGATACTAACAGTTGTTTGACATAAATCAAGAACGCTACATGTAGGGTATGCTTTTTATCAACCCTAAAAAAGTCCCTGCCAAAATCTTTCTACCCAAAAAAATCCACCAGAAAATGTCTAACCCCCAAAAGTTTGCATTTCAATGTCACTAATACATGTATTCATATTAATTATTTAAATAGCACTATTGTTTAAATTATGTAATTTTAATGAACTTTTTTCCTTACTCTTATTCTAATAATTACTTGTTTTATTTTACTTTTTTCCTCTTCATCTATATATTATTCTTCTTATATATTTATATTATAATAATTATGTTAGTGAAAAATGGACTGTTCTTCAGGATTATTTGTGCTCCTTTTATTTATATTATATCTATATATTTATTTTTCTTATGTATTTATCTACCTATACATGTAAGGCCGATATTTAAACTTTCATAATTCTATAGATAGCTGCCTAATTCGACTAGCCCTATATGGTTATTCTAGGCAGCTAGTACCTCATTTAATAGTTCTTCATATTATTGTAACTTTTTCCTTTCTTTTTTTTGGTACAAATAAATGTTGTTGTTGAGGGAAAAGTTTTTCTTATCTACATGTCAACTTTAAACATGTTTTTGTCTAGTGTGCTCGTAGTACAAGTCACTTTGTAATTGCAGGACATAGAGCTTTTTCACAATGGTGATTCAACTGTGGTTGGAGAAAGGGGTTTAGTGCTAAGTGGTGGACAGAAGGCACGCATTAGTTTAGCAAGGTTTATAACATTATTTTTGTTAGTAGGTTTGAAATGTTTTTGCAATTTATTTGAAATCAAACATACATAATTTTTTTTATTCTTGTATATTTTATTTTCCATTCACCATATATAGTTTAAGATGTTGGTATTGGCTTTTCCTGATGAAATCTTGAAACAGTTTCTCAAGAACCATACCTAATGTTTTCAATCAGCTTTTTAGCAGCGGGCCAGACTTTCCTCAGTCAGATCGATGTAAAATTTACACCAACTATTAGCCTTGGATTGCAGTTTGCTATGATGTACTTTTCAGTGAAATCGATATTGCCATGGCAACAACAAACAAAAAACCTCAAAATCAGTTAAACTTAAATTTCACGTGATCCAAGCACCTTAAAGTACCATCCTCGCGATATAAGTAACTGTTTTGTTCATTGCTGTTTTATGTAGGGCTGTTTATCATGATGCAGACATCTACCTTCTTGACGATCCTTTGAGTGCTGTAGACACACATGTTGGGAGTGAACTTTTTGATAAGTAAGTCACTCTATCTTGGTGCACAACTTATTTTGTGAGGGATTTCAAAGTGAGTCTGCAGCTGGCTGATGCCTTTCACTCGCAATTCAGACATTCATCAATGGCCATGTTTTTTTTTGTTTGTTTTTTAATCCAGTATAAAATAATATTATAGCTAAGAGTATTTTTTTAATGTAAACAATTTGGTGTGTATGAGTTATTGATCATCTGTGTAAGCAATATACATTGTACATGAGCTTACCAGCATTATAAACAAGAGAACAGGGTGCAAAGAAAACCATTGTGTGCTAGCCCAAAGGCCTTTCTCGTTGGCCTTACTTCATCTGTCAACTAAAAATGTCCAAATGATGGATAAAATGCACTAGCCTGACAGAAAATTCCACTAGCCAGGGGCTATCGGACAGCACTTTCTTTGCATAGTTGAGAAGATTTTGCTCAGTAAACCTATAGAAATACCTGGTATGTTGTTTTTATGGTAAAAACACATACAGTTCAGTTGTTATCATTTATTGTTTCTTGTTTAAGTGGCCAATATATGTCGCAATAAATTATTCAAGATTAATTTGTTAGCTAATAAGTGCTTTATAGAAGATATACAACAAAACACGACAAGGCAAAATACTGTATACCTGTATCCGTTTGTTTCAGGTGCATCCGTGGATTGTTAAAGAATAAAATCTGTGTGTTAGTAACTCATCAGTTACAATACCTGAAGGATGGTACTTCCATATTGTGTTTGCAGGAGGTCTGTAGCAGAAAAATGTTCAATAAATTTAGCTGTGTTGTGAGCTTATAGATACAGGCTTTAAAGCTGTATGTGTGAGAGATGGTGGCCTAATCGTTATCACATTGGACTCCTGATCGAGTGGTCTCAGTTCGGGTGCTGGCCCATGTCATTGTGTTGTGTTCTTGGACACCCAGGAGTATAAATATAAATTAATAGCTACCGGCAAATTGTTAGCTGACAAAATGCTTGGGGGTAACCTGCAACAAAATTGCATCTCATTCCTATTCAGGGGGAGTATTGCATGCTACGGAATATGGCATATTACTTTCAGCAGTGTGGGGCAGTTTGGCCCGAGTGCATAACTTAAAAGGCTGCAGTAGTCTCATAATCCATCTACTTTGTCTATTCTACCCTTGAAGATTTTTATCTGTGTAAAAACCTTTTTGCACCCCAAGGTAATGTAATTTAATGTTGGGTTAATTTTCTGCATTAATTTTTCTGTAGTTTTACTGCAGCTTTTCTTATAATGTTTTTTGTACATGTGTTTTCTGCAGGGCTGTTGTGTTGGTCAAGGCACATTTTCAGAGATAACCAATTCTGGTCTTGATGTGCAGTCTTTTATCTCCTTACCTGAGTCTGATGATGACGACAGCATCATTGAGACTGATGATATTGATGTAGAGGAAAAAGAAAAAGATATTTCCAGTCAAACAACTGCAGTTAAATCCATGGTATGAATATAATAAAAGTTTGGTGCAAGTTTACTGTAGGATAAACTGATGTTAATGAACCTTGAGATACCTGGATACAGCCATACACAAAGAGCTTGTATCACTTAGTTCTTAGGTTACTCTTTCTCTATTCATCGCACAATTCTTGCCAATTACAAGAAGCTCTCTATTATATAAAAAATATGCATGTTCAAAGTCAGCGTATAACAAGGAACAAGGGTTACTTATATATCACAATGCATCCCTCTTCCTAAGCAAAGTCCAATGTAACTTGACCTCTCGAATATGCATTTCAACAAATGTTCCAGTCCGGTCATCACATGCTCATGCTCCTAAATAGTGTGCACCTCACTTATCATTCATTTTTCAATGGCTTCTATGCCTACTGAACTTGAGTTATTTCCTTCCCAGGCTCCCACTCCTGGTTCCCTTTG
The DNA here is from genome assembly GCA_029204205.1 of Desmophyllum pertusum. Classification (NCBI taxonomy): domain Eukaryota; kingdom Metazoa; phylum Cnidaria; class Anthozoa; order Scleractinia; family Caryophylliidae; genus Desmophyllum; species Desmophyllum pertusum. The sequence goes on from MU825878.1 coordinate 2,376,392, forward strand.
TTCCCCTTGACTATGGGATATGGGCCTCACCCACTGGAGACAGATCTGGACCCAGTCCAGGGTGGTTACCCCCGGTACCATCTGATGGGCACTCCCCTCCTAGTTCCCTTAGTTCCCTGTGACTATGGGATATGGGTCTCGTCCACTGGAGACAGATCTGGTCCCAGTCCAGGGTGGTCCCAGTCCAGGATCAGGTACCACATGATCTGGTCTACCTCCAGGAGGGGCCCCCTCCTAGTCCCCAAATACCTAGCTTTTCCCATGCTTCCCTGCCACCCAATTTGTCACTATTGTGTTAACAGGAATTGTCTAAAAAGCAAATTCCAGAAAAAGAAGATCGCTACACTGGAAAAGTGACTTGGAAAGTGTATTTTGATTACTGGAAGGCAGGATCTGGAATTCTTTTAAGAATACTCTTGGTCATATTTATGATTGGTGTACAGGTAAATAAAGCTACATGTTTTTAGTCCTTTTGATACATGCAGGTTAAACTGGTTAGTGTGGGAGAGCAATAAAAGCAGTCCAGGCTCACATCATTGTATTGTAGCATGCACAATGTTATAATGCTGAGTTTGTACATGTCCTTGGAATCCTGGAAAGTCCTGGAATTTTGTAATAATGTTTTTGGCAGGTTCTGGAAAGTCCCGGATTCAAGCGAAAATTAAGTGCCACAAAAAAAAGAATGGTAAAAAATAACCTTGGGTGGAGGAAATTCTCGCAAAATGCAAAAAGGATGTGTTGAAGAACAATTTAGCTAATGTGCATTTGGAGTCTGGAAATTCTCCATCAGTCTACATTACTGTAACATCAGTTGACTGAATAGTGTGTGAATGAGTTCATCTGTTTGGGGATACATATAACATCGGCAATAGAGAAAAGCTCCCAACTAACTTCATAGCTAAGATGGTAGAACAATAGTACACCTGAGACAGATGTTAAATTTGTTTCAGTTTTGTCACGAGTGTAGGACAAAGAACAAATCTGAGTCCCCGACAGGAGTCGAACCCATGACCATCCACACACTGGTCAGATGCTCTAACATAAAATAAAGGATAATCCAATAATTCTCTCAAACATCCCGTCTGCTTTTCATTGCTCTGAATATCAGTCATGAAAATGCATTTATTTGGATTATCCTTTATTTTATTTTACATTAAACTATCAGCTGGACCTGGATTTTGGTCTGAGATGCTCTGAGCTATGGGAAACTCGTGGCGAGCTAGGCCATATACTAGGTTCATATACAGCTGTTTTGAGAAAGTTTGTCGGGAAAAAGCGCAAGCGACAATCCCGAAAGGTAATCTGGGATATGATCAGCAAGGTAGGTTCCTGACACTGTAGCTGTCGAACCTACTTTTGTTGCTTTCTTGTAGCACTCGCAAACATACGTCTATGGTGTCTCGTGCCATTTTCTCAGATTTCCCTGAAATGCTGAAGTCAAGGAACCGTGAACTTAAAACTACCCACAATACCTTTCGGGATTGTCGCGTGCACTTTTTTTCCAACAGCCTTTCTCAAAACAGCTGTATATGTGACACACATCCTACATACTACTTAGATCAGCAATGTCGAAAGCGTCATGTGTGGTAATAAAGAAAGGTGGTAAATAATGAAATGGAACACCTGTTATGGAAGTCCTGAATACGTACTATATGCAACAAGGTCAAAGATTGAACTTGCACAGTTTTATTTCCTTGTAAGGAAAATGACCAATAGAATTATGTCACTGGGCTCGTACAGTGGTATAAAGTAAATTATGATTACTGTCTAGAAGTCATTTGGATGTTATCAATATTATTTTAATAGAAAGTGTTTAATAATGTTTAGTGGTAGGCACAGTGGCCTAATGGTTACTGTGTTGGACTCTGGATCAAGACATCTGGGTCCTGCAAGCCTAGACACTACTCTCACAATACCTCTCTCTACCCGGAGTATAAATGGCTGATCTGATTAGAACAGACTTTATCTTTACCTTTTAATAGTGTACATTTAGTATTTTCTTTGAGAAATGTGCACCACACTTTGCCCATTTCCCATGGTTAAACCTCTCTACAACAGTCACCCCGGTACAGAATTAACTGGCCATTGTAGGGAGGTTTCAATAAGGGTTAAGTGTATGGATCGACGCACGGTTGGCACGAAGAATCCTGGCCATATTAATAACTGAACTTTATAACCATTCTGTATGACAACTTTAACAAGCATTCTTGAATCCTTTAGGCAGCAATCCTGCTTTCACAATGGTGGCTGGCTCAGTGGTAAGATGAAATGTTAAATTATTTTAATTTTAAAATCCTACAGTAACTGATTCTCAGTCAGTTATTTGTCTGGTAAGAATGGACTAAAATATTATAATTTTATACCTATAGTTATGTTTTCCTTCAGTGAGAATGTGTTATATGTCAAAGGGCTGGAAAGCTGGCCCTGGTTGTTCAAAGGATTGACAATGCTATACAATGATTGGGATAGCATAGTTTTGTGCACATATCCACTGGAACCCTTCGAACAACTAGGCCCTGTTGCTCAAATTCTTTTTCACCCCTAAGAGGTAACAATTCTGAAACAACACTTGTTCCTAATACATTTTTCCGGCTTAATACCCTAGATAATTTTCTCATGTTTTTCTCATATTTCTATCAAGCTTATCCTTAACATATACCATTATTTTGTTTCACATATCTATTTTTTCTTTCTAACTAAACCAGTAATAAAAAATATATTATGTTTGTCATGAGGGTTGTAGTGTAAAATGTTGGTGAATGTCGTTTTGTAGGGCAGATGTGGAGGAGAAACTTGCCTTTGAAGCTGCTACCCTTTCAAGTAACTCATCAACTGAAGATCTTACTGAAATGAGGGAACACAATATTTCAATTTATGGTGCGCTTGTGGGTGGCACCTTCCTTTTAGCATTGGCAGGCGCTTGTATTTTCCTTTACATTACTGTGTCTGCATCTCAGAACCTCCACAATAAGATGTTTGAAAAACTTGTTGGTGCAGCAATCTACTTCTTTGATACAAATCCAGCTGGTAAGTGTCATTTGATCAATGGGCAATGTAGCGAATTATTCTTACTACCCAGCAAATGCTTGCATTGTTTGAAAAGGAGAACAGGCAGATTTAGCAAAGACCACAAGATGTCGGTCCTGATGACACCTCATACGCACGGCCTAGAATGCCGTTATGGCACGTCGCGTTGGTTGTGTTGTGAGAAACTTGCAAAATGCCTGATCTTGTGTCGAGGGATGGCAGCACAAGCAACAGAAACTTGTCAAAATAAAGTCATGTCCAGACTATTCTGTACATTGCATTGTCTTAGCTAAATATGCCAAATATCAGATCTGCCAGGAAGAGCCTGTTGAGATGTGCTTCATGCATGCAGTAATCTTAAAAGCATCATGATTGAATTGCCCAGGAACGCATAATGTGAACTGCAATCGAAAAATAAAAGTCAAAGTCAACCTATTGTAAATATATTGTGGATGTTTTGGTATACCTTAAAATCCCGATAATAAGCCACCCGAAAGATATAACTTCTCCCATTATTATAATAATTATAATAATCAAATAAATAATCAATGGGAGTTTCAGTGGAAATCCACAGTGGCTCTTCTTTCTACATTTCTTTCCACATAACCATTCTTTATTGTTAACTAAATCAATAATTATGTTTGTCATGAGGGTTTTTGTGTAAATGTTGGTGAATGTCATTTTGTAGGGCAGATGTGGAGGAAAGATTCTATTGCCCTCTATTGTACACTTTTATGTATGCTCGGAGACGTACGATGTTCATTTGACGAGTGTATTCCTGTTTTGTGTTTCATATCGTAATGTTTTACCGAGTTTTACTATGCAGTATTCTTGTATGCACCTAAAACATTTCGGAAAATAAGCCCTCCTGAAGATAAGCCCGCCAAAAAAGCCTTTTGGAGAAATATAAGCCCAAGGCTTATTATCGAAACTTTACAGTATTTCAAACTGAATTGTCCAATTGGCTGGCTTCTTATATTCAGGATCCTGCACTGCTGTCAACTCTTTTCAACATTGAGTGTTAACCTTCGTCTTTTTAATACTGTATTAATTAATAATTTTGCAAACGGAAATCTCCCCTGTTTGTCTTCACTGTTCAATGGTATCGGCTTATTTACCTCTGCTATCTGCCTACACAGTTGCCGCTGCTCTCATGTGGTGAATCATTTCATTTGTACCTTTTCAGGAAGAGTGTTGAACAGGTTCTCAAAAGACATTGGTCAAATGGATGATATGTTGCCCTACATATTCTATGATTACAGTCGGGTAGGTTTAAATATAAACATGTCATGCACAACACCTGATTTACTGTTAACTGTTCAACTTTAGGATGAATGGGCATGATGTTAACTTATGGTAGTGTTTGCACATTTTCATTAAGCCGTCTTAAATATATTTAGATTTGGCTCTTAAAGAAAGATATCACTTCTTCCAATTATAAGTCTCCTATTGTAGAGCTGTTTTTTGGATTTTATGTTGTTACAGTATGCTCAGCTACAGTATTACTTGTTTTTGTGTTTCATATCGTTATGTTTAGAGAGCTTTACCATGCAGTATTCTTGTATGCACCTTAAAAGTTTTCAGTCGCAAAATTCCTTCCGATGATAAGCTCCTCCGAAGATAAGCCCTCTCAAAATTACGCCCACCAAAAAAGCCTTTTGGTCAAATATAAACCCAGGGCTTATAATCGGAATTGTATGGTATTTCCTTATTCCATGGTAGAAGCCACAGCAATCATGCAGATTTGCACGTGCCAAACCTAGTTCTTTTATAATAGTGATTGTCATATATCTGTTTCAATGCTACTACTGGACATGTTGTGGTAATTTATCAGTATAATGTTGATTTATTTTATTCTTTTTGATCACTCTTGCCAAGCACAGGCACATATAAGAGTCCCTCTGGGATCATTTTGCTGGGGCAGACTATTTTTAACTCTTGTGTTGCTTTTCTAGACTGTACATTTTGCTATGACCTTTCAAGTTTTACTTTAATTACATTGTTATTTGTTCATGTACATGTTAACAGTGGTTAAGAAATTCTACAAATGTTTGCTCTATCGACTATAAAACGAGCTATTGATCAATCATCAACATGATTGGGAAAGATAGTACTAAGAAAAGGTTTGACAGTTTGTTGCTATTTTTTAATCGTAGCTGATGATCATGTCATTTTCAATTCTGGTGCTAAATGTGGTGTTGATGCCATACTTACTGGTAGTAGCCGTTCCCATCGTGCTGTTGTTTCTGTTCATGCGGCATTACTACTTAACGTCTGCAAGAGAGATTAAACGCCTTGAAGCAATGAGTAAGTCAATATCTCCTTTATAAGTTGTTTCTGTCCATGACTGTTACCTTAGAAAAGTTCGGAATTCTCATGTAGTTCTACTCTGGAGTAATTTGGAATTCCGGCGAAATTATTCCTTGAATTACCGTAGCTTCAATCTTCTCCATGATATTCCCCCTCTACATCTCCTACAAATTTTCCATCCACCGTTTTGAGCCATTGTTTGGAGATTTCCCTTGCTTTCATAAGACTTTTGTACGGTAAAGAATTGCCTAATAGTATGCATCGCAAGGCATGACGAGGACAAATGATGATGAAGATGAAGATGATGATGACGGTGATGATAATGATGATGATGATGTGATGATGATGAAGATGATAGTGATGATGCGACATAGTCCCATAAAAATCTAAAACAACAAGGTATCCAGAGCTGTTTTCCTGGGGGGCTGGAACGTTTCATTCCAATTATTTTGCATCTTGTTTCCTCTTTAGACCGCAGTCCGTTGTATTCTCACTTGTCTACCAGTCTCCAGGGCCTCAGCACCATTCGAGCTTACTTGGCAGAAGGTCGATTTAGACATCAGTATGACGTGTATCAAGATGACCACACGGCTTCTTGGATATTATTCATGACAGGATCAAGATGGCTTGGAACCAAGCTTGACTTCATGTGCACTGTGTTTATTGCCTTGGCAGCTTTTACCCCTCTGTTTTTGGCACAAGGTGGAATATGTAAGTCATGTTCTGTTCATGTTCAAGTCTCAAAAAAAGTATCTAAAAAGCAAAGTAATGTTTCTTCACAAGCCACTTCAGACCCATGCAGTTGTCGCCTAGTAAGTAACTAGGGTACTATTATCTGTTGCCCTTGAGTGGTCCATAGCAGTTTGCTCCCAGGTAGCATTTTGTCAGGTTGTCCCAGTAAGTTACTGGAGAGGGGATTGTAGAACAGTAGAGGCAGAGAGGTGGGTACATTGTTTAGCTAGGGCTTTGTAGAAAAGACAGCCAAGGACCAGCCGGTGTTAAGGGGATGAGTGAGTGTGGAGGGGCACTATGAGAGCAAAGTGTGCAACGTGATAAAACAGACAATCCTTTGTAAGCCCCATACTGTTTTTTTGTCTTGTGTAACTATAGTTACACAGTGCTTTAAGAAGTGCGAGTCCTTGTCACTGCCTCATTCAATCATTCTGATGCTGTCTCTTAATTAATACAAGTCAAAATATCAACAGTTCTCTTCATTTAAGAATGCAAATTGACTTCAGGACTTATCAATTTTCACCTTTTGACATCTCATCAGGTTTTCAGTATGCCTAATAATCCCTTATCTTGGAAACAGTTTTACCCTTTTTAACGAGTGAATGCTTTGCATGAACGAAGTTATAGCGTATAGCGGACAAATTTCACTCGCTCGATCCCTCGATCCCTCGGTCGATGGCCACTAGGTTGTAAACTTTAATGTATGCGTAGTACGGTAATTTATGCATTATCAGTAAACAAAATGGCGTCTGGCGCGGATCTCTTCTATTTTTCAACACGGTATTTTCACTCCTACAATTACAATTAGACACCTTTTTGGAGTTCGAAATTGAAAGAAATAACCCTAAATAATACTCGACCGCCCAAAGAGGAGGCATTTAGAATATTAAAAGTGAGTCACGTTTGAAGTTCTTCGATCGATTCAAGCTCTGATCAAGGCTCAAGCTGTCGAAACTTTTGAAAACCAAGCTGCTGACTTCAAGACTTAGGAAAACACTTAAGTATGTTAAATGTTGTATCTTCTTTATACCAAGTGTATGAATAAAATCTAATTTATCTGAATCATTCTATATTTTCTTTTGTACCACTATGGGAATTATATGATATTTTCTTTTGTTTGCGTCTGAACTATAAAAACCCTTCAATGCTTTTTTTCCAGCGTATATATTTAAAGCGAACTGATATTAGTACCTGTGTTTCTCATACTTGCGGGGAAAGAAGAAAAAAAAAACGTTTTCTCCGCCGGGATTCGATCTCGCGACCTTCGATACCTAAAAGATGATGCAAGATTCCTTTTTTGACTCACGGGGGACACACACGGGAGCGACAGGAGCCCTGTGCTTTTGCTCCGGTGATTGAATGGACGACTATCGCGGGCTCAAATGAGATTCACCGAGACACCGAGGACACCGATTTGCTGTTGTCTTGAGCTGGAAGTGGCTTGATTTACTCACCAAATGACTGGTTTTCAGTGGCTATGTTCATCTTTTCTATTCATGGATCTATTTAGAGGCTCGACAGTGTTTTTTGCTCAATCTCCATATTTCCTTGACGTCGGCGAATGGACTCGAATGGACTCTTAGGCCCAGTTCAGACGCCGTACTCCCGGGCCGTACTTCACATGAGCCGAATTGAATTCGATGAATTAAGTTCATGCGAGGTACGGCGTCTGAATCAATTCGGAACGGCTGAATGAATTTGGATCGGCTCAGCCGTTCTTTCCACCTGGCTCAGCCGGAATAACGGCTGTGGACCGGCTTTGATTCAGACGCAGAACTTCACATGAGCCGGAACAAATGCATGAATTATTATAATCCCGACGTAACTAATCGAACCAAATCGAACGTTCGATTAATCGAACTGAATCGAACTTAATCGAACCTAATCACGTGAGTAGGTTCGATTAAATTCGGTAATCGAACAGAATCGAACTCTCACAAAAAATTTGGAGTAATCGAACGCAATCGAACTTTTGATTAGGTTCGATTGAGTTCGATTAGGTTCGATGGCACGAAATGGTCGACGTTGGATGGCATTCGATTGAAAATGGAGTTGGCATGAACATGTTCAAGTTCATTGAAGGATTTTGGGCAAATGTTAAACTGTTAAACGACCTCTTGCGTGCTGAAATCGTAGAGGGTTTTTACATATTGTTATACTGTTAACATTTATGTTGTTAATTTTAATTGCTTTACTTGCAAATGTGGCGGTTTCTTTTATCTCACGTTACCTCGGAACATTATTTTTAAATAATGATTGTATCAATTGTAGCTTCCACGACCGCGCTGTTCGCAACTAATTTGTGTTATTAACTATTGTTTTTGGCTTTGTTTCAGTTCACTACATTTTGTTCGGCCGTTAATTAAGAGTAAGCTGATAAAAATAAATCATGAAATGGAACTACAGTGAAGTGAGATTAATTCCCTATTGTCTGTTGAACGTAATTCTAAGTTGTTCTCACATGCTGAGAGAGACTGTTCAAATATCTGGTATATTTTGAGTCATTTTTAGCCGTTTTTCGATTGTGTTTGATTGAGTTCGATTCGGTTCGATTTGGTTCGGAAATCGAACGTAATCGAACTCTCACACAAATTTTTTGGTTCGATTTGGTTCGATTATCGAACTAATCGAACTAAATCGTTCGATTAAGTTCGATTAGGTTCGATTAAGTTCGATTACCGAACGGTTCGATTAGTTACGTCGGGTATAATGCATTTTTCAATATAACAGCAATTTTCCCCTATTAATTTAAGTTCGGCTGAATTAAGCACGGCGTCTGAATCAATTCAGTCGGTCTAAATTAATTTGGGTCGACCTAAATTCGAATTCGATTCGGCTCATGTGAAGTACGGCGTCTGAACTGGGCCTTAGTCAGCGCGATGGACGATGTTATCATACGCAATGGTTGAAATAATTTTAAAATATTATTATCGGAACGAGGAAGCGTTGCGTGACGGAGGACAAAAAAATAAGATTTACCTTTTATTTTCATAGTATCTCAATATGTTTTTTAATAGGAGAGCAAACCCATTTTTGATAATTTAACTGTAGCTAATTTTAGTCCAAGAATTGCAACTTCATAGATAACTGTAGTATTTTTCTGTCCAAGAGTTTCGTGTATGACAGAACTGAAGACGAATGAATGTTTACATATAAAATTCATTTTATATTGTGCGTGCGAAGCACAGACTACACAAACAAGATCAGAATGTTTTGAAATGATTGAAATATTTTATTTCACGAACAGCAACTTGCTTTAAAATAAAACTCAAACCAGTTCGAACATATTGGCCGAATATTTAAACGACGTCTAAAAAGTTAGTCAATGAGGTCTAAATAAACTTATAAGCAGGTCAGTCTATTAAAGTCGCTAAATGTTTTTTTAGTCTGTGTTTATATACACCTTCTAATTATAAACGGGGTTTACTGTACGGTTAATATAGTTAGGTTGGCCAGTCAGTTTGAAATCGTATTAGGCCATGGTTTTGTTAAACCCTGTGTAAACCTTGTTTTTAAAAATATTCGGCCCATAAAGTTGGCGATTATCGAATATCAGTGATTAAAGACTTTTCGTTTGAGTTTCCCTCCTGACCAACACTGATTTGGAGTGAATACGAAATACACCGGCTTGCGTGAATGCCGCGCGGAATCTATTGTTCTGTTTCGAGAAATAAATCGTTTCCTCGAAATCCCTATTCGAGTCAGACTCAAAACTCGAAACTCAATTCTCAAAAACATCGAGGACGAGACTGTCAACTTACATTTACCCGGTACTACTGCATATATGTTAATTTATTTATTTACTTTTCCATTCACGAGTTGGCACATAGTGCCTTTGATTAATTATTGATTTATTAATTTGTTTGTTTATTATTTATTTTGCCTTATGCCACAAGAGTGGCCAGCATGAAATTTCTCCTCATAATACATAATCAGACAAATAGAAAAATATCAAGCGTTGTAGCGACGTAAACTCATTTCAAATGTGTAAAATTTATTTTCAAAAATTACCTTCACAACAAACAGTCGGCTTTGGACCTGTTTGTCTTTAATTACGAAAAAATAAGGGACCTACAAAAAAAATAGAGATAAGAGCTCTGTTATGCATTTTCTTTCCAGTTTTATCTGCAGGAATGGTTGGCCTTGCACTAATAAATGCCAAGATATTAACCGGATCATTCCAGTGGTGTGTGCGACAGAGTGCGGAAGTAGAGAGCCTGGTATGTGATCTAAAACCTTCATAACAGCATTGAAGGTGATTTTATATGCGATGATTTTTTACAACGACATGCACTTGTGTAACACCCTCGTGACCAAGGGCAAATTTAAACGGAACCAGATCTGCCCTTTCCTTCCTCTAAAATGTACACTGAAACTCAAGCCAAATTCTTATGTCAAACCCTTCCCTCCCCCCCAAAAAAACACTCCCCCGAGCTTCGCGAGGATGTGCGAGTGTCGTATTACTAGTTTGTGTTTTTGAACATGTGTCACAGTTTGTTAGTACATCCAAACTACTGTTTGAGTGGCAAAAGAAAGTCAAAATCTGTCAGGATATTTGCGAGAGCAGAACTTTTGTATAAGAACGTTAAACCGGGATTCCATCGAGAAGCGCAGTCGAAGCAAGAACAAGAACAAGCCATCGAACTTGAGAAGAGCAAAGCAAAATAAATAAACTTTCTTCTCATTTGTATGGTACTTATACATTTACTATTTTAGTTGATGAAGAATTGAAAGTTGAACGTTTTTTGGAAGATTCCTGCTTTGCAAACTTTTGGCCGAAATTTTTCTGATTTTGCTCTTCTCAGTAAAATGTGTATTTGGGGCACCTCTGCTCTCCAGTTCTCTCAGTACGTTCTTAAATTCGACCCCTGGACCACTTGGATGCAGTAAACAGTGGTTTGAGTCTACACTGCTCTCTTAGTTATCACATCTCACTGAGACGTTCTGCCACCGTACAGAAGTTAACTGAATTTTGTTTTACTGAGATTCTCAAAAATCAGTAACACCTGGAATTGCCGTCTTTTGTACTCCTCGTGATGTAGCATTTGTTAACTGATAAATCCATGTTGTTATCCTATAGATGACTTCTGTTGAACGTGTTATCGAGTACTCCAACCTGGAACAGGAAACCCAACCTCATGATGGAACTGTCGCTGTACCAGAGAGTTGGCCACAGTACGGGATAATTACGTTTGAGGGATTTTATTATACTCATCATCACACACTGCCTTATGTCTTGAGGAGATTGAATTTCTGCATCAGAGCGCAAGAAAAGGTAAGATGGTTCCTGTTCCACAAAGAACACTTCCCTCAAATGAAACTGCAATATCAAATTTTTAGCTCGATTGTGATGACTGTTAATTTGTATTTCTTCAAGGTCGGTATTGTTGGTAGAACTGGAGCTGGTAAATCGTCATTAATGGCCGCTTTGTTCAGACTGGCGGAACCGGAAGGCACTATTCGGATAGATGCTGTACCTATCACGGATATTTCATTGCGTGACTTGAGAAACAACTTGTCCATTATTCCTCAGGTAAACACACTTATAACTAAATCCTTGTAGAGTAGCTAGAGCGCTTTTTAATTGAGTGTCGTGAAACCAAAACCAAAGTAATCACAATGGCCAATCACAACAAACGTAAACAACACAATGACCAATGAGAAGCACATACGCGTAACCGACGCCAAGCGCGGGAAAACGCGTGCTTCCAAGTAGCGATTGGTTTCAGTTTTGCATCTGATTGGTTAAGTAGGTGGCGCGAGTTTTTCAAACCAATCATAGAATGTAGTAAAGCAAAACCAATGCAATTCTGCGATTACTTTCGACAGTCAATTGAAAACCGCTCTATACGCCAATCAGTCGTAAATACGCCAGTTGCAGTCGTAGAATCTTTGAAAAGGGTTATGGGTTTTTGCGTCATTAGTAAACAAGACAACGTCATTGGTTCCTGCACGTTCCTCTGACGAGTTTCTTGATAAAATCGTTTAGTTTAGGAAACAATGGCCTCCTGTGAAGACATTCTTTTGGTTCTTCGCACAATTTTGCTCCCCTTGGCCTAACCAAACACAAAATGAAGTAAAATACACAATTGATTTAATAAAGTAGACGTCATTGCAAAAACCAACCTAATAGGTAAAATGTGTTTTCTTTCTACTTCAGAGAAAATTTTACTTCAAAATATTTTTTCTTCTTGTTATTCAGGACCCAATCCTCTTCAGCGGAAGTCTTCGGAAAAATTTGGATCCTTTCAATCAATACGGGGACAATGAATTGTGGAATGCTTTAGAAGAGGTTTGTATCTAATAGAAATGCAATTATTCGAGAGATCGAGTACCGACTGAGCCTACGTTTTTCATCAGATAAGTTACTAAGTAACATGACGTTGCTTAGCAAAAACCGTCGTAAATGTTCGGGAGTATTCGCATTGTTTTCTGATTGGACAATAAGCATTGGAAACTCTTCGAGTGCTACTTCGAGAATTTACCAAAAACAGCAGTTATTCTCCCGACCGCAGTTGTATCTGAACAACTTAACAAACCTGTGACACTTAGAGAGGTTTGTGCCTTGAAACAATTATGTGTTGTACTTGTAACTTAACAAAGTATAGACATTTCCGAGTTGCCTTTTGCCTTTTGCCTCTGTTTCAAAACGAGTCTTGGTGCACAAGCTTTCATATGAAATATGAGTTTTATTTGCAATACAATAAACGTGCATTTCCATATGAAAGGTTGTGCACCAGGACTCGTTTTGAAACAAGCAAAAGGCAATTCGGAGATGGCCTATTAAATTATTTAATATTATTTATATAATGTACAAAAAAAAACAGTAGAACAAATGACGACCCTGTAAATTTCAACTAGAGATTCATGCCGATTGTTTTCAAAGGATTGTTTTCACTTGCCTCGTGATATCTCTTCTTTCAGGTGCAACTAAAGGAAACGGTCACAGATCTACCAGATGGACTGGAAACTAAACTAACCGAAGGAGGGTCAAATTTCAGCGTGGGTCAGCGGCAGCTTGTGTGCCTAGCACGCGCGGTCCTGAAACACAACAAAATATTAATCATTGACGAAGCAACAGCAAATGTGGATCATAGGTATATATATCAATGTTGCCCGCGAGAATAACGTAATTAAACTGTCACAAGTTACATTTGTTCTGGTCAATTTTTGCCTGTTGACCGGTTATTGGCCTCTTTAGGCGTAGAAAGGGGAGGGAGAAGGGGGCTTCGCGCTCGCGCCTGAATGCCCCTCCTCCCTCCCCTTTCTACGCCTGCCACGCAGGCTAGATATGGCAAAGATAGGTCGAAATGTGTTTTAATTTCATTTAAATTATTGCTATTCTTTCCCTCAGCACCGATGCCTTAATCCAAGAGACAATACGTAGCAAATTTCAACATTGCACAGTGCTAACTATCGCTCACAGACTAAACACCATTATGGACTCTGACAGAGTATTGGTTAGTATGTATCTTTCATTTATTATCTCACGAAACAATCTCGCACACTGAAAAATCCAAACAAAATCACGGAAGGATCGACTTTCTCCACATATGCAAGGCGTTCATACCGAACAAGCTATCTTGGGGGTGGGGGTGGGATAGAGGGAAAGAGAGCTTGCAAGGCTGCCTCAGAATTTTGAATGCCGCCCCAAAATTCCCTTGCAAACTCTCTTTCCCTCTTGCGGAAATCCACCTTTACGTTGTAAACATGTTCTTGCACACTATTTGGAGCCATGTCAAGCCGACCACCTCAAGCCTGACCTTTATTCTCCCAACAATAACTTTACAAAACATATTACAGTGCTAAATCAAAAGCTAAAACATACCGCTGTTACAAGATATCTGTAGGAAATGCTATAAACACTAAACACAATAAGTATGCGTCTTTCGTTTGATGTCACATGACCTTTATCCTAGCCCGAGGCCCTAGCGGTGTGAGCATCCCATCCAGGGGGGAGTAGCAATACTCCTAGTCACCTCATGCCACAGAATCCTGAGTTAAGCGCCGGCATTGATGAGCTACTTGGCTCCCCCTGATCCACGGGTTTGGTAAAGACTTTAACCCTTAATCAATTGTTTATATACTGTTTTGTATTGGCAGGTTCTAGATGAAGGAAAACTAATTGAATTTGACGAACCTTATCTGCTGCTCCAAAATAAGGACAGTCTATTTTCAAATATGGTGGAACACACTAGCGCACATTTGGCGACTAACTTACATGAAGTAGCGCGTCAAGCATACTTCTCAAGACATGAACTCAGTGATGACTGTGACGTGGATACGTTCCCTCGATTCCCGGATGAGCTAAGTCCATTACAACAACCGAGTAATGAGAGTTGCGGATCAATCTCACCAATAATTAGAAGAGGTTCGTCCGCAGAGAAAGAAAAATTGTTGTATGAAACAAGTGTTTAATCATGTTGAATGAACAATAAATAAATAAATACAGTAGACCCACTATCTCAAACTCGAACTGAAACCCGTTTCCATTGGTTTTGCTTACTGTTTTTCAGTCATACATTGGCTATCTCGAACTCGGTTCTCGAATCCCCAGCTATCTTGTACAAAGTGTGATTTTCCTTGGCCTAAATTATTATCTCGAATCTCGAACTGTAGTAATTAAGACATTGACTAAGAGGGCATTGATTGAATGACTACACGAAACAACGTTGCACAAAATTCTAATGAATTTTGTTAAAAGAAGAGGCTTGAATTAATTGACAGTGTTCGCTGACAGTAGTATCCCATGGTGTTTAAACTCTGACATAAGCACGAGAAAAAATGAGAAAAAAAACACTTACATAATACTGTAAGCCCCTGCTGTAAAGAGTATGATTTGGTAATATTGTATGACTCTGGGAGCACTGACAGGTCGGTGATTTGTATACCAGTTCAGTTTTGTTGAAAATTATGAAATTTGACAGCACCTCTGCTATTCCCAACAATATTTTGTTTCTCTTGAGAGTTCGAGATAGCGGGGATCTACTGTACTGATACATTTATTTCCCGCGTAGTGTTTGCCCGCTCTGTCAAAAATACTTTTACGGTGGTTTTACGTGTTCCTTAGAAAACAGCTCTGGAGAAGCCAAGAACTACTTGGTCAGTGGAGTTGCTAAGCAACGCAACTTAACTTTATTGTCAGACAAGGAAACAAGTGCAGATTGATTCCTTGTAACAGACTGTTAACTGAGCCCACGGTCATTGTTTCGTGGTCAGAAAGTTTGCATAGTAACCACGCCTATTAAAGTGTTCACTGAAAATTCTGCGTGCACTTGTTGCCTGGACTGGAGTTTGTTGCACTGAATTTGTCGTATAAAGAAATGATGGTATATTTTAAGCTTGGTAGAAATATGAGAAAGATAATTATTATTCAGTCAGTGACACATGCTACTCGGAAAAATATAATTCCGAGTTCCCTAACAGGAGTCGAACCTATGACCTTCCACACACCGGTCGGACGCTCTACCACTGAGTTATAGGAGACTCGTTGGAGCTTAGTCCATATAACTAGGTTCAAATGTGACTCACTGACTGATATCTTTCTCAATTTGTTGTTGTTGTTCAGTGTTAAAGGAGCAAGTTCACACTAGTGTTTGGGGATATTTATATATTTATCTTGAGCTGCAAACTTGGAAGTAAGGGACTGTGCAATAATTATCAGGAGGGGGGTTGGAAAATGGGCTTCATGTAGCCAAACATTAGGTAATACCCCCCTCCTAAAGGAGTGAATTTAGTTATTGCCCCCCCTCTAATCAGTCAGATATTATGTACGACCCTCCCCCCCCCCCCCCCTTCCAGTATACACACCTTTACATACATCCTACTACATGTTTAATTGTTGGACATCCGCGTCTGGAACAAACATTACCCCTGTAGCAATGTTCAACAGAACCATAGCAGAAGGAAAAGAGCATGTGTGTTATTTTCAGCCCGATGGCCCGGAAAATGTTTTGGTTCCCATCTTATAAATAGGTATGGATTCACCAATGTAATATGTACTTGAAATAAAATGTTAAACCCCCCTCTCTTGAGTGACTTATTTTACCTTGAGCCCCCCCCCCCCCTATCCTTGCTTTGATTTTACTTTATGCCCCCCTCCCCCTCTGGTTTTCCAACCCCCCCCCCCCCCTGGTAATTATTGCACAGTCCCTAACAGGATTCTGTTTGATAACATTAACTCTAATCCCTTCCATGGATGGATGTTATTAACATAGGCCACTGATAGGGTAAAACAATAAATAAAGTAAAAAAGTTGTCAATCGTTTGAGATGACAGCTAATCACTGTAATCTTGAACATGTATATTCTACAAAGATTAACTTCCTTATTTTCTTACGAAAATTGAATACAAATTATGTATTTATTTTATTAATAATAATAACAACTTTATTAATGTGTCGAAGTCTTCTAGCGTGCCAAAAGGCCCACTAATCGGGGACACCTAAACTTAAATATCACAAAATACTAAAAATTACATTACATTACAAACAAAATACTATAAAAATTACACGATGTCTAGCGAATTCACTCAACATGTAAAGTTATTTCGTCACAATTGTAATGCAATGTTACTATCCAGACCTGGGGCCGATTTCTCAAGGCAGGATTAAGTTAATTCACGATTAATTTTGACTTCGAATTCAGGGCCCGGTTGTTCAAAACACGATTAAGCTAATCCTGGATTAGCGTGAATTTTGATTTCAGTTTTGTAACTTTTCAGTGAGATTTTCTGTTTACATTGTTTGCTCTTCAGTTTTGACTTTGACTAAGGTCAAACTCCACAAAACATTGTCATGGAAAACCACATTTATATAGGAGAAATTGAAACCAAGATTATTTGTTAATCCTGGATTAGCGTTAATCGGCTTTCGAACAACTGGGCCCAGTACGTTATTGTTTAATATTTATCTCGAAATATAACTTGAAATCAGCTGTGAAGCGCATCGAACAAGTGGAATTTAATGTTTAATCCCGAACCAGCGTTAACCGAACCAACCGCCTTGTGAACAACCGGGCCCAGATTTATGTCGCATTCATTTAGTACTCACTCTGTCAAACGGTTGAATATTATGCCTTGCACAAGAGTATAATTAATTTTAATAAACAAATTAAAAAGTAATGAAATCACTTATGGTTAACTGACTTATTTATTGCTGTCTAAAATGACCACATCAGATGTCTATGGCTAGGCTATTTTTAGATCATTTTCCTGCGAACCAGTAGCCAATCACGTTGAACCATTTTTAATGCGCGCGCTGCTACGCAAAGCCAGCTACTGTGGCCAGAGAAAAGCGAAAATGTCACAGCAGGTTGGCATTTCATCGTTGAAGACGTTCAACTGTTGTTAAAAATAAGTTATGCACTTATCAAGCAGGTAGGTTTGTCCACATTTTGCAGCCCCTGGACATCTTCCTCTGCAGCAAATAGGTTCTTTCGTCTGACATATCGCGCGGTACCACTGCTGGTTGGGTTACTTGAGGTTTTCTCATTCGTAACATTTCTATCACGGCGTTCCTAAAACGGCGGTCTCTATAGCAGTATAGTATAGGGTTTATCAGAGAGTTTAATAGAACCAGTGAATCCCACAATCGAAAAGTTACATTTATAGGAAGGGATGGGAATATCGCTCCCAAGATAAAGAAAACAAGAATTTTCGAAGAAAATATAACCGGGCTTTTTTTATCAAGCAAGAAATCAGTTTTACCTGCTTTCTTGCTTGAAATCTATCAGATTAGTCACGGCAGTCACGCTGAAGTCTGATGTTTGCGTATAGTGCCTACTGTCAATTTTCTTGCCTCTGAGCAGGCTTTGAAGATCATTCCTCAATATAAAGCCAGAGTTGAATAAGAGGAAAAAACACGACAACATAGGTACGAATCGTTGTTGAACCATCAATCGCAGACGTTCCGCGTTGCACCATCATCATTCGCAGCTATTCTAGTCACAGTTCGACAAATTGCGTGAGTCAAAATGTGATATTGTGACGTAATGATTGTTATTTATAAATCTTCTGCGTACAAGGAAGTGAATTGCTGCACCAACACGAAAAAGTAATGTATTTCACACTAAATAGACAGCAGAGTATTCATGTACAAATCAAAAGTAATAGCTTGATATGAAATTTGACCTAACGGCGACCCTGGTTTATCACAGACGTTGCGAAATCTCTTCAAGTCACGGTTAGACGTGACTTATGTGACCCCATGACGTAATCGTCCTTATTTATAAATCTGCATTTCTCAGCAAGTTTCTGTTCAGAAATATACGGAAAAGATATGTATTTCACACAAAATGACAATTATTTAACAGGACAATATTCATAAAATATCAATTAGATCAGCTAATGGCGCTTCTAGTGTATGTGATGTACGTACGCACCTCACAGACAATCTCTTCAAGTCACGATTCGACGTGACCCTATGACGTAATCGTCCAAATATAAATCTACACGTCTCAGCAAGTTTCCGTTGACATAAATCTGCGAGTCTGAGCAAGTTTCTGTTTTCCTTTACGGAAAAGAAATGTATTTCAGGCACAAAACAAACAGGACAATATTCATGACCCTGGCGAAATGTAAGGTAGCCTTGATAACAAATTTGATCTAATGGCGCTCCTAGTGTGTCCACCCAGTAGTGAGTACAATGATTTGATATTTTGACGAGTCAAACTCACCGACGTTGCGAAATCTGTAGGTCGCTCCGATGTGTTTACGCGGGCCTAAATTAATATTTATTTGGACCAGTCCAACTTTCACATAGGCTCGATTTCCGCCGCTCTCTCAAGTCCGGCTTAGTTCCTCCCCGAGAAAAACTTTCACAAGGCGAATATATATTTATACTCTCCCCTAGCTCTCCTCCTAACGCTTTGGCGGAGTTGGGATACGGGGTGAATCACCTAGAAGAAAAAAACTCGGCCTAAAACACTAACCGGGTCGGTCCCAGGGCCGCCCGGTTAATAATTCCTGGAATAAACGCGAAAATCACTGCTGTGGTTAGTAACGCAGTTGTCTTGGCAACTTTCGAGGGTAACTAGAGTGGTGACCTGCCTGATTTGGCCTATTTTACGTTTGCGTACTCCGAGGTACACCTTGACGTAAAAATACACTAGAGCTATTAAGGCAACTGTTCCACACACAGCACCCATGGTGTACAGTTTTTCTACGATCTTCGGGTCCACACCGGCCAATTCCGTGGCAAAGATCGGAACTGTTAAAAACACCGAAGCTAACCAATTGATTACCGCAAGTTTTTTGACGCGGCTTCTTGTTACAATAACCTTGTAGTCGATCCATTTTACTATCGCCATGTACCTCTCCCAAGCAATAGCAGTCAAATGATACAGAGATGAAAGTGAAACGCAATACATCGAGTACACATTAAGGGAGTCTAATAAGCAAACATGCTCAAACGAAATCCGGCGGAGAATTAAGACATCAACTGTGGCAGATAACGGCATATTTATAGCGCCCACAAAAAGGTCCGTAACGGCCAGGCTAGACAACAGGATGTTAGATTGTATTTGCAGTTCTGTCCTTTGATGTCCAGCTATGATAATCAGAACATTCAGAATTAAGGTGATGGGAGAAGCAATGTATAAGATGATGATTAAAATCCAGCGAAGGGTGGTATTATTAAAGTCCCATGTGAAGTCCGGATGTTGTTGGCAATAAAACACTGTCTTGATGTTAGTTGAAGAATTGGTAGTTGTCTCTGTGCTGTTTAAGAACATGTTAAGTAGAGTTCAGTTTACACGGAGTAAGCGATCTTTAGTCGCCGAGGAACACCAGTTTTGTTTGATTGCTATTAACTGGCTCCCTTTTCGTACAATGTCGGGCTTCTTCCGGCAATATTTCAAGTGGAATATTCATTTTTACCTAGGATTATGGTGGACCTTTTGTTCAAATGAAAAACAGCTGCGGCGAGGAGATGTTTAACTTGGCCCCAAGTAAAACAATTACAATATAAGGAAGAAAAAAGCCCGTTGGCATGGTTCGGTCGAAAAGTCTCTATTCTACCGCATCATGAGCTGTCAGCCTAAAAGTAAAATATTAAAGTTCAGAGCCGTCGAAATGATTAAAAAACACTCCATAAGATTGTTTCCCGCAATCTTCATTGTTCGCTAAACGTCATTTGAAGATATCTTAAGCTTTGCTAGTGGACGCATTTTTAAATAAGAATAGCGCGCAAAAGTCGACAAAGATCTTCCTGAATTATACAACAAAACACCCTGACATAATGGGCCTCTTTACACTTGGCACTTAAGTAAGACTTAAGAGCACGAAGTTTTACTTAGCAAAAAATTGTATTAAATGAATAAATGATCATTTATTCATTTAATTTAATTTCCGCAGTTCACATATATGATTTCATTCATATATTCATCATCACAAAAAAATTGTGTGAAGGCCTGAGTAAAAATAGGTACGCAACGTGTCTACTGTTAGGTTTGCCCTAGTTTGATTTGATTTGTTATAGAGATTTGTCATTTGGAAGTTGTAAAGTCTTTGTCACTAAATATGATTTAATCAATATACTTAACCAGCTTGTAAATGATAGCGGCGATAAAAGGGAAGAAATGGAAGGGTGAATAAAAGGATTCAAGTAAGACTTAACGAACTGCAAAACCATCTTTATCGAGACTCAAGACGACTTACCTCGCGGCGCCGGTACGGATCAACAAATTGCATACCTTTTACCATCTCAAACATCGTTGTAGCTGCAATAGGTAGTTGTTGTAAATAATTAAATGTCGCTTGACGGGCTGCAATAGATAAATTCGCCTTCGTTGATGCCTGAACATACGAAAACGGGTAGGTTCAGAGGGTCCTGATGGGGTTTAACTGATAGCTGAGAATTAGTGTAATATTTGAACCGCTAATTTTGCAGTTTCTAGCATATTTCTTATGTTCTTAATTATCCTTGCAGTCCTTGGAATAGCTTTTTTCAAAATTGTGTCATGAATACAAGTTAAGCCCCAACTTCTCCCAAAATAAGTAGCAATAGGTCGCATTGCTTTTTTGATGCTTTACGGGAGAGGGTGAATTGCTACATATTTACCATTTCGTATGCAAAAAAAAAGCTAGTATTCCAAGTCTTCTGTCCTGGATTGGAAAAGTATTATGCCATTCTATTTCTTTCAATTTTATTAAATTAAATTCTGGTAACTGTGTGGTACGCATGTCGCTGACATTGTTAAGATTTTTCAGCAGTCTCTATGTAGCGTATCACGGTTTGTGATATATCATTACTTAATCATTAAAGCATGCTACCACACCGGTACTTTTAATCAGAATATTTTCGATGAGAAGGTCTGCTGTTTAAGAAAACCGTGCTGTTTCAGTTGGCCAAATGCAAATAAAAGAAATAATTACAAATAACGCTAGCACTCACCTTTGGTATCATATATTTTTTGGCGTTACACGACCAAGTCAAAGCAGATATTGGTACTTTAATTAAAGACTTTATTAATGTATTGGGATGTTAATCCACTTGCTAAGCGGGGAGGTACCAAGGAGTCTGTTGTTCCATAGGACATAGACTTTATTTCTTCATCAAGCGCAGCATCTACATTCTGCGTCAACGACTGACATTCTCTCTACTACAATGTTTAACGCACAGGCTTATATGCTAGCTGTGGGCACGCCTGGGATTGTCGCCAAGAGTGTCAGGTGGCTCAAAAACAATGTACTCAGACGTAAAACCAAAACTTACCCAGCTAACTCACAAAAACAAGCAAGGACTAACCAATTAAACTAAGTTAACCTTGGATCTATTTAAGGGATGTAGTGGCCAAGGTCGGTCATAACAGTCAATCATAAACTATGTGGGAACTATCGTTAGATGCAAACCATTGAGACAAAACAGGAAATAAAATTTGGAGCCAAAATAAGATACATGTAGGCTGACCTTGACAACTGGACAACCGCAGCTGATCATAAGATCAAGATTTAGCTTCATAACAACTGTGTCGTTACTGATTTACACAGCCAAGGGAAGAAAGTCCCTTTACTAAGTAATGACCTCGTTTCTTAATCTAAAAACTAACAAGTAAGGATTTTCTACGGAAAGTGCGGACACTAAGTTAAAACAGAACTTGTTTTTGTTTGATGAACACATCAATCGCTGGAACATAGTCCTGCCGTGTTAATCTGGCAAGTGGTGACGTGGACAATCTCGATGCCCTGAGGTTCCCGCGCAGGATTAACTCTGACTACTGCGCAGCCAGTAAAGCATATCACGCCCTTTATCTTCTCTCTGAAATTGTTGTTTATCAGAGCATAAACAAATGGGTTGGTAGCGGAATTGAAAAGGATCACTGTGTGAATAACGGTGAATACGACTTTATCCATGCTATAAGATGTATGGTTTTCTACGACGCGGGCGATTGCGTCAGTAAGCCAACAGATTCCAAACATGGCTGTGACAGTTACGACCATCAAGGTAACTCTTTTCCGCACCTTCATGACACCCTGTGTATAGAGATAGTAAAGTTTGGATATTTGAAAATAAATTTCACAACCACAATATCATGTTTACAATGTAAAACTCACGATAACGATGTAATAATAACGATGTCCAATCATAATGTCACAATCGCGATGTCACGATAACAATGTCATAATAACAGTGTCACAATCACAATGCATGTCTTTAATCACACTCGCCATCACAATGTCACAATCACGATGTCACAATCACGATGTCACAATCGCGATGTCACAATCGCGATGTCACAATCACGATGTCACAATCGCGATGTCACAATCGCGATGTCACAATCACAATGGATGTCTTAATCACAATGTCACAATCACGATATCACGATATCACAATAACAATGTCCCAATCACAATCTCGCAATCAAAATGTATCCCATTCTTTAATGTCATAATGACAATGTCAATCGCCGCCATGCCACGATCACAATTGCAATCGCAATCAAAGTCGTAGTTGATCATTGAGCGAAAATGGATTGTACACGTAAAGACTTTCTTCGTTAACACTTACCTTTTGTTGGCAGGTGAGTTGATTGTCGTCATTACGTTTGAACCACAGAGTGTACACGACTCTGGAGTATAACCCAACCATCAGTACCAAGGTCAGAACTATCAAGATTAACCAGGCCCAGTAAAAGGCGTTGTGCATCCACTCCTCTGGCCACATATTCTTGCATACGTTGCTCTTGACATTCTTTACCAGGAAACACGGCATAATGAATATTAATGAGAAGACCCAAGAACCAAGAATGATCCCCTAAAATAATAAGGCGTAAATTTTGTGATATTGATTCACGCAGAAAATATAGAGCAATTTTCAAATGAGTGTCAAAATGAGTTGTCCAGAATTTCCTTAGTTTTGCTTTACTACGCGGCGTGACTGGTTTTGAAACCTCGCGTCACTTACACAACCAATCAGATTCAAAACCAAAACCGATCGCGTTTTCCAGTGATTAGCACCGTTTACGTGTATTTCCTTCGAGTTCCCATTGGTTCGTTTTGTTGTGTACGTTAGTGTTGTGATTGGCCATTGTAATTGCTTTGGTTCGATTATAAACCGTTCTATTATACGATCCGGCAGTGTCACCAACACATAGGATTCAGTAGCTCCTTCAAAACAGTTTCGGCTAAACTGATGTGTGTAGTGTAGTGTAGTGTAGTGTAGTGTAGTGTAGTGTAGTGTAGTGTAGTGTAGTGTAGTGTAGTGTAGTGTAGTGTAGTGTAGTGTAGTGTAGTGTAGTGTAGTGTAGTGTAGTGTAGTGTAGTGTAGTGTAGTGTAGTGTAGTGTAGTGTAGTGTAGTGTAATCTCGTTACAACATGCACTTTAATGTGAATTTCAATTGTCTAAACCATTCAATCGTTAGTTTTGCCTGTAGCTACAAGTGCCGTCTATGTTCACTTCTTTTCGCGCGCCATGGTTTTCTCACAACCAACATTGAGAAGGGGGACGGGGAAATGATGGTGAAGTGTTCCAACCAGTGTGACGGAGATTGTAGCTAAGTACGTAGGATGTCATTGAACAGAGTGATTACGTTGATTTGTAATGGTAATTGGACCGAGTGGAGTACAATTCAGGGTGTAATCGGGCGAGTAATTTGAAATTACGAGCACGATTACTCCCTGAATTGTACGACATGAGGTCCAATTACCAATTAATCGTATCAATAACAAAAGTCGAGGCAAGGAAGTCTGAGAGAAACTCTTTTTAGTGAAAATGTCAGCGATTTTTTCAATCAGTTTTACAAACAGTACGGAGACAGTGAGAAAGAACCCATTTAAATGCACGTAATTGACGCGTGGATTACGTAGGTGTCCAGTTACAAGTATCCAATTTGAACAAGTTCAACGTGATCGCGCTCTAATCCACCGTAAGAAAAAAGATGGCGACTGGTACATTTACCCACAATTCTTAGCACACGAAAACCCTAAAAACGCTCATAAAAACGCACAGAAAAGTTCTAAAAACTTCAAAGCCAGCAAACATATTGTTGTTAGTACAGGGACGAATTTCGCAAAAATATGGCTTTCAGATGTGTCTATTGGCTGTGTTAGGTTCGCAAGGTATTGTGGTAAAATGTACCACCGCCATCTTTTTTCCTACGGTGAATTACGTAACAAATAGGCGCGCGGGGAGCCAAGCAGAAACGACAATTTTGTTATTGATACGATTATAGTTATAATTTAGTATACTTTATTGAAAACCACTCTATCAGATACAAATTAAAAAAACACTCTTATAATTTTAATTAAAATTAAGTTACAAACAATTAACATTTTCTGTGACATACCTTCAGTTTGCGCTTGGTTAAGTTCCCCTTGTTGCCATGAGGATACATTACTGCATAATATCGTTCAATGGCGATTGCAGCCAGTGTGACCATCGAGGAAGTTGCTCCCATCCATGCGACGTTTCCACCTGTCAACAATTTACATAAGACTGTACCAGTCACCCCCTCTGGGTGGGTGGAAGTTAGCTTAATAAACACGTCCGGTGCCATAAACGTCGCGTACAGGATATCCGCTACAGCCAGATTCACAAGTAAATAGTTGATTGGCATCCTGTACATGAATATGATAAGGTTAAAGAGGTTAACGTCTGACTACAAGCCTAGTGGCTTATCGGGCCGGCGCTTAAATCCGGTTTCCATAACATGAAGCGACTAGGAGTGTCGCTATTCCCCTGGATGGGATGCTAGTCCATAGCAGGTATCCCTCTAGTCGGTACCCATTTATACTCCTGGGTGAAGAGAGGCATTGTGAAAATAGTGTCTTCAAGTTGCCCAAGAACATAACACAGTGACCCGGGCTAACGCTCGAACCTGGACCGCTAGATCTGGAGTCCAACGCACCACCGCGTCTTCCGTGACACGTGGATATAATAAACACAGACAGAAGAAGGCAGGCGCAAATTGGTAGCGTTATCCATTGTGCGCACGTGCGTTTGAACCTTGGGTATTTAAAAATATCACTGCCGATTCACCAGTGACCATTTTGTGATAATCAAGCCTTATTCCTATTTATAACAATTACACTCTTTTTTAATATTTTCCACCTGATTTCCCTTTTCATTGCCTACCCGCATTCATTTGCTTTTTCCTCAAGCGGAGAGCCTCTTTTAAAGCTACTTCGAATTTATTTCAGCGCTCTACTATAGATATATATAAACTTGCAATATGAAACGAAATTAGACTCAAACAAACCTCATATCGCGATTTTTCTTGATGATCAAACACACGAGAGAGTTTCCTACGATATCTACAATGACGAGTATGGAGTGCACTGTTGCTACGACAACACCAGATGATCCGGGCATGATGAAAGGTGTCAATCACGTCAGCTACGCGACCTGTGTAAAAAAAGACATGATGATGCGTGAAAAAGTAAGAGAAACCCTATTGAAAATCGCACCTTTCCATGGACTTCCCTTGGGTTTCCCAGAACATAGAAAACATTCTACCGAATAACAAATGAAAAGCAGCTCTGTATAGTGAATATATTGAATGGACTCTGGAGGATCGCTCACTCGTGAGAGATACTATCAGCTCTCGAAGATAAAATTCGTATCCCCAAGTGGCCACGTATTCCTTTTCAAAACAGCGAAAATGTGGTCACCTAAACTGAGCCCGAGTTCACAAAAAAATGTCATGACAACTTATGAATCACACAGAAAAAGCACGCTTTGTCCCAAGAACATTTTAGTTTCTGTTCCAAAAAAGCCAGATTGAGCTTCAAAATGATAATAGAGAGATTAAGCATCACGTTTGTACGTAAAAGAGAGTAGTTTCGCGTTTATCATGAACGTGTGAATTATTTTCGATTTTTCTGATGGATTTATTTAACGATTGGAGGAAAAGTAAAGAAAATCGACTGCAAGCTGCCGTTTGCCGTTCGCCGTAGAACGTGGTGCTTAATCTCTCTAATGAAGAAGAGCCGAATAAACGGGAAGCTCTATTGTTATTGGCTGATCATGTCAGTAACCATGACGACATCAATGTCCTCACATGTGAAAGATAAACATAGTATCTTCACTTCGCGAGATAAAGATATCAGTTTTTAATAACAGAAAAAAACTGGTATTTCATCAGCATTTATATAATAAATACCGCATACAGGCTATAGTTGATGTTTTTATGTGCCCTGCATAACTCAGTGTTTTTTTTCTTTTTTCAGGCCAGCATCCGGTTTGAAAACGGTTGTTTGAAATTTATACCTTACTCACAGCTGTTCTAATAATTCTATCGCCACAATGTTTTCATCCAGTGAAAAAAAGAAACACGAAATAGACAACTATCGAAACAATTATACCAACCAGCATGTTAGATATATGATATTCTTAAACCAATTCGGTCGAATCTATTAGAAGTGAAAAACAAACAAGACGACCCTTACCTTGAGAAATAGAAGGAGAAATTGAAATCAACCCGCCTTTCACTGCACAGTAAAACTACGTAGATGAACCAACGACTCGTTTCATGGGATATTTTCAACTAGATTTCTCCATTTCTGCGGAGATAATACATTAATTAAAGCTAACGGTGTTAGAACATCTTTCAATATCGGATACCGTGCTCCATACTGTACCGACCAACATGTAAAATATATGATATCATATCTGTAGTCGAAACAATTAGAATTGCTGAAAAACGCATGGAAATAAAGAAGAACAGAAAGACAACTCTTACCTTGAGTAACAGACTGAAGGAAAGTTTTAAATTAATTATTGTAGCCAACCCCCAAAATACATCATGGAAGTGATTCCGAGAACAGAACTTTGGAAAGCACTTGACAACAGTTTACGTACAAGTGACTACATATTTTTTATTATATGGCAAACTGGCCCATGATGAAAGGAGAATTCTGATTGGTTCCCGAGCGGTCCGAAGTTCCGAATGCAATGCGGACCGCTAAGATGGACCTCTTACAAATAATTTTAGTCGAATTTCTTTTATGACACATGGAACAAAAGAAAACTGTTTTCTATTAGAACATATAGAAACATTTTTCCTTCATGATTGGCGGACAATTTCGGTTAAACTTTTACGAAAGTGGCCCTGTAAAGCTTAACTTCAACGCGCGTGTTTGTCGAGAATGGATGCATTAATTTATCACCGCAGGAAAGTTCGGCCATTATAATAAAAACTTTATTGAACTAGGTTGTTCGGTCCGTATTGGGAAATATTGGTCTCGTTATTTTTTGCAAGTTTATGTTCGGCTCGGTACGTAAACTTCTAAAAAAGAAACTCGACCAATATTTATCCAATACGAAACGAACAAGCTAGTTCAATAATATTATAAGTTGAATTTAGCGCGATAAAAAATCCCACTAAAACTCAGACCATATGTAAACCAAATGCTTACGAAAGGTAGACAATTTTGACAAATATATGACATTTTCGTTTTTAAATAGGTAATTTACATACTTTATCGTTAAAAGTTGCAACCATATGGAAAACTGACTTCAATTTTATTGTAGAAGTACATTAGTTTTTTTCTCTTTAAAGAAGAAAGACATGATTTATTTCGTCCTCAACATTCTGTACATTCTCATTTTGGAAAGAGTTGAATGTAAATCGCAATATATCAATTGTTTTTTTCTTTTCTTTTTGCTGTCTATTTGCTGTCGAAAAACACACCCCGGGGGTACTGCCATGTTAAAGGAAGTTTTAATAATAACTAACCTATCCGAAGATTTATTGATCTGTTTACTCTCCTAATCTTGCTTGGAGGCTTTGTGCTGCTAGTAAACGGATGGTGGCCGGACCTGGG
This sequence comes from Desmophyllum pertusum, assembly GCA_029204205.1. Lineage (NCBI taxonomy): Eukaryota > Metazoa > Cnidaria > Anthozoa > Scleractinia > Caryophylliidae > Desmophyllum > Desmophyllum pertusum. Next base: position 2,404,724 of record MU825878.1, read on the forward strand.
ACTGGCCGGATCAGGGACCACATACTGTAGTTTATGTGGTTTTCATTTGTCCTGCATAGCTCAGTGTTTCACTGGTGTTTTCAGGCCGGCATCCGGTATGAAAACGGTTGTTTGTAATACCTTACTCACACCTATTCTAACAAGAATTTTCGAAGAAAATATAACCGGGCTTTTTTTATCAAGCAAGCAAGCCGTTTTACCTGCTTTCTTGCTTGAAATCTATCAGATTAGTCACGGCAGTCACGCTGAAGTCTGATGTTTGCGTATAGTGCCTACTGTCAATTTTCTTGCCTCTGAGCAGTCTTTGAAGATCATTCCTCAATATAAAGCCAAAGTTGAATAAGAGGAAAAAAACACGACAACATAGGTACGAATCGGTGTTGAACCATCAATCGCAGACGTTCCGCGTTGCACCATCATCATTCGCAGCTATTCTAGTCACAGTTCGACAAATTGCGTGAGTCAAAATGTGATATTGTAACGTAATGGTTGTTATTTATAAATCTTCTGGCATACAAGGAAGTGAATTGCTGCACCAACACGAAAAAGTAATGTATTTCACACTAAATAAACAGCAGAGTATTCATGTTCAAATCAAAAGTAATAGCTTGATATGAAATTTGACCTAACGGCGACCCTGGTTTATCACAGACGTAGACTCATGTGACCCCATGACGTAATCGTCCTTATTTATAAATCTGCATTTCTCAGCAAGTTTCTGTTTTTCTCAGAAAATATACGGAAAAGATATGTATTTCACACAAAATGACAATTATTTAACAGGACAATATTCATAAAATATCATTTAGGCAAAGGATGACCCTGGCGAAATCTAACGTAGCCTTGATAAAAACATAGGCACGCAATGCGTGCAAGAGCTATTTTTTGGAGTGGTAAAAAATGGTGTTATGGATCATGAAAAGATTGGATTGGAAACTGTAGATCAATGTCCCCTCTACTAACTATGCTTTAGTATACAACAACACTAGTGTATTTTAAGTTATCAAAAATCAAGCACTGTGGCTTGTTTTCCCGGCAAACAATTTTGTGCTGGACACTGATTATATTCAATGGACGATCGAATGTTTCCAGTCAGAGAATATTCAAACGTTTTTTATATTTTATTAATTTTACTTGGGTGGTTTAAGGTTACCATATACCTTCAAAGGACAGAATTGGTCCAAAAAATCCGGACACGCTACATTTTTTAGACTTGAGACACCCCTGAAGGTACACGGTAACCTTAAGTTTTAAAATTGAAAATAACGTTTGGTGTCGTCGATTAGAAAATAATGCAGTTCTTGGATGTTAAAAGCGTAACATGAGAGATTGGACTGCATTGGTGTTTTGAGATAAAGAATATTTTCCAAACATTTTGAAAAGTTACATTTGTTACTGACTGGTCAAACTCAAAGACTCCAAGGGTTGAATGTCAGAGCAGTCCGCTACCCATGCTCCCCCAGTCCGCGATCCAGGTGGAGAGGATCGCGGGCACACCGAAACACCCACAGCTGGAGACTGAGCCTACCCCACCCTGGGTTTATTTTATAGTAGTCAACTATTGGAAAGAAACAGGCAAAGAAACAGTTGGAAATTAACGAATGCGTGACAATTGAACAAACCTGCGTTACACATGACAAGTGTCAACAAAAGTATTATATTTAGGTATTAAGGTGGCCCGCGGTTATTTATTGGAGCGGAGGTTCCCTTTTTTTAAACTACTTTTCGGCAGGAAAGCGTCAACCGATTTCTGTAATTTTTGGTATTCAAAATAAGGAATCTTTAAATTTTAGAAGGCTTTTAATTTTAGGGCAAACGAAATTTAAGATTTAGAGATACAAGCGCTATTAGAAAACTTTGTTTTTTACGAAATCGCGAATATTTTCATAAAACGAAGATAGATTTTTTTCTAATTACTTATCATCGTATAATAATTAAAGGTCTGCGTAAAATATTCATGTAAATTTGATTGATGACCCTTTGACCCTGACATGTTGTAATGCATTCATTAATCAAATACAAAATGCTAAAATTTAATGACAATTCACATAGCAGAACACCAAGAACTGCAAATTGTCACAGTACCTTGAAGGAAAACAATTTCTTGATTTCAATCCAAAGAAAAACATCATTTTTATTCAAATTTAGGCTCTAAGCTACAAGTAATTTAATTAAATTTACATTTGAAAACAAGTGTTCAAATTATATTTTGTTTTCGATATCCATATTTCTACTGCAGCAAATTTGTACCAAACTTGAAATAAATACCATATATTGAAAATCCTTGTGATAAAATCGAAGAGAAAAGATTTTATTTTATTCAACACGCAGATATTTATCCAACTGAGAAACACGAACTAATTCAATTATCACGAGCGTACGAAAAACAAAAGTATCAGGTTACATCCTTTGCATGAAAAACAAAATTATCAGGTTACACACGCCTGCATTACAACCAAAAGTATCACATTACATACATTTCTGTTTTACCGAAATTAAATGGTTAACATTGCAGATCATAAAACGTAAAAAGTTCTGTGAATAAAATCAACCCAAGAAGATTTACCGAAAGTCAACTATTAACAAGAAGACAAGAGAACTTGCGTAAGCATATTTCAACTTTTCTCTTCAAAATACTAGTATCTGCTCACGAATTTACCACTTCACGTGAAAATGTCTGCACTCAACAGCAAAACATCGCAATAGCGCGTGTTTAGCAAAAATCAAATTCTGTTTGGCATGATTCGTCACCAAATCCTCGAATATTCGAAGTACAGGTTACTTTAGCGCGGAATTCTCAACCGGGAAAATAATAGAGACTTCTGGTAAAATCTCATGAATGAACATATAAACAGTAACAATACAAAGGATACTAGGTCTTAGTTTTCGAGGGTCGTAGTTTTCGTAACACCCCTATGTTTGTTCCTTCGTTTCTTACTGCGTGCTGAATCGGCGTCCATTGATACTTTCAAATAGGTTTTCCTTTTCTGGCGCTAATTACCAGCTTAGGTTGCCTTCATCTTCTCGAAGGGATCGATGTCTTAGTTATAGTTATATGCCGGTCTTTACACACAAACAGAGATGGCAGTCCGAAAATTGCTCTTCTTCTGAGCTTTACAAACGGCAATTTCATTGGTTGTTGAACTAAGTGTTGTTGATGGTAGTCCGATTTTGATTGGTGGGACAAACATACATACCTCGCTACATCGTCCAATACGACAGCTAAGAAGCTATTTTTTTTGAAAAAAAATAGCTCAAAAATTGATCTAATGGCGCTTCCAGTGTATGTGATCACAGGCAGCCCAGGCTCTGTATGCGAATATTAAATATTCAATGTTGATGTTCATGGCGGCGATTTGAATATTTATAGCAAATGTATGAGAAACTCACGAAATACATTCTAAATGCTATCTTTTTGAAGGAAACTAACTAAAACTGACTTACATTGTGCAAGTGTTTTGTTATTTTGATGTTTGGGTGTTCCTGGTGCCAGTTTAAAGCCATTTAGACGAGTTTTGCTGTTTCAGTTGACCGTCCATTATGAATAATTTAAAGGCCGGCGACAATTATGTGAGAACGGATCCAATGGTCCGCACTCGAAGCTCAATAAATTCCACAAAAATGCTCCAGTCTCCTCAAAATTACCTTCATTGCAGACGTCCATGCTCTTAGCTTCTGTTCGCTACCCCCAGGGTTCCAAGGTTGACTTTAATTGCTCGAGAAACGCTCGTGTTCGAGCTGTTGTCTTTAATATTTTCTTTCGCATTGTGCGTGTCCCCGACATCTGAGACACCTCAATTAAAATTCAGCGTCATCGTGACCAAATTTACCTCGACCGTGGAGAGGCATGGTGCAATTGTTTACTTGCAAAAAAAGACACCATGGGATGGTCCCTTCGGTCGATTTGACCGGAAACGGAACGAAAACAATCGGATACAACGTCGATTAAAAATTCTTTTTTTTTTACTTTAGAATCTCGCGCTGACTCTCTAGTTTCATTCAGGGGTTTTTTCGGTGTCAGAACTATCCTCAGTCAGGAGCTCCTGTCTCAGTTGAACAATTTAAAGGCAGCGTTTAAATACAAAGTGAAACTTCAAAAATTCCTCGTTGCGGTTAGATTGTGCCCACTTTTAGCAAAACTCAAGACTGATTTCAGCTTGTTTTGGAGTAAGCGGGTTTATGCTCGTGATTATAAACCCTACATAAATTCTCTTTCAACACGTTTTTACAACGTAAGTTGTAAATTAATAACCGCTATAAACATAGACGACGCTTTAATCGGTCGATTTCAAATGGCATAAAAAAAAGCACGCCGTTTAATAGCTCCGCACGTGCAGTTTTATGCAAAACAACTGACGTGAAACATCCAGACCAAACTCTGGGTTTTTCGGAGAATGTGAACCGCAACGAGGAATTTTGAAGTTTCACTGTGTATTTGAACGCTGCCTTTAAATTGTTCAACTGAAGATAGTTCTGACACCGAAAAAAAAAAAATGAAACTAGAGAGTCGCGAGATTCTAAAGTAAAAAAAAACGACCGAAGGGACCATCCCATGGTGTCTTTTTTTGCAAGTAAACAATTGCACCATGCCTCTCCACGGTCGAGGTAAATTTGGTCACGATGACGCTGAATTTTAATTGAGGTGTCTCAGATGTCGGGGACACGCACAATGCGAAAGAAAATATTAAAGACAACAGCTCGAACACGAGCGTTTCTCGAGCAATTAAAGTCAACCTTGGAACCCTGGGGGTAGCGAACAGAAGCTAAGAGCATGGACGTCTGCAATGAAGGTAATTTTGAGGAGACTGGAGCATTTTTGTGGAATTTATTGAGCTTCGAGTGCGGACCATTGGATCCGTTCTCACATAATTGTCGCCGGCCTTTAAATTATTCATAATGGACGGTCAACTGAAAAAGCAAAATTCATCTAAATGGCTTTAAACTGGCACCAGGAACACCCAAACATCAAAATAACAAAACACTTGCACAATGTAAGTCAGTTTTAGTTAGTTTCCTTCGAAAATATAGCATTTAGAATGTATTTCGTGAGTTTCTCATACATTTGCTATAAATATTCAAATCGCCGCCATGAACATCAACATTGAATATTTAATATTCGCATACAGAGCCTGGGCTGCCTGTGATGTGATGTACGTACGCACCTCACAGACAATCTCTTCAAGTCACGATTCGACGTGACCCTATGACGTAATCGTCCAAATATAAATCTGCACGTCTCAGCAAGTTTCTGTTTACATAAATCTGCGAGTCTGGGCAAGTTTCTGTTTTCCTTTTCGGAAAAGAAATGTATTTCACACAAAACAAACAGGACAATATTATGACCCTGGCGAAATGTAACGTAGCCTTGATAAAAAATTTGATCTAATGGCGCTTCCAGTGTATGTGATGTACGTACGCACCTCACAGACAATCTCTTCAAGTCACGATTCGACGTGACCCTATGACGTAATCGTCCAAATATAAATCTGCACGTCTCAGCAAGTTTCTGTTTACATAAATCTGCGAGTCTGGGCAAGTTTCTGTTTTCCTTTACGGAAAAGAAATGTATTTCACACAAAACAAACAGGACAATATTATGACCCTGGCGAAATGTAACGTAGCCTTGATAAAAAAAAAATTGATCTAATGGCGCTCCTAGTGTGTCCACCTAGTAGTGAGTACAATGATTTAATATTTTAACGAGTCAAACTCACCGACGTTGCGAAATCTGTACGCCGCTCCGATGTGTTTACGCGGTCCTAAATTAATATCTATTTGGACCAGTCCAACTTTCACATAGGCTCGATTTCCGCCGCTCTCTCGAGTCCGGGCTTCGTTCTTCCCCGAGAAAATCTTTCACAAGGCGAATACATTCATATATATTCATACTCACCCCTAGCTCTCCTCCTAGCACTTTGGCGGAGTAGAGCTGGAGTAGAGGTATAAGTGATCGACGACAAAAAAAAACAGAAGCTATTTTATTAACCGGGCTGGGCCCCAGGCCCACGCCCGGTTAATAATTGTTTTCATCCCGTGAAAAAAAAAACACAAAACAATCATACCAACCAGCATGACAAATGTAATTTTTCACGTTGTTATTGTATTATAGCAGGAGCCATAATCCCTGATTATGGCTCCTGATTATAGCTGTTAGCCTGCGAGCAGGCTCTCATACGCGCGATCGTGATCCTTAGTATTGCGTGACGTTCGAGCGCGGAGCGCGAGGGAGTGGGACGAGAAATGAGAGCCTGTACGCGAGACCCGCTCGAATGCCGCCCCTGGGGAGGTGTCAACTTGGCCCAACTCATTACGCTTCATTTGTCAAATAACCAACCAATAGAATTGGAGGAAAATGTAAACAAACATTACACATGGATACTATAAAGAAAAAGTATTTTCGGAGCAGATATTTTCATAGACGGCGTGGCAATAGCAATGCTCTCTTGATTGGGTTTTGCGCGAGCAGTGAAGGTACAAGATAGCCTGCTCGTAGGGTAGCACGGAAAGAAAACGGTAAACACAGCGAGCGATTGTTGTAAGTGCGGAGTCTTTGTTTCCACAACGGCAGCCGTGATGATGTGTTGGCCGGCGTTGTGCGAGAGAGTTTGTCAGAGCGTGATTGTATAAACCCGTTTGTCACAAAATCAGGAACTTGTGATGATGAAAACTCAACTAGCTGTGATATAGCGAAGGTGGAAAATGGCAGTATTACTGAGCCAAACAAGAGCCAAATGCAAACTTCTGTCGGCGACATCAGATCAACAGGAAAGTGTCACGAACAAACAGAGCGAGAGGACAAAATAATAATGCTTCATTTCCAATTACAAGCGCCGGAACTACGACGAAGAAGGGTTTCCAAAGTATAATTCACTTGAAAATAAAGCGCTTGCCATATTTTGTAAACAAACGTCCGTGTAATAAGCTTTTTAAATATGCGTTTTCAGTTAGATAAAATAAACATATGTGGAATGCACGATCGCAGAACGTAGACTAAACATAGACTGCGAGTGATGACCAGTGATCTTCTTGCCTGCGAGCAAGCTCTCGATCTCGCTTGGGTTCACGGCGCCCTCCGGGAGCGGCGAAGACACAAGTTACGAACCGGCGAAAATTAAAGTTCTTAACTTGGCGTACGTTGCTTCAGGGTCAATGGTCAAATAATGTTATCTAACACTAGTGTTTGATTGCCTTTCTTCGAGCGAGAACAGTTCAGGTCAGTTCAGTTTTGCCCGTAACCAGTCGGCATTAAAGCGAAAACATATCTCCCTTCAATAATACAATTGACTGCTCTCGAGCTGTATAAACGTAGGTTCAGAATTGATCAAAAGCTTACGAAACACTCTTGAACAAAACAATAATCGAACCGACTATTTTCTCCGTTGCCCTCGGTTGCCCTGGTTTTTGTCTCAATAATTGGATCTGTCATTTTGGACCAATCAAATCAAATCAATTAGAATTGAAAAACTCCTGGCAACTGAATAAAGAAGGAGAATTTTAAAATAATTATTGCAGCCAACCCGAAAAATACATCATGGAAGTGATTCCGAGAACAGAACTTTGGGAAGCACAAAAGTTTTCGTTTTACGGTTTACGCTTTTCATGGCAAACTGGCCCATGACGAAAAAGGGCATTCTGATTGGTTCCCGAGCGGTCCAAATTTTGCAATACGGACTGTTCACGAATTAATTTAGTCGAATTTCTTTTATGAGACATGGAACAAAAGAAAACTCTTTTCTCTTGCAGAAACAGATTTCCTTCATGAATGGTGGACAATTTCTGTTTATAAACTGTTACACAAGTGGCCCGAGAATGGATGCATTAAAGGTCCCTCTCAACCAGTGTGCTTTGCGCGCCAATACTCTTACGGCGGCCATTTTCGGCTGCCGCAAAAATGGCGGCTTGAAGTTAAAAACTACTTTTGCAGGATTCTGGCATTGTTCTGGCCACAAAAAGCAGTTAGACAACCCAAGTTAGTGCAATTTCGAAAGTATGGCATACATTAGCCCCACGAGAGATCGAGTTCCACGGATGAAAACAATAACACGCGACCGCAAAGCACACTAGTTGAGAGGGACCCTTTAATTTATCAGCGTAGCACAGTTCGGTCATTATACCCGCCATTATAATAAGAATGTTATTGATCCGATCCGATCCGATCCAGATTTTGTTAATCCGATCCGATCCGAGCCTGGGCCCGGTTGTTCAAAGCACGATTAAGCTAATCCTAGATTAACGTGAATTTTGATTTCAGTTTTGTAACCAGTTTCAGTAAGATTTTCTGTTTATATTTTTTGCTCTTCAGTTTTGACTTTGACTAATGTCAAACTCCACAAAACATTATCATGGAAAACCACACTTATATAGGAGAAATTGAAACCTCGATTATTTGTTAATCCTGGATTAGCGTTAAGGCGGGGGTACACATGAATGCCATTTTTCCGCCACTTAACATGGGTTTAATGGAAATATCTCTTTCACGTTTCAAGCAATCCAAAAATTCTATGCTCATCTCATTAATCTATGTTATAGGGTGTTTTGTAAATTTTTGGGTGATTTTTGGGTATGTTTGGGAGGAAATAGTTTTTTCTCAAAGGAGTTGTAAAATTTAGGGAAATAAGAAATATTGAGATTTGATGTAGTTTTAAAATTAGAATTTGAAGTTAAAAATTAGTAGATTGACACAACAGACAGTTGATAACCACGCAAGAGCACCCGCTGTGTTCCAAAAATCTTTTTTCCCCCTTCTATCCCTTTCAAACCTCAATTTCATTGAACTTTTGTCAAAACGACCTCGATTTCGTGCCGCTACGTTACGACTTAGGCCCTCCGAGCCCTCCGTCAGCCCTCCTGTTCCCCAGGTCCCCCAGTTTTACACGCTGTGTACCACGTGACATTACAAGCAAGGACAACACAGCGAACGGAGGTGTCGTTTGGTGAAAGGTAGGGAATACGTCTTTCCTTTGCATTAATGTGAATGGTAACTGGAATAGTAACACTCAGTTAAATGTTTCGAAACGCTTCTTCACCAATTTCGTGTAAAGTATTGCAAACGTGGCACGAATTCCAAACATGCCCTGACAGTGCACTGTCCGCCATGTTGAAATATTTATCGAGCATCCCTCGCGAAGCAAACCATTCTACTTCGGACTATCGAACGTACAGGAAGGTCCATGACTACTGAATACCTTGTTAACATAAGGTAGCCATTAAAACCAAATGGCAAACGAAGAAATGTATACTTCGTGAAGAAGCAAAAACAGCAAAAAGGTGAAAATGGCGGGAAACACACAAGTAAGCTAAATACAGTACGCTCGGAAGAGGTAAGCTTATAAATAATAATATTAATGTTATGTCAGTCAAAGTACATCCGTTTAATAGCGAACGAAAATCATGTTAAAACTAATTAGGAAAGTGCGTTCGGCTCTCTGAATGACAATAAAATGGCCAGCAGTATTATTTCGCTATTTCTTACCTACGAACAACAGTAGCTTAACAGGGTTCAAAAATTTAGCACTCGCCCACTCGTCCATGCGATTGTCAGGATTGTCGGGCAAGTACAATTCAGCGATCGCTTGCTCGTTTGGCGAGTACGATTATTATCTCTGAAGTGATTATTCAATAATTTGCAAATAAACACTGTTTTTTTACTTTCAAGTTTGGCAAGAACATCTCTAAACATAAACTTACCAGTTCTAGTTTTACATATTTTTATATATATTCCGAGATGTCCAACAAATTGGCATTGAAATACGACTTCGTGCTTCGTAGACAAACATGACTTCCTTTTAGTGATAATTACATAACGCATGGATGTGTACCGCTGGTTACCGCAATCAGGTAAACAAGATGGCATCCACGAAGAACAGACACGTTTGCTCGCAAAGTCTCACAAGGATTTGTCAATAAAAGCTGTATTGAAATATAAAGTAAGCGCATACATTGTGTTATCTTGGGGTTTAAGGTATTTTAGTCAAATTTTTCATTTAAGAAGTAACTCTCAGTTTACAATGTGCTTGACAACGTTACCAGCGATTTGTTTTGCCATGTGCGAATTCAGTGCAAGGCCGTTGCTCTCCGGTAAGTTTTAAAATGAAGTGAGTTCACTGAGTTGATAGTGAGTTAAAAATGTGGAAATATCTTCCCGGAGTTTCCAAAGTATCTGACGAGAAAAAGATCGACCAATCTGTCCCGAAAACAGTCTGTGATTCTAGGTGCCAGGGGGAGGGGTATCTCTCTGCGAGAAGATGCGATCTTCACTTTGAAACAAAGACACACAATGCCACAATATATATAATTAGATACAGTACCGGTCAAATGTAAGTTGACAGTCTCGACTCGAAACTTGATCCTTGATCCTCAAAGTTTTCGAGAATCGAGGATCGAGTTTCGAGGATCGAGTCACTAATAATTTTTCAAGTGACTTGAATAGGAATTTTGAGGAAACTATTTATTTCTCGAAACAGAACAATAACATAGAAACAATTCTTGGTTTTCACGTGGCGTCATCAAATTCTAAAATTAAAAACCGCGAGGCCTACATAATTTTTACCTTCATTCAAGGAAAGATTACCTAAATATATCTTTTCACAATTTCTTAGCTCGATCTCATGCTTCCTTTTGAAAATAGAACGGTTTAAATTTCCGAGTTTTCATCGTACGTGACATCAGCAGGACGGCCGTGACAGAGCTGTTCCGTATCTAAAACATGACTTGATTTTCAACATTCTAAACAATTTAAGTTTAAGGAGAAATATTTATCTAAATATTCGAAAGTTCACAAGAGAAAACAAACCTCCTTTCTGGCAAAAGTGAACTCCAGATGTTTTTTCCTATTTCCGGCGGCCATGTTGGAGCCCCTCAGAGGGACTCCAACATGGCGTTTCCATCCTGAGCCCTATAAATTTGTGTGGAACATTTTGACAAATAACTCGAGTACGGAATACCGCACAGACCTGAGACTTGGACTGATTCATTATTTATTCATTATCTATGACATGTCAACTCCTTGACTTCATTCATTGAACGGTTTCGATTTTTTTAATTTATGGCGTGACAGTGAAAACCGAGAATAGCGATTTTCACGCGGCTTCTTTTTATTCACGCAAGTGTATTTTGTACTCACGTCCAAATTGTTGGTCGGGAGGGAAACTCAAACGAAAAGTCTTAAGTACACTGACCTACATTCGCAGAAAAGTGTAAAAAATGGAAAATTGAACGTAGGCTGCTGCGTGAAATGCTATTTTCTGTGAATTTCGGCACCGCATGTACGCGTCTCGCGTATATAAATAGACACGTGTGAAATTTGCATATACGGCACGATGCGTAAAAACCGAAATCTTTTAAATCATAACATCAAAAGAATCACATGATATTTGGTTATAATTCACGAAAATCAAACGAATAACATCCATTACTGCCGAATTACTGTTAGTTTTTCTTTCCATCAATTTTTACGCGTTGATTAACCCATTGACTACTAGAGATTTAGCGCGCGCCACCCCTGAATTCCCTGGAGCTTTTTCGGGATTTGAGCAAAATGTGCGAGTTGAAAAAATAAACCATATGCGCAGTAAATACAGACACATGATTAGCTTCTTTAGTACACTTTTATCAACCTCGTCCCCAGGGCCTTCTCTCCTTTTTTTTCAAGATGGCGTCTGATGGAGCGAAGACCCTGGCAAAGGCTGGGTCACGTGGTACAAATACTCCAAGATTCTTGGAGTATTTTATCACGTGACTTTGTTGTGGAGCTGAAACAAAATGGCGGCCAAAGCTGAGTGTCCCAGATTACGTGGACCGCGTTTTACGGCGTATCTTTGTAGACGAGGAAACAATACTTCATTTGGAAGACTAATTTATTGTTTGGAAGCTCTTCCGCCTCTTCGAAAGCATAACGCGTGGTCAAAGACTCTGGAAACACTACGGTAACTGTAACACCACCGCACGTATAAAACTAGCTATCCCGGGAACTATCGGTCTTATGTAAGCTAAATATAAATCTTTAAAGCATTTGTACGCACCCGTACCTTCGATCTTCCAGAAAAGACGAAGGGGTCGTAGCTATGTCACCGTCTGAGATTGTTCTTCGTAGAAATCAAAAAGGAGAGTTCGATCGTAATTGTCTATAAGCTTAAAGTGCCCATAACCTTTTTTATTTTATTTTCTCATCTGAATCTAAACATCACCCAAGGAAATTCTGCGAAAAAATTTTGCGATTTGCAGAAAACGCGAATTGTTTATGAATTTTATAAAACTTTCAAATTTGCCGCCATTTTGGATCACCATTTTGCTTTAGTTTCCCCTGGGTCCTTCTCGGTTCACAAAGGATCTGTGACGTACATTAAGGAACACGTGACATCAGACAAAGGAACTGTGACGTAGATTAAGGAACACGTGGCTTCAAAACAAAGGAATTGTGACGTACATTCAGGAAAATGTGAGCCCGTCGGCCTTCTTACAGCGGGACGGGTATACCAAACAAAAATAGGATTTTGAAGATTTGAAACACTCATAAAAAATTCGCGTTTACTGGAAATCGCAAATTTTTTTCGCAGAAATTCCTTGGGTAATGTTTAGATTCAGATGAGAAAATAAAATAAAAAAGGTTATGGGCACTTTAAGCTTACATATTTCTTGGATTCATATTCGTAGGAAAATCATTGAAATTTTCCATGTCCAGACACGTATTCCTTCATGTCAGTATTGTACCGATATTACGGTTAGCGCTTTGTACTTGCGATTGAAGGATATAAGCCTGTTGTTTTTTTTCTTCTATGTCTTATGGCTCTGTCAATCCGCTCATCCCCTCCCCCGGGCATTTTATTTGTCAGAATGTTGCAAATGCCCCTCCAATTTAGTTGGGAAATTTATGCTCAAGCTTTCCGATCCTTGATCACCTAACCAAGAGCTTATGAATTTGATATCTTGTCCCGCAAAGTTGTCAAAGCTTCTTTCCGACATCTTTGGTTCGCATGTGGAAAGCAACAGTGCAAATTTTTGCACATGTGTGGTGGGGCTCCGGTTCACTTGAAAAGTGCAGGGCTCAAACGAGGTTTAATATCAACTCAGTTTTAACACTTTTAAATTACGGGCAATCAGGAAAGTTAAAATACACAACAAATAATGTACGTCTTTTAAAATCCAAAAGATATACATGTAATGTTGCCTTTGACAATGCCCCACCCCCTGGATATGGACGACCAGATATAGCAAATACCCCACCCCGGGAATGGAAAAGTCGTAATATGCCCGACAAATGCCCCAGGGGGGGGGGGGGGATCTGTCAGAGCCATTAGCTTATGAATGGGAGTTTATTTCAAATCATATTCAAGTAGTGCACAAGAAAATAGATGATTTATATTTTTTGATGTTTCATAGTCCATAAAAGTAACATTTTTTTAAAAATAAATGTAGTGGATGAAAAAAAAATTAACCTGACATGTAATCCCATGGGGAGAAAGATCTGAGGATACCGTTTCCTCTAGATAATAATTATTGTTTTCCTATTGGTAAATTTTCTTTTATCGCCATCTTATCACTCAGCTAGGGAAGGGGACAGTCAAAACTATTATGGAAAGCCTACACTGATTTGTATATTTTTATGTGTAAGGATTGTAGACTCAAATCCTTCTCCTTATTATCTCAAATCCTTATTATATGTATATTTTTTCGAACCCCTATTAAGCGGCCACCCTCGGGGAAATGGCAAGTGGGTCGGCCGCTTAATAGGGTTTTGTCAGAAATTAGCGTAAGGCTTGGTAGAAACATCACTTTGTTCTAATACAAACACGCTTGGATGCTTGTGACAACTGTGTGTTTGAATGTTTTTATCAGTCATCACTTTCTATTTCGGACTCTTATCTGTCATCAGCTTTTACAAAACAAAGCCAAACTACATGTATAAAATTTCGGAGGCCACTGAATAGAGAACCCTCAGTGGTATGGGCCAAAAGGTGGCCACAGCCACGTAACAGAGGTGGCCCCTTAATAGGGGTTTTATTTACAGTATTATACTGACAACAGTTTTGCGACTTTGATAACTGGCCGTTTAATAGGGGGTAGCCGCTTAATAGTCAGCCCCATAATTTGATTTTTACAACAATAAATTTATGTACCAAATATGTTCACGACACAATTATTATTGTTTTCATTCTTTTTTTCTTTTATGCAGAAAATGTTACTTGAATTCATTGTATTCACCTCTGTAGTTTAAAATAAAGATGCACTATTGCTTGTGTTGGTTTTCTGTCCTGCTTGCTTTCATTTTGATCTCAAAGTCTCTTCCCCACCCAACAGTCAAATGAAAGATAATGTAATAATTACATTATAATAATTATAATTATATTTATAAAAGCAATATATTATAATTATTATTATTATTACAAATTTCTCACCACTTATGAAACACAATATTTTGCTAAAATTCCACACATACTACAAAATCCTGGTCATAAGCCCTGGCTTATTCAAGTTCGTAAGGGGTCTTAGGTGGGCTTATAAATGGGGGGGGGGGGGGGGGGGGGGGGCTTATAGGCAGAATAAACAAGTTGATGCAGCAAATTATTATATCAAGATATGTTTTAAAAACAAATTTCAAGTCAGTACATCAATGCAACTGGAACATAACAAAACAGAATAAAGAAAATTAATATGGTCTAAAGTTGAACAATTTCTGTGAGGACATAGTAAGGAAATGAGGAACAGTAGAGAGGGGCTTAAAACCAGGATTTTACTGTTGCATGATGACCTCCGCATACTGGTAAGCAAGAAGAGATATGCCCACCAGAGGTCAACCACTAACATTCCAACACCATTAGTTTTAAAGTGAAACCCGTTGTTATATCAAGACTATCAATGCCGCCAAACCTTCTGAAAAAAGCGGTATCTTTTTAGCATCTCCATGATTTTATTATGTTGAGATGGAGAAGCTGTTCTTACTTTTTGGGTGCAGGGGAGCCCAGATTACTCTCCATAATCTTATAAGAACAAAACAAAGGATCAGTCATTCTGCGTAAGAACAAGATACAGGATCAGTCATTCAGTGTAACAAAGGATCAGTCATTCAGTGTAAAGAACAAAAGTGAAATCAATCTCTATTTAAAGCCAAAACATGTGCTGTAATTGGTGACAGGTTGGCAAATAAAATGTAACACCTTTTAATGTACATCTTTGTATATACACCATTTTCCTTTAATTTTTATACTTTGAACAACTAATAAATTGATGAGATATTATTCTGTGAGTGACACAAGCTACTCGGAAAAAAATTCCGAGTTCCCCGGCCCCAACAGGAGTCAAACCTATAAACTTCCGCACACCGGTCGGACACTCTACCACTGAACTATGGGAGGCTCGTGGGAGTTAGGCATCCGACCGGTGTGCGGAAGGTCATAGCTTCAACTCCTGTTGGGGGAACTGAGAATTTGTTTACAGAGTAGCTTGTGTCACTAACAGAATAACTAAGTAATGACCTGTTTTGAAAGAAAATACTCTGTCATATACAATGTATTGTAGCAAATATTATACTTCAATTTAAGGTTGAACTTTTAATTTGAAATAAATAGTGACAAACCAGATGTAGATGTGGATGCAGTCACAAATTACCAATTTTGTATTACATAAGATAAATTATTATTACGGGAAATTGTTTAGATAAGCTCATTAACTTAAATATACGGGTGTAAATGTATAAAGGTCTAAACAGGAGATTTTTATCTCTCCAAGTCCTCCAACGACAAACTGTTCAAATCAGAACTTTAAACTCAAGCTGAAATGAAAGGGTGAGTTGTAGAACGAAAACAAGTCGCAGTGTACAGTTTATACAGCCGATAGTTTATGTGTAAATCAATCACTAACAGTAGTAACAGCGTAAAAATTAAAAGCTAAAATGTGCCTGATGTGCGGTGTTTCCAGAGTCTTTGACCACGCGTTATGCTTTCGAAGAGGGCGGAAGAGCTTCCAAACAATAAATTAGTCTTCCAAATGAAGTATTGTTTCCTCGTCTACAAAGATACGCCGTAAAACGCGGTCCACGTAATCTGGGACACTCAGCTTTGGCCGCCATTTTGTTTCAGCTCCACAACAAAGTCACGTGATAAAATACTCCAAGAATCTTGGAGTATTTGTACCACGTGACCCAGCCTTTGCCAGGGTCTTCGCTCCATCAGACGCCATCTTGAAAAAAAAGGAGAGAAGGCCCTGGGGACGAGGTTGCACTTTTATTCCAACTAGACAAGTTGAAAGACCAATTTATAACTACAAAAGGCCGTCGGCCTTTATAAATTGATCTCATTACAAAACTTGAAAACAACGATAACATTTTCTTCACTACCGCACGCCATTTTAGAAACTGGCGAAAGCACAGAGACTTTGTACAAAAGACAAGAATATCTCAAAATACTCTGGTAAAAAGTCGTTTTTTATCTTGGTCAACTTATACTTTCATTAATTCAATGGTTTTTACGAGTGAATGTAATGAAATGAGTATAGCTGTGGAAACAGATATGCAAATTTCACTCGCTCGCTCGCTCGATGGGCTGTAAACTTTAATTTATGAATATTAATTTATGTATTAAATAATTTAATACATAAATTAATATTCATAAATTAAAGTTTACAGCCCATCGAGTGAAAAAAAAGAGAAATTTATAATTATTATAAATTTATCTTTTTTTTCGTCTTTTTTTTTTTCTTCTATTATATTATTTTCTTTTCTTTTCTTATTTTATTTAGTGATTTTTTTGTTAATTTTTCATTTCCACACTTCTGGGATTTGAACCCACGACTCCAGAGACGAACTTCGAATTTGAAGTCCAGACCATTAACCGCTCGACTACTTTTGGCGAATTTAAAGTTAGGATGAAAATTAACATAGAGATGTCTTTGTGTTGTTGTTAGTACGCTGACCTAACTTTGGACTACCGTAGGCTCATAGCTTCTTAGAATGACTCTTCGGCTCGATTTATAGCTTGTAAGAGTTCCAAATAGAAGAAATAACCTTAGAAAAATACTTGACTTCCGGAGAACAGATCATTGAAAATCTTTGAAGGGCTGAAATGCGTGTTTGGATAAAGTTTTTCGATTTTCAAAGCACGAACTGCGGACTTCGACTGATGTTAATTTCGGGACAGTATATGTCGTTTTTTCACTTTATTTGCTTTTTCCAATTGTATGAATTGCGTCTGTAATAGATTCATTAAAAAGGAGAAAGAAAAAAAGAAGTAAGAGGTCGTAAATTGTAAAAACATATTTTTCGTTTTCACATTTCTGGGATTTGAACCGGCGACCTTCGAATTTGAAGTCCACGTCGTTAACCGTTCGACTACTATGACGCACTTAACATTGGCTGTTAAAATTAACATAGAGATTTCTTTATATTGTTGTTAGTACGCTGACCTAACTTTGAACTACCGTAGGCTTGGCTTCGGTAGGGTCAATCGATCGGGAAAGTTGCCGTGGCAGAAATGACTGTTTTATGTAACAACCATTAGTGGAATAAGTTTAACATATCATTCACGAGTCGCTCATAAGAGCTTTTGATTTGTATTACAGAGGTATTTTCTTGCCGCAAAAAAGCGGTAATTCGAGATGATAACATATTACTGATTGCGAGTATTTATAAACCATGGCCAAAATTGCTTTCGAAACTAAAAAATTTATACGGCTAAATAACACTTAGAATTTCTCCTTTTTACTCATGAATGGAATGAAAATGGAATGAAATGAGTATAGTGGTGGACATGGATATGCAAATTAGCACTCGCTCGATGGGCTGTGCCCATTAATTTATGCAATAAATGCATATTAAATTATGAATTAAATTATTCATGAGGTTGAGCCTGCGATATGTAATGGTCACCTGTCTTACCCATGGGGACGGAATTGGAGGGAGGAGAGGATGGGGAGTTAGTTGCAGGGGGTGGGGGTCGGTGGAGCAAACGCCTAGGTGAGGGTAGGGTACGAGGGTTCAGACGGTATCCAAGATGGTGGCAGCGTCTTCCAAGATGGCAGGCGTAGATTGAGGAGCAGTTTGAGGAAGGATGGATTTGAAAAGAGATGTAGCCATGTCCCATTTCAACCAATTCTGTGCATGCATGTGTGACTTAGGAGAGGAAGAAAAGACGCGGATCCATCGATCGATCAAGCCTTCTATTGCAGACATCAACAACGTGACATAAATTGTATTTCTACTATTTAGTTCGGGTGCTGCGGAATTCATGTATCTGCAGTTACAAACCCGTTCAAAATTTATAATTAAAACCAAATAAAACGAACATCGTCAATGACTGCCGAATACTTTCCATCAGTTCCCATATTTCATAATTTTACGCGCACTGATTACAATCTTTTGGAATGTAAATAAACAGACAACGAAACTTTTCATGTGTTTGCGGCTAGGTTTTAATAGTAAATTGCTTTTCTTGAAAGAATAAAGTATTCTTTTCTTTTAATTTTTCGGTTTCTATAACTGAAATATGCTTTGCATTGAAAATGTTTTTTCGAAGTAAATGAGCTTCAACCAGCTTCACGACGTCACTCAAATTTTCACCCGGCGGGCATCGCAAATTTTTCTTTAGATCTCTCACCATGACAGAGAAAATTCTAAAACGAAATAACACATGTATAAAACATGTAGTGGAAGTAACCAAGTAAATTTTATTTTTACTGTAACATGAAAGCGAAAGTTTCTAATTTGACTAATTTGATAATTAGGTGGCCAGACTTTGGGTCACGTTCGTGTTGACACGGCTAGATGAACAACAAACATTCTGGATTCTGTCACGCATTGCAATTATTGAACATTGCAAGTCTTCGCTTTCAGTGAATGACAACTCTTTTATAACGCTATGAATTGATGAAGAGTGGATTCATTTCGCAGCATTTGGACGATGAGGCATCTAGACGAGAGTGGCGGCGTGAAGTTTTTGCAAAGTATGACGAATATCTTTCTTTCCAAGCACGATGTTTTTTATAATACATGCAAACCCGACATGAAACTATTAACTTCACGGACAAATTCAACCACTGCCATGAACTCCGGTATGTGTGTATACAGTTTTAATACATACCTACACTGCCGTAACCATGCGACTTTGAGTGAACAAAATTTTGATTGTTTTTTTAAAAGATCTCAGGAAGGTGATAGCCTGCGAACCAAGATGTAGTCTAGTTCGTCGTCCGATGGGACGCTAATTTTCTTAGTCAGTTTTCTTCTATAACGAGATAAAATTTTTTCTGCCATGTTTATTTTTGCTCTAGCGAGTTCTAGCATGCCAATTCGCACGCTAAGCGTGTCAAGATTAGCACGCTAACTCAAACAAAGCGTGTTAACATCTCCGAAACAAAACCTAGTGTGTCCTTCATTGTTCTACGAATTAAATATGCGCACAAAACGTGTCCTTGTACACACTAAGCGAGCTGTGTTAGCGTGTTGTGAGTGTGCTATGACCTTTATCCCAGTTTTCCCGTGGAGGGTCACAATTGCAAGAATAAAGTTCTTTATCTGAATCACGGACAAGTTTATTTGGGACTTTTAAACGATGGAGCTTTTCAACAGTAGGAGCCATCTTGAATGTTTAGGAACTGATCAGGACTGTACTATGGAAAAAAGAATTTTGGAACGCTTCTTATAGAACTGCATCACCATGTGCTAAATGTATTCGGATTTCAAGACCAATAAATGATAACATCACTTTGAAGGGTGGCATGTATTCACAAATATAGTCAACAAATTAGCAGCCACTGTGGTCATGGGGAATCAGGCAGTTGTATGTTCATAATTCTTGTTTGACTTGCTTACAATTTCCATCCGCAGCACATGGTTTTTCTGTTAGAATTTTCTTATCATTCATGAGTGGCTCATAGAAGCTTTTGATTTCTCTTTGGTATTATTAAAAACCATTCAGAATTATTTTCTGAAATACCGTGGTCATTTCTCAAAAATACTCGAACAAAATAGTCTCCCACAAAGCGAATAAGCTTATAAACAAAGGCGACAAAACTCGCCGTAAATTTGCAGATCAAATATCACCGCGTGCTAGACTCAAGATTTGTTGTTCATTCAGTTCACTTTGAAAACCTAAAATTCCACGTTAAAGATGAACAAATGAAAGAAATTTGAAAGAAACTTTGTTTGATATTAACTTTCATTCAAACTGAAGGCAAGAAACGTGTCCAAAAGCATAATAATATTTATGAAAAATCTGGTGCCGCTGTGTTCAATTCGCTGTCAAATTCGTTGTTTATTACGTCCACAAAGCAAAAGTTTTGGACTTTTACGATGACTTTTGCAGTCATTTGTTCAATCAATCGCTTTAAAAATCCTTCCAATAATTCCATACACATTCAAAGAAATAAAGTACATTACCATTTCGCTTTTAGAAGTCTTGAGAAGATCCATAATCAGTCTGAATATTTGTTTTGAAGCGGCCGCCGAAGGAGAGTATAAATTCTTCTCCAGCAAGGTTTATTCAGTCTGTACTCGGTGATCATCCGTTTTGAAGCCACTTAGAAATTAATTGGTGTTTCTCCTTTTCGTTTCCAGCTTCGAAGAGGTAATTTTCCGTGTTAAAAAATGAAAACAAGGCCCTGAAAGTTTCAACATTTGAGCCGAGACATACAAGGCACGCCATACTTTCTTGTTTATTTGATCCGTGCGACATCAAGACGAAAAACCTTCTTTCTAGTACCCCTAGAGTTCTCTAAAAATCTGCGCAAAAGACGTATTTTGATTGGTTTATTTGTCCTCTAAAAACAATAGAACAATAGGGGAACCAAAAAATCTCCAGGGAGGGAGGGCAAGTGCATTTGCCAACACGTGTTTTGGCTGGCCGCTTTAGGAAATTTGGGGGTCGTTGCGCCTGGCCGCTTTTGGCCGCTTTAGTAGTCAGTGGGTTAATATCCTTGTGCAATGTAAATAAACCCGAAATAAACACATGATCGCCAACTATTTTCATCCTGGTTTGAGTTTTATTTTAAAGTAAGCTGCTTTTCTTGAAATAAAAAGTTATTATTTTATTTCAATCTTTTGGTTTCTATTAATGAGACTGACTATGCATTAAAAATGTTTTAGAAGGAAATTTCCTTCAACCTGGCTTCACATGCATGTAATTAAATATGCAAACCGAGTGCAATTTGAGAACTTTGGGGAGACGTCACGTTGTATGAAACAAACATGTATTCTGTCACACATTGAACGTTGCATGTAAAGTATTCGCTTTCCATGAATGGAAACTTCCTTGTAAAGCGCTATGAACTGATGAAGAGAGGGATAATTTATCATGATATTATCACCGAAGAACTAAGTGGCCAAAGTTTGTTTGCGAGTGTGGCGAAACTTCAACAAAAACTTTATTTTCCAGCTGGAGCGTGATGTCAAAGCGGTACGTACTTAATCGAGCGAATTAAGCTCTTTGTTTTTCTCGACTTGTGATTGTTATATCGGGAAATCGTTATATCGAGTATCGTTATATCGGGAGTTTTCTCCATATCATTTACTGTAACATTTGCCGGGCTGCCAGATGTTGATCGTTATACCGGGAACATCGTTATATCGAGTATCGTTATATTGAGAGGTTCCACTGTATATCGCTGAGTTCGCTTCGCACTCTGTGTACACAATAGTTGCGTATTACAAAATGTTCTTTATACTCAGTATTCGAAAGCTTTGACACAAACTTCCCAGAAACTTACAATGACCTTTAAAGAAGAATTGTTCTCTTACCTCCGAAAAGGTTCTTGACTTAAACAAGGCGGTGCTAAAGATTACTGTATGTAGTAGGAAATATCAAATTTTTGCTGAACAAGGCGGTGCCAAAGATTAGGCCTGCTGTCTGTGTACATTTGCGTATTACGTATCTCGTTCCCAAGCCTCTTACTCATGCATGAAAGCGAGACAGATTACAGAGTCAAAATTGAGATTTCTCATGGATATATAAATTCCACGCATGCGCATACAGATTAGGAAGCTGCTACGCTTCGCTGCGCAGCAATAATAAACATCTGTGATAAATACATAATTATGTAAAAAAACAACGTACAAATGGTTTGCAAATATTCTAAAAACAAATGTCTTTTCTTCAAGCTTAAGAGTTCTTACTTAAAAAAATTAAGAGATTTGAATCTTGTCGATGCCAGATGCAGTAATTGTTTCCAACTCCTTGTAGTAATCATCTTCACCTTCAGAATAGATGAGATCAAGCACTTTTCGTTTTTACGCAATTCATTGAATCAAGGGTGCCACTTGTCATTCTCTTGCATTTCATCCCAAGCACAGTCATATAATTAATCCACATAACACCATCTTTGAATTCATACAGTGGAACCTCCACTTCTTTTGGCACAAAGTTCTAGTCTACATTCTGGGTGCTGATGTCAATTGGTTGGGACAGCTCATCTGTCAGACCTTTGGTTTTGCTCTCAAGAAACTTTTGCAGGTGTTTGTTTTGCTTCAGCTGCCACGACTTCAACTTGATGATTTGAATGGTCCGAATTAACAAACTAACATAAAGGAATCAGACTTTTGGTGTATCAGAGCAAGATAATATTTTTCACAAACTGAATTCAGTAAAATAGGTCTGTATTTTCATACCACTTGGGGCCATGTACTGCATGTGATTACATTAACATTAAGGTCGCTCTCAGACTGATTGGGATCAATGACATCTAAACATAATTTTTAGTAGACAAAGCAGGGAAGTTATATTTCCAAACAGTTTAAAATATTTATCTAGTTCTTTTTTTCCTGGGAATAGCTCTGAATTACAATAATACCTGTATGACTATCCTGACATAAGGATGTTGTCTGGTATCACACTGTAATCAGGGTGATTGAAATGAAAACCTAAAGAGAAAACATTATTATTTTTAAGCCAGGTTGGCACTACAGTGTATTCAATGGAATAATAGCAATTTTTTTCCCAAAATAAAAAAGTGTATGGAAGATGTCACTTAACGTTTTCATTTGTAATGCATTCTAAGTAGGCGTTCAGGGTGCAGTTGCTCTAGGAGGGATACATTTAAATTCAGGGGAAAATAAAAACTATTTAAATTATTCATTTTTATTAATCAATACATAGTTACACAATAATATTAGTCAATGCTAGTCCAATACTTTGGATGCCATTTGTACCCGTTTGAAGTTTTGGTTTCCAACATCCTTTATGATGTTCCCAGAGAAGAAGAATTGTGTCTTCTGGAATGATGTTTTTGTCAACACGTGATTTCAGATTCTTGTGGTCTTCTTCCTCCACCTATATCATCTCAGCTTCTAGTCATTCTCGTCATCTTTATTCTGCTTCCTTCTGTTTTCTCGCAATTGTAACCTTTTCAATAAGCTGATCTTTGGACATCAATCAGTGATTTGTTTTGGGTTCCATGGCGTGTTTTCCTTGTTTTCTTCTTTCTTTTTATAGCACTTTTTTTAAATTACATCTTGAACAAATTAGTTCAGCAGAATTGGTGAATACCTTGCACTCTAAGCTGAAGAACCTTTCCTCTGTGATGCCTCCAGATGTTTGGAGCTGTGTGATTGCTTTTCCACATTCACTTCATATAGTTCCAGACTTTCATCAATTCCGGACGTGAGAAATCCGCAACATACATACAATTTGTCCATTAGTGGCAACACACTTTTGGCTCTGACTATGATATCTGTTACACCTAGCTGCTCATCAGTGTTTTCTGTAAGTTGTGATTTTAAGGTGTGATGGTTGTACAAAATCTGTCTCAATCCTTTGTTCTGTGGTGTTTTTGTTTAAAACCTAATTTCGCTAACCATAACCCGACACAGCCAGTTGGACACGGTCGGACTTCCACGGTCCATACTTGGCTGCCCTCAGCTTGTGACAAAGGCCGACCATCTTTATGGAGGGATAATGGGCCTGCAGAGTTGCCCTAACTGCCAAATACGCCATGAGTGCTTGTATTGCACACAAGGGATAACTGCCTCTGCCAATATGAACGAAGCAGCCCTTACCAAAAGGATCAGTTTTTGAAGCCTTGATACTAATCCGAAGGCACGAGGGGGAGACTGTAGAGTCAACTGCAATATTGGCGAGACCCAAGGGAGTGTTCAATGAAAAAGCTAGCCAAGTTGAGGACTGTTAATTCTGCGGATCAAAGAAAGTCAAAATATGCCAAGTTACAAGCAGCCCAGAACATGTAATGATCTGGGAGGTTAAGGTCCAACGTTTTAAATATGACTAACAAGATGCTATATGTGATTGGTAGGCGTAAGGTCGCGGAATTGCCTTGAAATCGCTTAACCCTTTCACTCCTGGGGGCCTATGGGCCTTGAACGCCTGTTATTCCTGGAGCTAATTAGAGCAGTCACAAAATATTCACCAAAATCCAAAACATGCATGCTCAGTAGAATTTGGGGTCCTTATAGACAGAACTGTATAGTGGAAATTAATGATGAAATATTGTTCTTTTCCATGGAAAGCAGAAAATACACATATGAAAGAAGCTGTTTAAGTAAAATTGCTCTAAACTTAATGTTCATTAAAAAATTTGCCGCCATTCCCATGGTCTGAGTTCCAAGCTCTTGCTGGGTCAAAAGATCAAAATACAAGTTTATGACTTCAAAATATACGATGTAATGAAAAAATAAATGACATATTTTGTTTCTGTTGCCTATTTACATTTTGTGCTTGTCCAATAAATCAGAAATAAAGAATTATACAAAGGATTTCAATGTTCAAGCATATCGGCACTGTGGTACTCGGCAAAGCACCGCACTTTGCCCAACGCAACACCACACTGTTGGCACTTGTTTTTGGTTTCCACTGGATAACCTTTCGGGGGTTTTCTGCCAGCACATTTGCAGCGAACACATTTCTTTCGGCCATCCAACCAAAACGACTGGTGGTCACTTCTTGGCTCTTCGGCCGGTACTTGGTTGGCTTGTCGCTTTCGATGGTTGTAGCCATTTATCAAGCGCTTTCCTAACTCTAACCGAAAAAGCGGCTTGTGGTCGCGTTCGCTGACGGCTTTGGTGTTCGCACTCCAAAATATACCCATTGCAAGCAGCAACATTAAAGAGGAACCAAAAGATATATCGGTACCACTTTCGCGACTGTCTTCCAATGGTATAATATGATCGAAATTGATCAGCTTGATCCACACCATCCATGTTCGCCGTGTAAACATCCGAGACTCGTGGTTTTTGAATGTTGATGTTTCCATTTTTTCCGTTGCACGGTCGGAGAAGGCTCTTCTGGCAAAACATTGTTGACAAGAATGCTACATCTCGCTTGTCGTGCCATTTTGTAAATAAAAGGATCCCTCTTTGCCTTGTGATCGTTTTCCCTGGTTTGCGAAGTTTATTATTGGCACATGGCGGCGCAGGTCTGTGTGTGCATCTTACCGTCAAACAAGCGTATGTATGTTGAGCAAGTAAATTATCTAAAAGAACAGGGCTTGAAAAGAAATTATCAAAGAAAACATGATGTTTTCTATTAAAAAAGGGATGGGCCATGTCCATTACCACATTATATCCCAGCCCGTGAATCCTTCGATTTTCGCCTTCGCTTTCTAAATAAACAGAGAAATTGACAACATAACCGTTCGAAGAATCGGCCGCCATCCACACTTTTATTCCATATTTTGTCGATTTAGCCGGCAAATATTGGCTAAATGATAGTCTACCTTTAAACGCTATCATTCCCTCGTCGATAGAAATGTTTTTGTGGGCGAGTAACATAGCTGAACATTTCTCAAAACGGCGGTCAAAACAGGGCGGCATTTGTAAAGCCTGTCAAAATTTGCTTCTCCATGCGTGGGTTCCCGACTCGTATCGTTTAGATGAAGAAATTGGCTAATTTCTTCAAATCTGTTCTTCGGCATGACTCGCTTTATTCCTTCGTTGCCCATAAAAATATCCGAAGACCAGTAGTCGGCGACATTGGGAAGAATATTCATCCCATGATAACGCATATTCCAAAGTAAGCTTTCTCTTTGGGTTTGTTGACATCGCGCCAACGAAGAAGACGTTGTTCGTTGTCAGCTAATTTTTGGCGAGCATAGCGGTTTGTCTCCTCCATGATTTTGTCGAAAAGATCTTTGCCAAACATGAATGTAAAAAAATCATCGGCTTTAGGGTCGACTTTTACATCGATAACAATTCCCGATCGTGCTGAAAATTCGTCAACATCAATGTGACTCAGGTCAGCTGTCCATATTTGTTCTTCTTCATCATCATCGCTCTCAGCAGCTCCTTCGTCGCAAATTTCACCATTCCCTTCTTCATCGCTTTCCTCGCCATCTTCGTCAATGCCTTCAAACTCTATATCTGAACCATCTCCCTGAATATCTACAGTGTCTTCGTCATCGGAATCTCCGAAAATCCCTTACTACCCTTAAAGTAAGCTTGCCACATCAGAAGTGACTTCCAAATAAGAAGACGCTGACATGCTAGGGAAAAGCCAGAAGCTTACCCCATGCCAAGTGGAAATAAAATTGTGCCACCATTGAAGGTCCAAGTGGAATTTTGAATTGAAGCTAATTGGATGATCACGTTTTTGAAAGCAGCAAAGGTGGTCAACATTTCTGAAGCGACCATTAGCTAAGGCCATTATATTTATGAACTTCATGATTTTTCCAGTTTGGCTTTTTAGCAAGCACAAGCACCTTTCACTGGCAAGCATGCCAAAGTGGACAAAACACACAACAACAACAACAACAACAATAAACACTTTATTAGATCTTACATAAATTTAAAACTTAGCAAGCTGCAAGTAACTTAAGTTAATCGTGGTGGGTAGCTAAACACAGAATAAGGGAAAAGAAAGCTCTATTAGAATAATAAATAAATAAAATAATTAATTAAAGAAAGAAAGAAGGAAAAATGAATGAAATAAAATTAATTAATATTAATTAAGTTAATTACAAGAGTATGGATATAAATACAAGGTTAATTACACACTAACTTTGTGTACAAAAATTCTGTTACTGAAAGCAGGAATTTATTCTGGTTTTCTACCCGTGAGAATGGTTTCAGATTTACCAAGAGCTTTGAACTCTGCAGAACAACAACAATAAACAATTTATTCAAAACTCTTTAAAAAAAATATTAGAAACAGACTCTTGAAAAGGAAATCCAGAGGTTAACTGATTCTGATAGCCTCCATTGTGTGGTCCTTTAGTTTTTTGTGCTTGAATGCATGATTAGCTGCAGCTTTCCAATACTTCAACGCCAAATTCGTAATGAGGGATTTTATTGAGTTATCGATGTTTTTCGAATAACAACTTCTCCATCAGAATACAAGATCAAAACACGGGAGGAAAAAATACTGAAAAGCTAAACAAGCTTTATGTAACCAATCTTCTATGGGTCATTAACATTGTGTCTCACATTCTTGGGGATATTGCGATTTATTGAATGGAATTTTTTAATTTCTTGGTAAGACACATCCTAATTCTATATCTTGCTTGTTGCTGTCAGACACATTAGTCCACAAACATGCAACACTTAACTGACATTGGTGTCTTCTGGAGAAGAGAAGTCATTCTCTACGTACTAACAGGTCTTCATTACTTGTGGGGGAAGAACATGTGGGTGCATCCCACTGGAAGTTTGGGACATGCTGCAGAAGCTTGTGTTAACAGTTTTCCCACTAAACAGAGAGATAATTGCTGCAATGCACTTTGGATTATGTTGACATGGCCACATCTATACCTGCACATGTATTTATGCCATTTTCAATACCCTGTAAGGACTCCTCTGATTCAGTGTTCACCTCATACTGCCACACTGGTCCACTATGGATGCATACTCACTTATGCCCAAACTGGGCAACCATGGTTTTGAGGCATTAAGAATAATTCTTTTCAATGCCAAGATTCTGGACATCCCACAAACCAAAAGGCATTCGGTCTCAAGAGGCATTCTTGGACTCAGACTCTTAAATCATAAATAAGATTGTGCTTCTTGACTCAGACTCTTGAAGCATATTGTGCTTCTTTTGTTTAAACTGTTTTAATTCCACCAAGGTTTGTTGCAAGGAAATCACTGTTCACAAATTTAAAGAAATGTAGGCCACTGGATTCAACAGTGATAAGCCTAAAGATGTGGTGCAGGAGTTGTCCTTAATCGTGATGACATTAACTGTTAAAACCACTTTAAAAATTGTTATTATTATTATAATTATTATTACAAGTGGAACCGGCTAAAAAGTAATATATAATAAAATTATTATAGTTAATATATAGTTATGTACAGTGCACTCTGACAAAAAGACGGGCACTGTGGATATAATTTTTATCCCAAAATTTATTTTATTGAGATTGTGGTGCCTTTAAAGGAGAAGGTCACTCCAGAAATCGCCACTTTTTTGCTCGCTACCATTAAAAAGTATATACGAAGATGAAATTACTGACCGTAGTTTGAAGTTCCAAAGACCCTCGTAACCTCGGGAATATTGCCTTCAAAGTGTCGAAAAATCTGACTAAGGCGGCCGCCATTTTGAAGACTACTCTGCAACCTGGGCCACATAATCGTGACGTCAAATAGTCCAACCTAAATTGGCGGGAACGTGCTGTGTGATTTAAACATAGTTGCTGTTTTGGTGTGCCTTCGTTCGATGTTTCGAGCCCACAATGCGGCCATCTTGTGCAGCTCCAAACTGTTGTAACAGATCGCAAAAGGATAGAAGAGGAATTATATTTCATTGTCTGCCGTTAATTTAACCCATTGACTACTAGAGATTTAGCGCGCGCCACCCCTGAATTCCCTGGAGCTTTTTCGGGATTTGAGCGAAATGTGCGAGTTGAAAAAATAAACCATATGCGCAGTAAATACAGACAAATGATTAGTTTCTTTAGTACACTTTTATTCCAACTAGACAAGTTGAAAGACCATTTATAACTACAAAAGGCCGTTGGCCTTTATAAATTGATCTCATTACAAAACTTGAAAACAACGATAACATTTTCTTCACTACCGCACGCCATTTTAGAAACTCGTGAAAGCACAGAGACTTTGTACAAAAGACAATAATATCTCAAAATCCTCTGGTAAAAAAGTCCGTTTTTATCTTGGTCAACTTATACTTTTATTAATACAACGGTTTTTTGTATTACAGAGGTATTTTCTTGCCGCAAAAAAGCGGTAATTCGAGATGAAAACATATTACTGATTGTGAGTATTTATAAACAACCACGGCCTAAATCGCTTTCGAAACTAAAGAATTCTACGGCTAAATAACGCTTAGAATTTCTCCTTTTTTCTCATTGGTATTATTAATAAAACCATTCAGAATTATTTTCTGAAATACTCTGGTCATTTCTCAAAAATACTCGAACAAAATAGTCTCCCACAAAGCGAATAAGCTAAATAAACAAAGGCGACGAAACTCGCCGTAAATTTTGCAGATCAAATATCACCGCGTGCTAGACTCAAGATTTGTTGTTCATTCAGTTCACTAAATGAAAACCTAAAATTCCGCGTTAAAGATGAACAAATGAAAGAAATTTGAAAGAAACTTTGTTTGATATTAATTTTCATTCAAACTGAAACCGATAAACGGTAAAAAAGCATAAAATCCAACACATGAAATCTGGAGCCGCCGTGTTGAATTTGCTGTCAATTTCGATAGTATACGGGAAGCAAAAGTTTTTGATTTTTAACGATGACTTTTGTAGTCATTTAATACATCGATCGCTTTAAATATCCTTCCACTAATTCCATCCACATTCAAAGAAATAAAGTACATTACCATTTCGCTTTTAGAAGTCTTGAGAAGATCCATAATTAGTCTGTGAATATTTGTTTTGAAGCGGCCGCTCGATGTCTTCGCAATTCCCGGCCGCCGAAGGAGAGTATAAATTCTTCTCCAGCAAGGTTTCTTCAGTCTGTACTCGGTGATCATCCGTTTTGAAGCCATTTTAAAAATTAATTGGTGTTTCTCCTTTTCATTTTCAGCTTCAAAGAGATAATTTTTCCGTGTTAAGAAATGAAAAAAAGGCCCTGAAAGTTTGTACATTTGTGCCGAGACATTACAAGGCGCGCCATACTTTCTTGTTCATTTGATCGGTGCGACATCAAGACGAAAAACCTTCTTTCTAGTACCCCTAGAGTTCTCTAAAAAATATGCGCACAAGATGGATTTTGATTGGTTTATTTGTCCTCTAAAACAATAGAACAATAGGGGAACCAGAAAACTCTCCAGGGAGGAGGGTAAGTGCGAATCCAGAAGCCATTTTTGACGGGCGGTTACGGCGTTTGAGGGAAATTCGGGGTCGTGGCGCACGGGCGGTTACGGGCGTTTGAGGTGTCAATGGGTTAAAAGATCTTGCCAAGAAATGGCTAGTTAAACTCGGCCGCGATAAGAGATTCTTGCCAAAACCCGATAACATTTATGTTTCTTCCGACCACTTTACGGATGACTGCTTTGAGATTGATTTTAAGTCAGATCAACATCTTTAATACTGGTAACACTATAAAAGAAAGCAGAAACCTGACGCTGTTCCAACAATTTTTAAACACGGAAAGTCGGTTCGCTAGCGAAAGAAGCAAAGCCATGAAAGAATGACAAGAGGTTAGTTTGTCAGTATTCCTTAATGATTCAATTAAATTAAGGCGCTGTGACACTAAAAATATTTCGTGCAACTTGTCTCACAATTTTGTTAAGCCGTTGCAAGACAAATTGAAAAAAGCGTTGCTTAGTGTAACACCAAAATGCTGTGTTGCCCGCGATCGCTTCGAAAAGTAGAACTTGATTCTGCTCCGTCGAACGGGACAATAATTAATTTTAGGAGGTCGAGGGCACGGGCGGGCGTTACACGTTAATGGCAAACGATGAAATAATTCCTCTTCTATCCTTTTGCAACCTGTTACAACAGTTTGGAGCTGCACAAGAGGCCGCATTGTGGACTTGAAACATCGAACGAAGGCACACCAAAACAGCAACTGCGTTTAAATTACACAGTGCTTCCCGCCAATTCAGGTTGGACTATTTGACGTCATGATTATGCGGCCAGGTTGCTGAGTAGTCTTCAAAATGGCGGCGGTCAATTCGAATTTTTTGATACTTTGAGCAAGTCCGTCTTTTTCGGCATTTTGGTAAATGCCGCAAACCGGTCTTGATGACAGTGGCATCGTTGATGTCCCATTGACGCCTGAAGCCAGATGAGAACGTGGACAAGGTCTTGACGTCAAACTCGTCTAAGGCTAGGTCTTCGTCTAGGTGCGTCTGACGCACACGGTTGGTTTCGTATCTGACAAAGTCGATGATCCGTTTGACCTTGTCCTTGTCTTGAACCATTGGCCTAAGATGAAGGTCACATTTCATCTTGACGCGTACGTCGCTTGCGACAAGCAATCTCCCAGCATTGATGTCTTCGTGGAAGATGCTGGAGATTACCACCTTGTTGTCGACGGACAGGCCGGACAGGGAACTCACTGACGCGCCGTCTGGACTTTCACTTCCTTCAAGACCTTCCCCACGTTCTACACCGACGTTTGCAGTTACGTCTTCACTGTCGCCATGCTCTACATTTCGGTGAGCTTCAGCGTCGACGTACTGACTTCCTGCAGCTTCAGGCGCCGTCTCTCTTTCATCATCCTCTTTGGCCGGTTCCGTCTCGTCTCTTCCTTCGATGATGCCTCTCATTATCTCGTGCGACACTGCCGAACGCATGGCATTGCGGTCTGCTGTTGTTTCCTTATGTTTCATGTGCTGATTCACGAGGCGTTTCTTAGTTGGTGACAAGACGAAGGCGTGGTCGGAGAAGAGCTTCCTGATGTTCGTCGAGGTTACATTTACATCTCGGCGAACACCCGCTTTCTTAAAGAATTCGGTCACTCTTCTACCGATGGTGGCAGGGTTGAATGCCAGGCCGTTGTGAAAGATCACAAGAGGTTTTCCTCCTCGGAAGCAGCAAACTGTGGTGCCGAATGAACTTCACATAAATCTGCATGTAACCGTACAGACGCTCGTCCATTGTAATATCAGCTGGCCCTTGATGGCGTTGAGTCTTGTGCTCATCGACCAGAAGAGTCCGCTTGTTCGTCTGCGTGGCCACCTCCCTCAGGGTGTTTCAGGTATTTCAGGAAGGTAGAAAGAAAGTGCTTGCGCACGTTTCTATCACGGGACGGGGACATGTAGTAGTCCGCCCACTTCTGCCCGTCGTGGAGGTCTTCATCCTCTTCGTCTGTTTCTGCAAAGTCCGAGATTTCATCGCCTCGATGTCGAGCTCCGCCTCAGTTCGTCTGTGGTCATCCTCGTCCTCTTCAGCTTCGCTCTGGTAGAAACTGGCTTCGGCTTCCTCATCTTCGCTACTGCTCTCGGATGTTTCCTTCTTTTTACGGTCCAGCTTCGCCTTTTTCGCCGTTGAGGTTGACGAGGCCGATGGGACGGGCCTTTTCTTGCCTTGTAATCTCTTCACTTTCTTCATTGTACTGAGCCTTTGGAACGATTGCTTTGCCTCTTCAAGTATGCCTGGATCTGTAATGCGATGTGTTCTCAGGTGCTGAGCCATTCGGCTAACGATAGCGATACACCCGTCGTAGCCACACTGGTACATACTCTCGTGCTTGTTCCCTTTAGCTGGTTTGTTTGACATGTGGACTTGTCGAGCCTGCTCCTGTGCACTCTCCGCATCGTCGGTTGTTTTGAGGCTAGGTGATGATTCAAGTGCACGCCGAAGAATGCACAGAAGGGGCAATGACACCTCGTGTTGTGGCTCGTTGTGCTGATGTACACAACATCATCACTTGACTTGAAATGTGACTCAGCGAAAAATCGTGCATTTTCAAACCTGCGATCGATAGAGCTCGTCGAATAACGATGTTCTGCCAAGTTTGGAGATTGCAGACCTTCTGGTGCCATAGTTACGGGAGGTTGAAAAGTCAATTTGGCAGCCATCTTGGATTGAAAATGCCACTGTTTAAAAAAATTATTGCCAACTTTGAAAAAAATTTTAACTTAAAAAATAAAAAAAAATAAAAGGAATGGTAATACATCTGTAATACTCTCTGCATTATAAATAAAAAGAGACTTTCATACCTCAGTGTGATTGCTCTTGAATGGTTTTGCTTCACTTGTACTGGGCAGTGTGGGGAATCACATACTTCTTCAGTTGTTCCCAGAACCGGAAAGAGTCTAGAAACAAAAAGGTCCTCCTCATTTCCGTACAGATTCAGTTGTGATCCAGCCTGTGTCAAGTTGAACTGACCAGGAAATAGTTTCAGCCATTCACACTTCCCCTCAGTAAACTGTGACTGGTCAAATAGCTTTGCGATGATTGCTATTGTCCTTCCATACAGTTCTGATGAATTTAGCATATGCTGCATTGCATTTCGGTGATTCTTCATCAATGCGTATAATATGGTAAAAAAATTGTCAATTGGGCAGGTGTTTGTCAATGTCAAAGTTCCTGAGAAGGGCAGGTTAACTTGTCCTCCCCAAGGTGGCACTTGCAATGTCACATTGCTCTGGCTACCAGCAGAGTGAGATAGGAAGGCCACATTTATTACCGTACTTGTTTGGGGTATTTGCGGCTTGCTACATGCAGTCTTGGAAGAGGAGGATTTCATTTCTGTGCTGCAATAAAAGTGTTTTTTGATTTCTTCGATTTTTTTTTGTCTTTGTGAACCCTTTTTCGTCGCAGTTTTTCTTGGATAGGCCAAGGTTAGCAAGGAGATACAAATCAAGCTGTGACACGTACAGTTTATTTAATTCATTTGTTCTTATAAGTGTTTCCCAGTCAATATCTTCGTAGGTTTTGCCTTTTCACAGGCCCGCACACTAGCATTTATCTTCTTACTGACAAATGCTTTAATCTGGTAATTATACCTTTTCTTGATCTCCTCCTTGTTTTCAACAATGACCACTGCTAGCTTTTTTATGTCAATGGCTGACACATGGGTATCATTTGCCCATACTTGGTATGTATAAAATGTCACACAATCAAGACTTGGCTAGGAGATTTAACAGGCTAGTACTAGGAAGAAAGATCAAACTAGTCCAAAATGTTTGCCTGTAATTTCAATGTTTATTCACTACGTAGTTGATCTGTAAACATTTTCACCTGCTCTGGGGCATACCCAGGATTTTTGTAGGGGAGGGGGGTCTGGGTTGTTCAATAAATAAATATTATAATAATTTATGTCAACAAAGAAAGTCAGTAATACTGATTTTTATTGTGAAAAGCACAAAGCTTCACGGTAAAGAGGTTTGTGAATATGTATTAATACACAGGATAACTTTGTTCCAAAAATTTCTTAGTTTAGTTCCGGAACCCTGGAACCCTCCCTCCCTGGGTATGCCCCTACCTGCTAAGCAACTTGTGACTGATATTTGGACAGTAAAGATTTGTGAATAATAAAATGTTGAACTCTTCATTTTAAGTGTTAGGCCTACAACTATATCAATCAAGGTAGTACTTGACAATATTTACTCATGAGTCAAGGTGTGACAAGGCTGTTGAGAATAAAACAAGAACCCCTGAAGGGATTACAAGCGGCCAATTTCCCGGGGGGGGGGGGGGGGGCACTCCCTTATTTTCGCTATATAGGAACGTGCAGCTGGACAGGGTATGGTTTTTGAGCATTTTGGTCTGGAACAGGGTATACCAAAAGGCATTTTTGGGTATCAGGGTATCAGTTTCCCAGGAGTTGGCATGAAGATCGGTAATTGATACTCTGGCATAGGGTAGATGAAGTAGTCAGACGAAAAGAAACGCGTAGGAGTGTTAAAAAAGCTTTACAACTACAACTCGCAGTGCTGCTTAGTAGTTTAGCCTTTTGGGTTAGAAAGAAAATCGTTAAGAATCGTCCTGAATAGGGTATCTTTTTTCAACATTTAGGGCCTGTTTACAGGGAGGGAGGGTGACCCGGGAACCCGGGTCACCCTCCCTCCATGTAAACAGGCCCTTAGTCTGGAACAGGTTCGCAAAATTAGGGTTGTTATAGCCCAGCGGCACACCCCCACCAAAATTTTTTGGGAGAACCCCCCCGGGCCAATTTCACCTTGAGGGGAGAAAGAACAATGCACCCCTCCACCCCCTCGGTCAGTTTACTCTGAGGTTCTCCCGCCAAATCTAAGAGTCAACTTCGAACCTGCGTGACGAAAAACGTGACTGGGTGATGCAATATTTTGGCTAGCGTAAGTTTGAGCTTAGGTCAAGTTTACTGTGTAGAAAAACTTTAGCTAATGTCAATTGCATCATAATCAACAAGGGCACAGATGTGTTTTTCGCTCAACGTGAAAATAAATTGTGAATGACATATATGCTGTGGAATTGTGTAAGAAAAACTTATGTTTTTGGGACCGAGTTTTATCGTTCGTTTAATGAGGTAGGGCTAGCGACATGAAAAAAACCCCGTCCATTTCTTGAAGCGGCTCGATGCCCATATAGGGCATCGGCCGCTTAATAAATTGAACAAAAAATGATTGATTAGTTAAAATACAACTCAAATACGTGGCAGTTGATAAAAACAGTTGTTTTTATCAATGATTATTTTGATAGCTCACTTCCGATTCAAACAACAAAAGGGAACTTTGTGACAAGCTCAAGAAAGATCACAGACAGATAATCCATTTTCAAGATGACTTGGTCCACTACTACTGATTAAAGAGTAATCTTGATTTCTATGATTCAACAAAGTTTATGTCGTGTGTGGTGCTTTTTTGAATTCGTTTCCATCCATATGTAAAGACTGAGATCAGGAAGCTACCGTATGTAAACATTTTCAATATTTTCCACAGGCAGTAGAGGATCAAAATTGGACTTTTTCGAGTTTCGATTTATATGCTTTATACGATGACCTTTGTGAGTCGATCTATTCGGCTTTTATACGTGGTGTATTGCGTTACTACATTATTCGATCATTAAGTACCCGCTGGGACGACAAAGAGAAAACAATAACAAGATCGAATAACGCAGTAACGCAATTCGACTCCTCTGCTCCCTGTGTCATTTCAAGTCATCAAGTTTCATTTCTGCTGAAGTAAGAAAGACGACTTTTTGTTTTATCCAACTACATTCTGAAACTCTGCATCAGCACATACATGATCAGCTTCACAGATTAGTATTAAAAAGAATCACTGTTCTTATGCACATATTTTTGATTTCTCCACCGCAAGTATTTGAATTATTCATCTCTTGTAGGAAAAGACGATTAATAAGCTTATTCCTGACTTCATAGGTTAAACTTTAAGATGCTCAGCTTCACAGATTAGTATTAAAAATAATCACTTTTCTTATGCACACATTTTTGATTTCTAGAAAGTATTTGAATTATTCATCTCTTGTAGGAAGAGTGTGAATGTTAAAACCTTTCACGACAAACGATTAATAAGCTTATTCCAGACTTCATAGGTTAAATTTAAGATTACTGTGTAGAAACTGAAATATATATCTAAATGCCATCAACTAATGACAAATAGTCATTTGAAAACATACCTTAATTTATCTTAATACCACTAATCCAAGGACACTAATCACGTTTACAAAAACATATACCACGGGGTATCGTAACTGCGATCAGGAAGAGAAATCCCAATGCGGATTGCTTCATGCTCATAGCACCACAGGGAGCAGAGGAGCTAAATTTGACTTGTGCGAGCTTCGATCTAAATGCTTTATACGTGACCTTTGCGAGTTTCGATCTGTTTGCTTTATACGCGGTGTATTGCGTTACGTTATTCGATCTTTTTGTTTTCGTTTTTTCGTCCCAGCGGGTAATCGGTCGGTTTTCCGGTCGTTGCCCGTTCCGAAAGCTTTCCGAGCGAGGCACGAAGTGCCAAGATGGGCAACGACCGAGCTTTCCGAAAGCTTTCCGAGCGAGGCACGAAGTGTGCATGTGACCCTAAGGAATTCCCGCTGGGACGAAAAAACGAAAACAAAAAGATCGAATAACGCAGTAACGCAATACACCGCGTATGAAAGCAAACAGATCGAAACTCGCAAAGGTCACGTACGTATAAAGCATTTGGATCGAAACTGGCACAAGTCAAATTTAGCTCCTCTGCTCCCTGTGATAGCACAATACCTCTATTGCATCATCTTTACATGACCAGAGATTGCGTCATGTCAACCGTGGGATCGAATAACGAGAAAAGGTCACACAACAAAATTTAGCACATTTTGCAACAACACTGCTGTTCGCTGCTGTGGGACAATTGTCTTTGCTTTTTCCAATGCGATTACTGTAATAAACTAAATACATCTACGCACTTTATACACGACACTACAGAAAGAATGTGGAAGAGAAATTCTCTACTGGCTAATTTTAGATCGAGATGCGATAACATCATGTCAACCGTGAAGAGGACTAAGGCTAGCGACACGAAAAAAAAGTGCATTTCTTGAAGCGGCTCGATGCCCATGATGCATCGGCCGCTTAAAAATCATATTTTTTATTTCTAGTCTGGACTTGTTATTCACTTCATAGTTGATCTGTAATAGTTTTACCTGTACTCATTGTCCTTGGGCAGATTTTTTTTTTGTGCGATAATGCGTGGGAATATTTTTTTTCTTAATAATTTACTGGGGAAATTTTTTTTGCTTTTGCCCCACCCCCCATCACTTTTCTAATGGTCCATCCCTAAGTGTGGCGGACTGTAAAGTGGTTTCCAAGTCCCCCCTCGCCAAAGTGTTAATCTGGCGAGAGTATTACTCTCCATTCAGAGAAGGGTATCATCAAGTCACCAACTTGACTCATTGTGGCAAGGATTGCCGACTTAAGTTACGACTCAGGCAGCACGCACACCTGATGCTCTCGTGGGGCACTCCCCAAGGGTTGGTTACCTCAGCTAGCATTTTATCCCTGACGAGAGACATCAGGGGCAAAACCCGAGTATCTAAATTAACAGCTATTTACATGGAGTTTAAAATATTTACAATTTTATGTACATGGAAATTTACAATAAATAAAAAAGAATAATTTATTACTGAATATTTTACAATTCTATGTACATTAATTTTTACACGAGTTCAACTTTGTTGAACTGTGAAAACGAACGGCATAAATGTCAACTTTTTTTGTTGTTGTTGTGTTTTTTTTGTTTGTTTCTTTTCTAACAATGTCAACGGCTATTTACAAACATCCACATCCATTTACATCCTATCCACAGCCACCAGCTTACTGTTTCCTGCCAGAGGTGTTTCGCTTTCTAAAGATGTTCTTTACTTTGTTGCGTATCCGTTCGAATGTCTTCGCATTGTAGATGGCCTCAAGTTCCTTAGTGGAGTGGAAGACGGACTGGATCGCGGGTTGCGAGGGCATTTGTCAAATCCTGACAATGCCTTTTCGATCAGTGCACTCTCCTCTTCTGACCATTCTACCCTTCCCGATTCTTTGGAGAAGCCGCCAGATGTCGATGGCGCAGCATAAACATAATTAGCTGTCCTCTCAGAGGGGCTCTCTTCTGGAAGTTGGAAGGGGTCGATGTATGGTTTGTTATCTTGCAGGTACCGCACTCTGTCTAGAATTTTTTTGACCTTAATCTGCGAATTGAGAGATGTCCTCAAGACCAGATCCTGCCGCATCAAGGCCTTCACACGCATCTTTCTCGCAAAATGCCCCCTGCAACATCGTCTTTGAAGACGTTGAAGACACACGTTGAAGCTCTTCGGATGACAGCGACATTTTTGATGGAGACGGCTTGGCACACTCGTCCTCATCAGGATCAGACATCTTCCTCAGTAGTATAGAACATGGGCGTATGGGCACAGTTGGCACAGTTTAATTATCAGCCCAATCCAATAACTTAAAAATACTGTGCTCATACCCCCATCGTTATTAGAGGGATATTTGTTTCTAAAATAGGTATTAATGAATGATGTAGTAGTATATAAATTGATAATTAAATAGAACATAGGCGTTTAGATGATAATAATTTACTGTGATTATGCCTTTATTTTGATACATTGTTCAAATTTGAAAATGGTTTATAATATTTCATTAGTATTTTTAATTGATTTTTTTATTGTATTTTAATAGTAATCAAATAGCAAGTAATTAGTATTTTTGTAAAGTCTATATTTGTCCTGCGTGGCAAGGCGAGCCCTTTTTTCACACAGTTTGCATATAGTTAAGTCAAAATAATTAATTACATACCACCTATTATCCCCCTAGTAGCAAGTAATTAGTAATCAAATAGCATATATGTCGAATTCACTATGTGGTTAGTAAATACCACCTATTATCTCCCTAGTAGCAAGTAATTAGTAATCAAATAGCATATATGTCGAATTCACTATGTGGTTAGTAAATACCACCTATTATCTCCCTAGTAGCAAGTAATTAGTAATCAAATAGCATATATGTTGAATTCACTAGGTGGTTAGTAAATAGGATATATGTCGAATTCACTAGGTGGTTAGTAAATAGCATATATGTCGAATTCCTTAGTGAGTAAGTAGTTAGTTTTGTTAGGTGTGTGTATGGTAGTATGTAAGTTGATTTATTTTAAGTCATATATGAGAGTATGAGTTAAAATTTAAGTGATAGTTATAGATCACATATGAGAGTATGAGTGATAGTTATAGATCACATATGAGAGTTTAGCGTTATTAGTTTGATTGTATTTAAGTAGGAGGGTTATAGCCATATGCAGTGGTTGTTATCCCATCATTTAGGATGAATCTTTTATCATCATAGCAGCTCAGCGAGATTTTATTTAGGGTATAAGTTGAGATTTCATGATTTTTTGAGGTTTCAATAGTTATATGGGATTAGTTGTATCAAAATTTTGGTAGAATTTAGGTAGGTGAGTTGTAGCCATAGATAATTAACAAAATGTTATGATTACTGTTTGAAAGTGTAAATAATTTTAATTAAAATGCAAATACAATGTGAAAAGAAGCTAAGGGCTAATCAATTTCTTCTCGTTTCTATCTTCTAATTCTTACAAGTGTTTTTTATCAGTGTTTCAGTCTCATCTTAAATCCTGTAGTGTTTCAATGAAAATCCTATTCTTCACTCACTTATTTGCTTACATATTCGTGGTGAAGAAGGTCGTCGTTTCATATTATTTCTTCTTTCTTCCTTTCTTTTCTGCATTCTTTCTTGGCACTCTAATGCTCTCTGTAATTGGCGTTTCCAGCGTCGTATCTTTATTTCTTCATCTAGTATTTGGCGGCAATCATCAGCAAGCTGTCTAATAGATACTAAAATATCGATGCTTTCCAGTAAAGATCCATATTCCAAAGTTTCAAAATTGTTAATGAATCCTTCAATATTGAAGGTGATATTAGGTG
This sequence comes from Desmophyllum pertusum, assembly GCA_029204205.1. Taxonomy (NCBI): domain Eukaryota; kingdom Metazoa; phylum Cnidaria; class Anthozoa; order Scleractinia; family Caryophylliidae; genus Desmophyllum; species Desmophyllum pertusum. The sequence goes on from MU825878.1 coordinate 2,444,930, forward strand.
ATCTCAGTTGTTCTTGGTGATTCCTCACTTCAATTTTCAAATCTTCAATTCGCTGTTCGCTATGAGTTATTGAAGCTTGGATTTGGTTCAGTGAGCTCGGCATCTTTAAAAACACAGCCCTCTTGGTTAGGTACTAAGTCAGTACTAGGTTTAGAACTAAGTCAGTTTTTTACCTGCTTCAATCTTAAATAATTACAGTCAAACTACTGTAACCGGGGCCACCCAGACAAAGTTAACCAATCACAGGGCAGAACGGGAACAATACATTCCAACATTTTTGAATTGAGCCAATCCGATGTCGAGTACAGAACAATGAAATTGCAACTTCTTCGTTCGCGATGAATACAGATGAATGAAATTTTGTGCGGTTCTACGGCGTGGATTTTCGATTTCAACCCTTTTATCGTTGACTAGTTTTAGCAGTACGATTTGGAAGGAAAATATATGTGAGTCAACGAAAGAGAAACTCCAAACTGCGTCAAAACTGGGAATGCGACGGCTATACATACAGTATGTTTCCTCGAATAAAAGTGCGTGGCGAATTTGAAATAATTTGTTCGCTCTTGACAAGTTCAAGTCTTCTCTACGGCGTCAACCGCTGAATAGCTACACTTGTTAGGGTTTTGGCAGTACCATTTGGAAAATAAATACACTTGATGCCAGCGAGGGAAGACTTTATATTCCAAACTGCATAAAGTCAGTGCACGCAAAAACTGCATTATAATTACGACAGACATCCTAGTACAAGAATTGAAACAATCTAGCAGCTTTTCGGCAAACCGTCACGTTTTTACCGATAAAACAGCCGTTTATGGTGAGGGATAAGCATTGCGTGACGGACCCCAACAACGGCTGCGCCCCAGGCAGCGCTCGGCGATTTCTCTCGGAGCCTGATCTCAGGCTACTGCGAAGAAGACTATATTGGGGATATTCGAAGAAAAGGCAACAAATAAGATAACCACCTTAGTAGATGTGGAGTCGTGTCCAACTTACAAGCCAACAGGGGTACAATCTGTGACCCTGTGCCCTCCAAACTACAGGCAGAAGGAGAACTGAACGAACAAGTTAACGTAACATTCATGTTGTAAACAGCTGAAGTAGAACCGCATCAAATTACAATGTTGACATAAACAAGGTAATTGACAACAGCTCTTAGCCACGGGTCACATCAGATAAGGGATTGGCTTTTATGAACTGAAATTCTGCAAAATAGCAGAACCGCTCGAATATTTCAAAGAAGTGTTTGACGTTTTGCCATCTTGTTCTTAATTTGCTTTCCCTCTTTGTTGTCAGTTTTGCACTACACAAAAATGTTTGGGTTGCAGCGCCATAACAGGAGCTCATATAATATTCCATATTTATATTTGTTTATAATAAGTAGTTTTGTTAAGCGCTGTTGGTTTTTTAGTAGAAACGGCGCTATATAAATAAAGATTATTATTATTATTATATTTAAAATATATATATAACAAAATACTGAAGTGAAGTATGCCCACTAAGCTGAAAAATTAGTCTAGTGTTGTTCTCAGTCATACTAAAGAAGACAATAAAACACCTGCAATATGTACCCACTAAAGTGTGAAAAGTTTCCGGGAAAACAGCAATCAGTGCAAATTAGGTCAAATTATGCAAATTAGGTCAAATTAGGTGACTCGTGAGAAAGCTCACGCGACGGGATTTTAACTTGCCAAATGAGAGTTTGCGGATTTGTAAAGACCTACAGACAGACTAATAAAAAATAGGTTTGATTTGAAAATAAACTGCCGCACTTTGGAGAAAAAAAGCTTTGAAAATTGCCAAAATTCGTCTTACATCCGATAGCCACGAAGTAGTAATATTTGGAACCGCTCCAAAGTAAAGCTGTTTTATCCAAAATCATTTATATTGCAGACATGAGCTGTTTGTATGCTGGAAAATGTGTACAGTTCGTACAAATGAATAAGGCCGATGTAAAGTAAGCAAAACTAGCTGTGGAAGTTGACCTAAATTTCCCATCTCATTTTGCCAAAATAGCACCAAAAAACTTGGGGGTGGTCAAAATTTGAAGGAATTTATTTTATTTTACTAAGAATACCACGGATCGTAATCTTATCTGATAGAGAATAAATGCTCAAAATTTGGAGGGAATCCGCCGACCTCGATCCGTGGACCTTGCCTGGTCCTTACTGACAATGACACTTACAAGCTCGAGGTCTTGACAGAAAGGTACTTCATAATGGTCTCATTGAAATGTCTTACAAAATCATTAACTATGAAAAAAATCGTAAAAAATTCCAGAAAAGATCGTTTTTTACCGCGGTTTTCAGCAAAGGCGAGGACGACCCTTTTCTATATTGCAGTGAAAAGAAAACGTCTAGTTTGCTGGGATTATTAACTGGGCGTGGGCCTGGGGCCCAGCCCGGTTAGTAAAATAGCTTCTGTTTTTTTTTTGTCGTGATTCACCTTATACCTCTACTCCGCCAAAGTGCTAGGAGGAGAGCTAGGGGTGAGTATGAATATATATGAATGTATTCGCCTTGTGAAAGATTTTCTCGGGGAAGAACGAAGCCCGGACTCGAGAGAGCGGCAGAAATCAAGCCTATGTGAAAGTTGGACTGGTCCAAATAAATATTAATTTAGGACCGCGTAAACACATCGGAGCGGCGTACAGATTTCGCAACGTCGGTGAGTTTGACTCGTTAAAATATTAAATCATTGTACTCACTACTAGGTGGACACACTAGGAGCGCCATTAGATCAAATTTTTTTTTATCAAGGCTACGTTACATTTCGCCAGGGTCATAATATTGTCCTGTTTGTTTTGTGTGAAATACATTTCTTTTCCGTAAAGGAAAACAGAAACTTGCCCAGACTCGCAGATTTATGTAAACAGAAACTTGCTGAGACGTGCAGATTTATATTTGGACGATTACGTCATAGGGTCACGTCGAATCGTGACTTGAAGAGATTGTCTGTGAGGTGCGTACGTACATCACACACTAGAAGCGCCATTAGATCAAATTTTTTATCAAGGCTACGTTACATTTCGCCAGGGTCATAATATTGTCCTGTTTGTTTTGTGTGAAATACATTTCTTTTCCGAAAAGGAAAACAGAAACTTGCCCAGACTCGCAGATTTATGTAAACAGAAACTTGCTGAGACGTGCAGATTTATATTTGGACGATTACGTCATAGGGTCACGTCGAATCGTGACTTGAAGAGATTGTCTGTGAGGTGCGTACGTACATCACATACACTGGAAGCGCCATTAGATCAATTTTTTTATCAAGCTACGTTAGATTTCGCCAGGGTCATCCTTTGCCTAAATGATATTTTATGAATATTGTCCTGTTAAATAATTGTCATTTTGTGTGAAATACATAGATGTTATTGAACTAGCGTGAGGTCCGTATTGGGAAAATATTGGTCGAGTTCTTTTTTTGCAAGTTTATGGACCGAGCCGAAGGCGAGGTCCATAAACTTGCAAAAAAAGAACTCGACCAATATTTCCCAATACGGACCGAACAAGCTAGTTCAATAAAGTTTTTATTATAATGGCTTTTTAAAAAACTTGCTGATAAATTAATGCAACCATTCTCGGCTAACGCGCGCACGCCAAAGCTAAGCATAGTCTTGCATTTTTCAGGCCACTTTGCGAAAAGTTTAACCGAAATTGTCCGCCAGACACGAGGAAACATGTTTCTACTTAATAGAAAACAATTTTGCAAAATACGGTCCGTATTACCAAAATATCGGTCCGTATTGCAAAATACGGACCGCTCAGGGAACCAATCAGAATATTCCTTTTCGTCGTGGACCAGTTTGCCATATAATAAATATCTTTTCCGTATATTTTCTGAGAAAAACAGAAACTTGCTGAGAAATGCAGATTTATAAATAAGGACGATTACGTCATGGGGTCACATGAGTCACGTCTAACTGTGACTTGAAGAGATTTCGCAACGTCTGTGATAAACCAGGGTCACCGTTAGGTCAAATTTCATATCAAACTATTACTTTTGATTTGAACATGAATACTCTGCTGTTTATTTAGTGTGAAATACATTACTTTTTCGTGTTGGTGCAGCAATTCACTTCCTTGTATGCAGAAGATTTATAAATAACCATTACGTTACAATATCACATTTTGACTCACGCAATTTGTTGAACTGTGACTAGAATAGCTGCGAATGATGATGGTGCAACGCGGAACGTCTGCGATTGATGGTTCAACACCGATTCGTACCTATGTTGTCGTGTTTTTTTCCTCTTATTCAACTTTGGCTTTATATTGAGGAATGATCTTCAAAGACTGCTCAGAGGCAAGAAAATTGACAGTAGGCACTACGCAAACATCAGACTTCAGTGTGACTGCCGTGACTAATCTGATAGATTTCAAGCAAGAAAGCAGGTAAAACGGCTTGCTTGCTTGATAAAAAAAGCCCGGTTATATTTTCGAAAATTCTTGTTTTCTGATAATTTAAGAATGGCCCTCCACATTAATTATGCAAATTTCAGCACCTTTAGACTGCCATAACTATGGCACAAAACAACAAATAATCACCAAACTTGGCAATATAACGTAAAATGATGCGTCCTATTCATTTCCATTTTCAAAATGTACGATTTTTTGCTGAGTCAGCATTTTTGTCAAATTTCAATGTTTTTGATAGCTGTCAATCAAATTGACAAGTGTCGCTGATTTCCTGCAAGTTTAAATGGTAACCAAAATACAGCCCTGCTTATGAGTTCTTATCCTGCCAAATGTAAAGTAATAAGGTTTAAAAATAAATAAGTTACAATTTTTCAAATTTCGGCATTTCGTATGCAAAAGAGTCAAACAGGGTTATTGTTTTGAAAAGTCAATATCTTAGTCCTTAAGGATTAAGCTATGAAATTTAGTCACGAATAAGAAAGGATAATAGACTATTAGCTTACTAAATATCAATTCATTAGATTGAAACATGAATTAGTTACATCTCCTTCTTCATGATCTTCAATATTTTTCTCTGCCTCAGCGTCAGACGCCACGGCAACTTTTTGTCTTTTGCGACTGGGCTTCTTTGTTGTCTCTACTTCGGAGTCCGAGTCGCTGTGGCTTTCGCTTGCAGGTGGCTCTAAGTATGCCTCAATATCGCGTAACCCAGTGTACTTCTTGGCCGACTTCATCATTTCATTATACTCTGCTGAACCTTTCTTCAAACCCTGGCTCTTCCCCTCGGTTAAATGGCGGCCCACGTTCAGGATTACTTTATTGCAACCAGACATTGGTCACCACTTCTTAAATCGACCTGGCTTTGGCTTTTTGCTTGCACCCTGCTTTTCTGCTTTCCCTCTCTGGCGCTTGCCGGTTGTCACTATTGATACCAGGCGATTTAACCCGTCGTCGGCTAACTTCTTTCTTACATGTGTTTGCAGGTGCCGTCGGAGGTCATTTCCATAGAAGCTGCACTTTAGTATGGGGCATTTCTTCTTTTTATGGTGTGACCGCTTGCTGGTAGCGTGAGGGGAAGCTGTTTTTGATGGAGTTACAGGGCTCTCTGAATCCGACCGCTTGCTGGACGACGCACGCAAAGCTGGTTTTGACGCGGCTGCACTGTGCTCTGGCTCTGAATTGGATGGTACGGCACGTATTAATTTTGGAGCTCTACGATGTTGCAACTCGAAGCCTGGATCCTCGTCCTCGGAAGTTTCTGAGTCTTCACCTTTCTGACGCCTTTTCTGCGCCTTCTCGATTTTTAGCAAAAAGTCCATGTTGGCTGTGACATCATCCACAAGATCTTTCATAGTGTCTGCGATAACTTCACCGTTTAGAATCCGAATGGTCGGCTTTTCGTCAAACATCGACGTGTATATGTGTGAGAGATAGGCAAAGGCTTGTTGGGAGATAAGGCATAGGGTATGGTTTTTAAGCCTCTTCGCTGCTGCCTCTATTAAGTGGACGAGATCGTCCAACCCTGCGAGCATTTCATCATGATCAGACCTTTGTGGAGCGATTTTCCTCCTCATAAAGCATATATTGTAGTCTTCTGATAAGTCCAGGTCTAGGACTGCAAAGCTTTTATATCACCATCTTTTGCATCCTCCAGAAGTTGAATGAGGACAGGAATTTGGTCACCCATTTTACGCTTACTATTGAACGATACGAAACTTTAACGAGCAAAGTCTTGAAGAGAATGTGATTATTTGTAACTGCACCAACTGATAGCAATGACAGTGAAGAACGTTTAACCCAAATCTGAAGTAAAACGATTAAAGTCCCTATTGTTTAAGGGCGACAAAACATTGTAGTAACAACATCACTGGTAAAACAATTACATGAAAACAAGTCCAACTTTAACCATTGCTATCTCAAAGAAAATGTATCTCTCCGATATGTAGTTAAACCAGTAGTTTGTCTTTAGATGTAAGAACACAATCCCCAAATTTGAAATCAATCCATTAAATTCTCTAATAGATATTAACAGTTAAAGTTTAGCCTCGTTTTCACGTAAAAATCCAAGCGCGCAGTGCACACTAGGGTAATTTTGTGGCGAAACTTCAATTGCTAATAACTTATCAAGCATTTAATCATTTTCTTTGAAATTTGGCACGAAATTATCCAACATTAAGGCCAACCAAATGCAACAAATAAGTGGAGAAATTACAAAAACCTTGCAAAGTTAATAGCTTTTGAAATTTCGTCAGAAATGACGTCATAACTCATGAACGAAGGAACCATTTTATACAAAACCAACGCTAAACGGTTCCTTACATCATTAGCAAGCATAACATCACTTAAAGACCTCTAGTTGTAATAAAAAGGTCCTACAACAAAACATTTGGTCAAGCATAGCACCCTTAACTTTGACCAAAGCCTACGCAGAAGCAATCGTGTCTCATCTGAAAAAAACGTACGAGAAACTTACTTGACCCCTTATACACCTTTCCCAGTGTTTAGATTGCTTCTGCCTAGTGTTTTAAGGGCGCTAAACAGCAAAAAGAAGGGAGCCAAAAAAACGTGTACTCACGGTTAGAAGGTCTTGGTGAAATAGGACTTCATGATGTGATCACTAAATTGTCTTGTAATATTCATTGCCTTTAAACAATTGTAACTTCTTTGCTTTTATAGCTATTGAGCTATAAAAGTAAGCTTTACATTTTGATGTAACATACGTTGTCGTTACGAACTGTCACTGACTATTTGATTGACAGCTGTCAAAAACATGAGATTTTGCCAAAAATGCTGACTAAGCAAAAATTCGTAAATTCTGAGAATACCAACTAATAGATCGTTTTCAGTCACGTGACCACCTTACAATTGGCTCCCATATTGGTGCACATCACATGCACATGTAAACACGAAACACTAAGCTAAAAAATGGTTTTATGCTCGATTTTTGGCTGTGGGACCCAAAGTGTCCGTGATAAAGGAGTTTCTATGGCAAGAATACCTTCAGTTATAACTAATCAAGGTGAAGAAGTGAGGAAACGTTCCGAGGAGAGGCGAAACAAATGGATATCCGTCTGCGATCAGTAGAGAAGACCTCACAGACACCATTTTGGAGCACGGCCGAGTCTGTGGCAAACATTTTATCTCCGGAGAAGTGGCAAAACTGTGGGATAGTTACGATCCAGATTGGATTCCAACCCAAAATCTAGGTCATGAGAAATGTGATTCTGCCGAAAAGCTTCAAGCCGATCTAGAAGCTGCCGCGAAGCGAGATGAGAGAGCCAGAGATCGTGAGCTGAAACGTGTTTCGGCAGAACATGAAATTTGGTTGTAGGCCTCGTGTAAAAGCTGGTCTCGAGAGCCAAATAGCAAAGCAAATCAGTCGATTCAACCGGCGGAAGGCAGTCGGGTTCGAAGCGTTTCCCCTCTATCAAAACAGGATCGATTTGAATCGATCCCAATAGTCGAGATTTTCTTTAGATAGCGCTCTCCGACTTTTACATCCAGCTTTTTAGCGTATTCAGATATTGGACATGGGACTATATTGTCTGGATCAGACGAAGGAATATAATTTTTTTCGCTAGAAGCCATTAAACTGGAAGGAATTATAATTTTGGACTATGTTTGCATGTATTAGTAGCTGAAACACGTGACTCAGATGTGCACCAACATGGCGGAAATTAATTCTGTGACGTCACGTGAAAACGATCTTAGAAAACACCAATTTACGTTATATTACTAAGTTTGGTGATCATAGCTGCAAGAACAATGAAGATATAGCCTTTTTAGAGTAGCCAGATTTGTTTATATTTGCTACATATTTGCTTTTAGATATTTCATCGAAATTTTAATCGATCTCTGAGTTACCTCCACAAAAGGTAAACCATTGCCTTAGCTATTAACTGGTTGAGTTTATCGAACTAATATTGAAAGATCGATTTATAATGATTTTTTTCCGACAAGAGGTCATTTGGCAAAAAAGTGTAACATTGCCCTCCAAATCCAAACTTTGAACGCCAATATCTCCTAGGTGTTTGAGAGTTAAGAAAATCTAAAGACATCAAAATTAATGAAAGATCTAGAAGAGTAGATAATGATAAAAAAACTAGTTTTAGAAAAGTAAAAATCCCGAGCTAAAAAAAATTGGTAAAGGTCAACTCGTTCGCCCCCCCGTTCGAGTTAATGGACCGATGCCTGGAAAAAAATTAATAATTAATTTATTATTTATTCAATTAAGCTAAAACGTTGCACAAGTAGTTAGCTGTTGTTAGTCTGTAAGTGTGCAAAGTTTCATTTAGTTAACCCTAAAGTTAAGTCTTTTAGAGTCATTATTATTATTATTATTATTATTATTATTATTATTATTATTATTATTATTATTACAAGTGGAACCGGAATAAAAGCAATATATAATTTAATTGTCATAATGGAAAAATGGTAAATATGATACCGCCTACTGCCCTTAATTTTAGTTTTAGTGGGGTTAGAAATTGCGAAAATCATGCAAATTTGTTAGTAAAATATCGGCCCTCAGTCTTTTCTGTATGGCCCTAGTTGCACTCGATCTGTACTGTCAAGATTCTCCCAGTATGGCTCTCGCGCTTGGTTAATAATAAGATATATGTATTATATTATCATAGATACAAGACCAATTGACAGTGTTCTTTGTATAGCACAAACCAACAAATGCACCCTCAGACAACAACCCTGAGTTTAAATTGTGCATATCAAAAACTCCAGTAATGCAATTTGTAAAATTCATAGTCAGAGCAATATGTAAATAGCTCAGAATAGTGGATTCAAAAGCCTCATATGAAGGTAAATGAGAGCTTACATGTACAGTTTATATCAATGAACCAATGGTTCACATGAAGCTACTCGGAAACTTACATGTGCCTAATATTATTCAGTATCAGTGAATATGAATTATGGTGATGTCAAAAATTCCTGGAACAAAAAATATACTAAAGAACACCAGTGAAAGTCACTCAAATGTTGAACTCTGAAAATATGGTAGCAGTATTAGAAGGAACAGTAACCCGACACTGTTAAATTATCATGTTGTGACTAATATGTATTTTTTACATTACAAATTTTTTTTTGATTTCTTTTCTCTTGAATTTAATGTCATTAGCTAGTACTGTCATTAAGTACCATGCTCTAAAACAAAATAAAGACGAAAGGAAATAAATATCAAACAAAAATAAATTTAAACCAAAATTAATTAATGTACATGATTTGAAAAATAAATTTGGAATGGTCTGAATTTTAACAGGCCATGAATTGACATAAGAGTCAGACTGGTTTGAATCAGACCAAAAGTATATGTATTTTCCAACAAAGGCTTGACTTTTCATACCATGCTCAATTACACATGCATGTACATGTATATTTATTAAAGGGGCAAAATACACTAACAGCATGTGCTAACATTTTAAACATTCAATATTAAAATCACACTGTTTAGGATCAGATTCAATGAAATCTAAATACAGCAGACAGCCACCACATTTCAAAAATCTTTCTTCAAATATTTATTTGGTCCTTTTTTTTTTCTGGCCACAATTTTTTTAGTGTCATGATTAACTGCAACACCATCAATCAAGTGTCACCCACTGAATTAGTAAAACAAACAATTTTATATATTATATAGATTATAAATTATTTCAAACCAATATCAATTTAATTTATTCTCCTGACATCACAAGTGCTGCCTGATATTACAATGGTTTTGAAGTACAAATCTGAAGAGAAAACAAAGCAGAGAATGTAATTAACCATCAGGTCAGCTGGAGGGAGAGAGGGCTTAAGTGGTCGACCAGTATACTGGTACCCAGTATTAACCCACCTCAGAAGAGAACATATAATATTAATTATTTATTAATTATTATGCTCTAGATCAAGGATAATTAATGAAAGGGATTTTCAACTTTTAAATAGATATCTATTTACTATGCTTTATTCTTTTATATACACCTAAAAAGGTTTGAGACACAACTCCCTTCCCCCATTTCCCCCAAAAGAAGCCCACCAAAAAAAACCTTTTGAACAAATAACAGATATTTAGCCCACGTACAGCTTATATAATATATATTATTATACGGCATAGCATTTTGGAGTGCGGATACGCACAAAGACGAGCGCAGATATGAGACCGTATTACATGGGTCTCAGTCCCCCTGACCGCGCTACGGAAAACACTGTTGAAAGCCTATATTTTAGGAAAGATATTATGTCGTATAATAAACAATTTATTCAGCGGAAAGTTGTGTAATACGGCTGGGCATTTTTACTCGTCAGTGTTTATTTTTTCTCGCCTAAAGGCTTGAAAAAATAAAAACTGACTCGTAAAAATACCCAGCCATATTACACAACTTTCCGCTGAATAACCTCTATAAATTATAACTTTACAGTACACTCCCCTAAATGATGAATATAGCTCTGAAGACTTCAAAGTGAATTTTATGGGTGTATGTAAAGCCAAAAAGACTCCCGAAACACCCCAGAACACTCCGAAAACACCCAAAAATTACAAATATGAAAAAAGGAAATGAAAATAAATAAGATATTATATGGCTGAAGTGGTCCAAAAGGGGAAATGGAACATGGTCAGTGGTCTGAAATTTGCATTTAGTATATTTTTGGTGGCGGAAGATGCAGTGGCCTAATGGAGTAATGGTTAGCATGCTGGACTCAGGACTGAGTGGTCTGGGTTTGAGCCCTGGCTGGGGTCAATGTGTTGTGTTCTGGGAAAGATACTTTACTCTCAGTGCCTCTCTCCACCCAGGAGTATAAATGAGTACCGGCGACAAAATGCTCCAGGGTGGACTAACTTGCGATGGACTATCATCCCAACCAAGGGGGTTAAGGAATACTCCTAGTTGCTTCATGCTACAGAAACTGGGATTAAGGCTCCGGCTCCGGCAGTTTTGGGCCACTACGCTCATGAAGACTTTACCTTTTTATATGTTTGGTGTTCCTGGGTGTTCCGGGGGTGTTGACCAGGGTCACTGTTCTTGGTTTAACATACACCCAAATTTTAATCAATACTCAGTGTTAATGAGATAATAAAATTGCATGCGTTTAAACATGGAGCGAGCCTATCAGTCGAGGCTGTGGAGTTCAGCCTGCCAATCACAATGGTCTCATTTGATTGGTTAATTCACCCAGGTCTAATTATGTGCAATTATTCAGTATTGTCCAAGTTGTTTGCACAATCACAAAGCTTGTAATTCTGAATAATTTTGCAAATCCCATCAAAGTCATCTTCACGAGACTCGTTCAAGTTCTCGACAAACTCAGATAAATGGAAACAGGTGGCTCTTTGATCGCAGGCTTGAGCTTTGTAACAATTTTAGCTAGCCGCAAAATTTGGACTGTACTGTACATGTCGAAATGGGCGAAGGGAATTCATTGTTTGCATTCAGTTCCTCCTAACAGTGAATAGATATATTTGTTTTGCGCTCAATATTTATTATTATAGCTTGTTGTGTTTGACATAAATCAATTAGTTGTTTGGATAAACCAACCCCAACTTTTCTTGACCGTTGTTGTTCGACGTTTCAGCTTTCCCCACATGCCATTAATGATAAAAATAGCCAACAAAGTGCTTCAGACGGGGCGTGTCCTTTCCTTTTATAGGCTCGCTCCGTGTTTAAAAGATATACGGTATCCCTTCAATTTATGCTCTTCACTCTCACCTGTAAAATCCACTGTCTACTGACTACAATCAATATGTTTATTATAAGACCATGACCTCCATCTATGAAAAAGATGAAACAGAAAACAAATTATAAATACTACATTGCAGGGCTGCAAATAACAGTCAGTCATTGGACAATGACCGACCAAAATTTGCTTATGTCCGATGCAATCCAAACTGTGGCCGGACACAATGTCCGGATAATTTTTTTTGCCTTCCAACGTAAACGCCAACAGGTTTTATTCTAAATGCAAACTACATGTAGTTTACACTTCGATGACAACGCGTTAAATTAGTAGGTTCGCTTATCAAGCAATACTGTAATATGATGTCCGACCTCATTTTTGTTTTGTCCGACCAAAATTTTTCTTAGTCGGACACATGTCCTTTCAAGAAAAAAAAAATTATTTGCAGCCCTGACATTGTGCATAGGAAATTCCTTAGTACTCCTATCATCCTGAGTCTCCTACGCAGCCGTTATTTGTGTCGTCACGCAGCGCTTCTCCCCACTAACGGCTGCTCTAACCTGGACCACATTCCTTTCCTTTTGGCCGCAGCAACTTTGACACCTATCGGCAAAAACGTGACTGTTACCGTTTGCCGAAAATCTTTTTCAACATTATTTTTTAATATCATTCATTTGTCTTCAGTTAAACCATGTTTTATTTTGATGTTTGGTGTGCGTCAAATTTAAAAGATGGCATACTGGCGTTCGCTTGACGTTTCCGACGCTAAGGTCACGATAAGACACAATCTATTATTGGTGTATTGGCGCGAGCAAGTTCCGAAAAATGGCACTGCAAGACAGCAACTGTGATTGGCTTAAATCGGGAAAGGAATGTGATTCGGATTTGAGCAGACGTTAGTGGGGAGAAGAGTTGCGTGATGACACAAATAACGGGGCTGCATAGGAGACTACTATCATCCCAGTTCATCTAAATATACCTGATTAAATAGATCAGCTACATTTTGACTTCCAACTTTCATTTTACTGAAAACAATTTTCAGTTGATAACAAAATAAACTTAAGTTAAACTTAATTATTGCCAATTCTTTTTTATAATATTATACACTGCACCAAAGCGTCTGTATTTTATATCGTTTGTGATCAGAAAACTGAAGTTGTGTGACGCGTGACAAAAAGTGAAAAGTACAGTGTTTACAAACGCTTCACTCTTCTGATTGGCGTTAAAATCTCGAATTGTAATATATATAGTCTATTTTAATACACAACAGCTCTTCTGTCCAAAATTTAAATTAAAACAAGCCGCAAAATATTTTTCATAACAATTGAAGGGCCACAATTTTTTGTGATGATTTATAGCAAGCAAACATTATATTTAAATGTTGTTCAGCACCCAGATTTGACAGCATAGAAAAATAAAATCGCCGGCCTTCATTCAAACGCAGCAATTCCACTTTCCCTCGGAAAGTTTATTTAATTTCCCAGGACAAGAAACAATATGGCAAGCAAAACATCGTATCGAAAAGAGAAGAGAAAACAATTCATTAGACACCTTTCCAGTATTTCAGTGAAAGCTGGAAGATTTCGTACTATTTTAGCCTAAAGACGCTTGTGAAAATCGTTTGTTTGTTTACTGCAGAGCTCAGCTTTGGGACTGGGAATTTTAATTCAAAGATGCACAATTTGCAGTGACGATTTAATATTACTATAATTCGCAAGCAATACTGACACTATAAGCATAGAAACATAAAATCGCCTACATTCAAATGGAGAAATTCAATTTCCTTGGTACGTGTAAACTTATTTTAATTTCCTTGGACGAGAAACATGGCAAGCGAAATATCGTATTGAAAAGTGAAGAGAAAAACAAATAATAATTCACTAGACACCTTTCCAGTATTTCAGCGCAGTCGAAAAGCCGTTAGATTTCGTACTATTTTAGCCTAAAAGAAGCTTTTGAAAATCGTTTGTTTGCTTACCGAGCTCAGCTTAGGGACTGAGAATTTCAATTCAAAGAGGCAGAGCTTATTCCTTCTAGTTTCGTTTCAACACATAGCTGATTGCATCGGATGTAAACAACAGATGATCAGTGTTAATTTACCAACGAAGGTGTTAAAAGCTTGGTCTATTGTAGTAGAAAAAAACTAACCGAAGGTATCTCTTGTCATAGAACATGTAAAGGTAAAGTAAAGGTAAGTTTTATTAATAAGCTTATAATTAAGCTCATAATATTTAGCAAAGCGCTCACATACACTGCGAGCTGCTTCACGAGCGGAACGGTGATAACAACTTAGCTTACTTACTTGATGGTGCTGTTTTGGCGTCATGTGATGTTATGACCACTTGAATCCACACTTTTTCTCCTGTCCGAAGGACTTTACTCTCTCTTTAACAGTAAAACGAAGTTAAAATATTTTTTAAGTCCACAAGACAGACGTCCACAAAAACGTTTTGTAGACGAACCTCGCGAGTAGCTGACGTGAGTCACATGACGACCGGCGTAAGCCGCAGAAAATGGCGCGAGAGCACAGTCTCGCCCCAATCCTCTCTCCTCCCCAGGCCCCAAGGAACTGCTAAATTACATCCCTGAGCCCTAAGACGGAGATTTAATTTTGCAAAACAGACAAGCGAACTGGAAAGAGGATACTCTAAAACCTCTCATAAATTTCTCTTTTTGGTTTTAAATTAATAAGTGGCTGATTTAGCGCCAATAACCAACTTTTCATGCGCGCTCATGCGCTGCTCTTCCCTGATATTTAAAGAAAAAATAATAATCGCCCTTTTGATAAACCTTACATCAATATCTACAACTGACAGGAATAAGGCACTGTTTTATTGAGCATAATGTACTTTTAAAGCAATTTAAAATATTCAAAGCAATCTGGTCACGTGACTGATGACGTCACGTACGAAACGAGTTCAAAAAATGTGTTCTTCACATAAACATCTATCCACATGTAGATTTTGGTTGCTATACACCTTATGCTTTATGAGATATCGCAGAACAAAATTTCCACATATTTTTGCACCCGTGTATAGCCCCCTTAAATTTAAAATGCCAGATGTCACCTGGCCATTTCAAAATGCCCCATTTCAATATCTTGCTATCTAGATTGATTGCTTTTCAATTGATAGCGGCCTGTTCTCACAGTAAACAAAAACGCATTTTCGGGCGTGGTCACGTGACTAATGACGTCATCACACAAAGTTTGATATGAGAGTTATTTTATGGTAAGTGTTATTACCTTGTGGTGTTTCACCCTTCTGGGCCGCAAATTGACAAAGTTATTTGTCATTGAAAAATTTCCAGTTGCAAAGGACTCTGGGAAGGTTCTTATCATTATTATATATTACTTTTATAATTAAGTGAAGTTTCAAAGTCATCTTGAGTTTTCTCTTCATCTCAACCCTAGTACATAATGTACACCCTTACTGCATTTTTTTCTAAAGTCGAAAAATCTTAGGCGTTCGTGGAGGGTTAGCGGAGGTAAATGCATGGACTGTTTTCTATCGAGATCTAACCCCCACAGCCGAAATTTGGGCATTTTTCACATTTTTTTCGCCGATTCTCCCATTTGTGTTACATCGCCCCCTTGCAAATTTTCAAAACAACCATAACTTCATCACAATTTAACCAAATGACACCAAATTTTTAGCAGGTAATCTACATGGTCTATTGTGACGTCATACCGAGTATGACGTCACGGGAGTCACATCATACATACGACATCATTTGGCAACCATTTGAAAGAGTTGGGTTAAGAGGGGGGAAAATCTACACTGGAGGGATCTAATTAGGGTTAGGGGTTTTGTTCCACAACCACCACCGGGACGAACACATATAATTTTTTTTGTTTAATTTTTATCCACAACCACCACTGGGATGAACCCATTTTTTTTTTTGGATTTTTTAGCCGCTCCCACCACCGGTGTTAAACAACCACTGCCATGGACCATTACTTCTTGAGAAGTCTTTTCATCACGGTCTTTACTTTTTCGTAACACCGGCTGAAACCCTCCTTTTTGCAGATTGGCGCGAGACTTTCCTTCTTTAAGAACATGTCTCTCATCTCTGCCTTTGTTGGGCACTTTTTAAAGTTTTTGAACGCTTTCTGAATTGCTTTGGTGTCTGCGTCATCCCAGAACTGCCTGGGCCCAGATTGGAGGGAAGATTCATCATCGATGCCTTCAAGCCACAGGTCCACGCTGCGTTTTTCCGAGGGAAGATCTTCCACGTTCTGTGATGGCCTGTTTTGAACAAGATAGTTCACATGGTTTGTCACCTGTTTCACCTTAGATTTTTTTTGTCAGTCTTCTTAAAACCACTATGGTGCACATTTTGTTTTGCACGGTCTTTGCAACTTGTGTCTCTCCCTTTTCAATTTCCTTGGAAAAGACATGTCGGATGGCATCTTTCTCGTGTTCCGTGAGTGGACTGATTTTCTCTGGCGAGTCTCCCGAGATCGTTGGTGGGATCACATTTGTCGAGGCTGCTTCACTTTCATTATCGTGTCCACTGGCTTCAGCAACGGCAAGTGCGCTTGGCCCAGGAGCTTCATCAGGAGCTTCATCCTTTGTCGTCTCGATCTCCTTGTCTGCTTCTGATTTTTGGTCATCTGAAATAGACATCACGTTCTTGATTACGTTAATGGCCCGGGATGCTGCCGCCGTCAGGTCTTCCCTTAGATAACAATTTCGGGAGGACTTTTCTCCATGGCACAAGACTTTTTGAATGTTGCCCATTTTCTGCGGGGTGTGCCTTTTAGTTGCAGTGGTGACGAACTTTCTTACTGATGTTTGACTGATGCTTATGTCGCTCCGCACACCACTCTTCTTCCAGAACGCAGCAAATCTTTTGCCAATGGTATTTCGTTGAAATGGCTGGCCATCGGATTTCACGAAGAGATGGTTGACATCTCTCGCAGCAAATCTCGGCCGGATCTTGTTGACATAGATCTCCATCAGCATTTGTAGGTCTTTGTCCATGCCTAAGGATGCTGGACCGGCTTTGGAATGCTTATGTTTAGGGATTAACATTATTCTGTTACCGCCCGTCTCGTTGGCTGTATGATAGTCCTCCAAAAGGGCATTCTCTAAAGGGCCAGGTCTGCAACCCACAAGCAGCGCAAGTTTCGTTAGCAGAAGATCGCGTGCATCTGAAAACTCTTGCAGCGAAAGATGTTTGCCGGCTTTGGCCTCATTTAGGGCTTTCATCTCTGCCAGGAAGGGTTTAGATTCTTGAATCCCTTTTAAGGTCAGCTCGGGTTAGAAGAGTGTCACACTCTCTGAGGTGGCCGCGATGTTGGGTGTCCTGCGTCTCGTTGTCGACAGTCGCCCTCCAACCTTTCAGGGCACTGATGGACTCCTTGAAGATATCAAGATAGTTTCCATGGAGAGGTGGCATCTCGTTCCTGTTGTATTTGTTGGAGGTCACAAATATGAAATTTTTTTCCAGGCTGGTGAGGTAGGAGATGAGTGTACCTGGCACCTTTGTGCCGTTAACGAGATGTGGGTCTACCCACTTCGTCCACACAATGTCCCCGTACTCTTCCCCCAGAATGGTCATGGTCAAATATCATCCCCATTTGGATCCAGCGCTTCAACCATATTCTGGATCTGGCCGACATGCTGGAGGCAATTTTGCAGCTTCTTGTAACCAGCTGCTGGCAGGTGTAGATATTTAAAGAATCCACAGAGCCATTGATTGTGGGCATTGACGACTGAGGTGGCCGACTAGTATTCTTCTTTCTTCAACCTTTTCCCAACCCGGTCTTCTCCATCGGAGGATTCCTCTTCTGACTCTTCCTCTTCTGTGTCCTCTTCTTCACACCTGTCACTTTCTTCTCCTTCCTCGCTTTTAACGTCTGCAACTGGTTCCCCACCCTGGTCCATGCAACGATCTTCAACTTCATCTTCATCTTCCTCCTTTTCTGCTGTGTCTGACGGAAGCTTAGGTTTCTCACCTTGTTGTTCCTTGGGTGTAGCTCTGTCCATTGTCAGCAAGAGGTCCAGCTCCTGGATACTGGTGTATCTTTGGGCACTCTTTAGGTGCACCTTGTACTCCACGTGGGTGCTCTTTAATGCGTGGGCCTTTTTCAAGTGCTGGTCAATGTAGGTGGTGATCGTGTTGCACCCGTCCACTGGGCACCACTTTTTAAACCTACCAGGTCTTCCTGCTTTGCTTTTTCCGCTGGTCAATCAAGGCCCCCTTTGCTTTTCCCCGCCCTTAAAATAGCAGCTGCCCTCGAGACATCGCTGTCTTCAAGATTCTTCTTGGCGACATGGATCTTTAGATGCTGTTTGATGTCCCCCACTTGTGCTCCGCATCCGGGAATTCTACATTTTACTTTGTAGTGGTGAACACGTTTTCCAGATGCGGTGCTTTCTTTATCGTCCTCCGAGTCTTCCGATTCTTCCCCTGAATCCTTGGGCGGGTTTGATCGTCAGATTAAACTTCGACGGAGAAGTCGACTTGGAGCCACTCGCTTTCTCCTCCGTCATTTTCCTCTTCCTGCTATTGCTCTTTCTTTGGGATTCGCCATCAGCAGAAGAAGAAGGTTCCTCGGCTGGAGATGTTCCAAGCTTTCGAGCGGGCATATCACGTGTGAGGGCAAGCATTGTCTCCATTTGCTTGTCTTTCTCCACAGCGTTGATGTCCGCTTCTTTGCAAAGGTCCATCCCAAACTCTTTCTGCGCAACATGTGTCATGTACTTCATGGCTAGGCTGGAGCTAGTCGTTAGCGTCTGAAAGCCAAGTTGTTTAGCACAGATAAAGGAACTGGCAGCAGTTTTACAATCCGCTATCAACGCCTCTCTCGTTACCTCAATGGTTTTCTGGTACTTGACATGTACCCTGCCCTGTCGTCTGGCACTTTCTTCTGGCTCTTTCTTGTTTACTTTCTTCTGCCTCTTTCTTCCTTCTTTTGGCTCTTCTGCCGCACCTTCATTGCGAACAACACTTCCACCTTCACTCTGACTCTCTTTGTCTGAAGATTTTGGCCGATATGATGGGTCCACCTTTTCTTCCTCAATTTCTTTGTCCCCAACAGTCCCTTCTTTCTTCCTATTGTCCTCTATAAAGTCCACTCAACGTCTCAGCTCCTGCACTTCGGACACCAGAGTTTGACAGACGTCCTGTCCATCAGTTGCAGCAGTTAGCTCTTCAAGTTTGGGATAATATTACTTTGCCATGAAGTGAGTCACGGCCATGGTGAACTGATTAATTATCCGCAACAAAGTATTGCTCATGCATGCCGCAGCAGTGGCGATCTCATGGGCCCTCCTGTAGTCAGCCTGCAAAAAAGAGTGACTCGGCACCTGTCTGAGAGGCTTGATCTTTAAAGAAGGCATCCTCTCGAGGTCGAGCATCTTTAACGTCTCATAGTCTCCCTGGCTCGCGTAGGCCACTTTTTCCGCATACCATTTGAGATTCTGGATGATTTCCACCATCTTCCTCCCCAATCTTCCGACACCAATTCATGGTGTCCGTGGAAACCTTGCTCATTCGCATCAGGACATCATGTTTGTCCACGTCCGGCTTAAGATTGATCTTCAGTTGATCCATTGCCAGGTTAAAGTCTTTATATTATGTGACAGCTGGGCATTGGATAAAGGGCCGGGATGCGACGCGTATGTTTTTTGCGCAGCTTGCGGTAGCCTGTTCCTGGCTCTCAGATAGCGGGGACGAGCGAAAGCTCCCTCGTTTTTTTCCTTTGATCGTTCGTCGCGCGCTTCGTCGCTTGTCTCCGCTATCCGAAAGCCTGGAACAGGCTATGGTTACGGTAAACTTGCCTCCTACGTGGGCGTTATTTGGGCTTGTCACGCATTCTTCCCCGTGCTTGTGCTAATTGCGTCGCTCGCTAGTGAAGTCATTGAAAACCAGTGGAGTTTGTTTGCTCACTGAGTCCTCAAGAGTAATTTAAAATCGAAAAGCAAATAATGAAATGCATGTTTTAAAATGTATAAAATATTTTATTACCATGTTTGTTTGGATGTTGAAAATATGTCAATAGAAGAAATGTTACAGTAATCGGTCGGTTTGCACATGTACCCGTGTTAATACAGTAATCCTTTCTCCTTAAGATATCTGAAAACTTTAAAAAATTACAGTTTGTAGCGTTTGTTCTAAATTACATACTCATAAAATTATTTTGAACGATCTTATTTATATGCAGTTCAAAGAATCAGTGTTTGTTGTCACTACGCAACAAAAGTCTATGATGCTATGTAATCATTGCTTTGCAGAAAAGCCCGCATTGGTGCGGAAATGTCACTATGAATTGGCTTTGAAAGAGCGTTGCGAAATTCAGTATCGCTGACGGTGCTGGTGTTTGGCCAAGTATTCGGTGTGGATTTCACAAAAACCTTACATTTCCCGCGCGCTCTTGGGACGTTGAACTCGACAATACGTCCGAATCCGTCTTCTTTTAAAGATGCTGTAGCTCTACAATACTCAGCTTCAGCGATGGCTCTAGCAGACCGTTTTCCGTGTTTAAAACTTCTATAACTGATGACGGGTCCTGGCGCGAGGAGAACCTGGTCTTTGATGGTTTGAAGTGTCGGCTGCTCAATTGTTCTGTCGCAGGTGGAGTTTGTTATTTCCTTCAAGAACTGAAATTAAAGAAAGAATAACGTATAAGGTCAATGTCATAAAAATTAGATGCAGCAATTTACATGGCGTGGTACTCAAATTTGAGGAGGGATGGTAATGCAGTTTTCATCCTATAGTCATTTTTGTGTTTGCATGCTGGCCGTAAAACAGGAACTGGAGTCATACTTTGAAGAGTAATTTTAAAAAGAGATAGATCTAAACGATTGCAAGAATTGTTGAATTTTACTTACTTGACACAGAATGCCCTTCTGACTTTCCAAGTGGTTAACAAATTCTGTTGCATTCTCCAGTGTAGATTTGTCAATTTCAGTCGGTGGAGAAGAAGCTGGAACACCGGCAAGTAGTTCAGTCATGGTGTGATTGAAGACGTGCATTGCTGCCGCAACTCTCGGAACCAGCTCCGGCATTTTGGATTTTGGAGGGACTTTGCCGTCTCTGATGGCTTCATTGACCTCGGAGACAAACTGATCAATGTTCTCCCTAAGGAGTTGTTGTGCGTCCTGCTCGAAGGTGAAGTGAAGTTGACCATTGTCGTAGATGTTCTTGAAACATTCATCGAAGTTTTCCATAACCTCAGTTGACATTTAGTTAGCTGCCGTCTCCATTTCTGTCAGCGTCGGCCTGAATGCTAGGGGAATGGCAAACAGTACCCTGTCTGCCAAACCATGTCCATGGTCCATTTTGGCGATCAGTTTTGCCACGTTAAGCAGTTGTGTAGAGCCCAAGATGCTGAAAGGCGTGTTGGCTGGGATGACTCTGCTCTGCTCAGTCGAATAATGGTAAGAGCATCGTTCACCGGAGAACAACTTACATAAGAGCTGAACGTCCCCAGTGGCGTTTTCCTCGTCCGACTTCATCAGCTTGTTGAGAATGTCGAAGACTTCAGGGGAGAGAATGATTCCTTGATTTTGATTCGCCAGCAGTTTCACCAATCCTGAAGACGTCGTTTTGCTGATAACGGAAGAAGTCAACTCTAGCTGTTCCAACGGATCAAGAGCGGCATGCTGAATGGCGGACGATTTTCCTGAAACGATTAATAAAAAGATGCTGGTATTAATAATGGAACTGTATATAACAATTTTGAGTAAAGGTTGACTATGTATGTATAGAGTAGAAGAGTGAACGAATTTCCAAGTGAACACACGATATATTTACCTGTTCCGGGTATCCAACAAAGATGGTGAAAATATTCAGCAGCTGATTGTGTGTCAATGTTTGAACTCGTGCGTGCTTGGATGCCAGGAGGTACGCGGTTGTAGTGAGAAGGGAAGGTATGAAATAGCCTTCGCAACTTCCTACAGACACAGCTTTGTTTTTGACAAACTCCTGAACGTCGGAGTTTGGAAATAATTTCTTGTAAGGAAACTGAACTTTGTTGAGCCGCTTCTGGAGATTGCCCCAGGTTTGCTTGTGTTGCTTGTTAAGTTTTGACAGCGCATACATCGTGAGTGAACTCTTAGGACTATTAACAGTCTAAAGGCTTCTGACGAATGTCAAAGATAGATCGCATGTGAAAAGTGACAGAAAAGATGTCTTATTCAGAAATGCCGGCATTTGCAATATTGACCAATAGTAGGCCACGCGCGCAAGTCTATTGAATAGTGAAGTCAATTGAAAATGAAAGGGTGAAAACTAAAATTGGTTACTAATGTGAGAAAATAAATTAAAAGAGCTTACAATAAAAGGGACGCGCAGTGACTACAATGAATTTAAAGTGTGAATTGATATGCGATTTGAAGAACTTTATAATTTGTTTTGTGTTGTAAGGCGGTGTGTTTTTTGTTAAAGGAGATTAATAATGAAAAAGTAAACTAAACGTAATGAATTGGCTTGAATCGGCGCATGGTTAAAAAAAACTTAAACTGAAACATGAAATTAGTATGGATGATAAAATAACTGAAAGAAGACTGTTATTTGCTTATAATAGTCGTTCTAAAAGCGTGCTGGCATAAAAATTAACAAAGAAATGTGACCGGCGGCAAATAAAGACGACTTTGCGTCAATAGCCTCACTAAATTGTCAATTACTTGCATTATTTAGCGGCTATTTAAAATCACCGAGTGTGAAATTGTGATCAATTTGCATGTAAACAATAACTGAAGATTTAGCGTGTTCTGAAAAAAATCAGTCAGGAGTATCTCTAGTTCAAGCAAGAAAATGAATGAAAAGGGAACGCAAGTTGCTATAGGTTCGAAAAAACGCGTCAAACCAGCTATAGCACACAAACTGAACCTGAAGCCCCCCAAAAAGACCAGGCGACCCAATGTGGAGTGGCAAAAGGCAGTTATGCGCGAGATGAAAGAAAACCTGACAGAAAATGGCGATACGATGACCTGATCGCTAGACTCCACGATAAAGACAGACTTATTGAGTGGTTGATGGAGGAAGGATTGCTAGCCAAGTCTCGAGTGTGCTCTGTATGTGGGGATGACATGAAACTTGTGAATTGTGATGACCGTTCGGATGCTTTTAAATGGGAGTGCAGAAGATGGGTTAATAGCAAAAGGCACAAGGTGGAGATGTCAATAAGGGCAAAAAGCTGGTTCGAGCAGAGCAAGATGACGCTAGAAGAGATCCCCAAATACAGTTATTGGTGGTGCCAGGATTTGGATCAGGCCCAAATAAGACACAAACTTGGACTTGCAACACACACGGGCGTGGATTGGGACAGTTTTTGTCGTGAAGTCTGTGAAATCGCGTTAATGGAAGATAGTGAGAGCATAGGTGGAGAGGGCAAGGTCGTGCAAATTGATGAGAGCAAATTTGGAAAACGGAAGTATCATCGTGGACATCATGTCGAAGGGCAGTGGGTATTCGGCGGAATCGAGAACGACAGTAGAAAATGTTTTCTTATAGCGGTGGATAAAAGAGATGAAAAAACTTTATTGCCCATTATCCAAAAGTGGATTAAACCTGGCACTACGATCATTTTAGACTGTTGGAAAGCCTACTGCAATTTAGAGAAACATGGCTACACACACAGAACTGTGAATCATTCAATAGAATTTGTGAATGAAAATGGTGACAGCACCAACAAAATTGAGGGACACTGGCGACACGCCAAGGTCAAAATGCCTCCCTTCGGTGTCAGGAAACACCACTTCTCGTCATATTTGGCAGAGTTTATGTGGCGCCACAGGAACAAAGATAATGACTTATTTGAAATGTTTTTACGAGATGTGAAACAAATTTATTCTATAAATTAGGATCTAAAATTAGGTCGTATCGTCTCAGGTTTCAAACAGTCTTTAGAATGTCAGCTATATTTTGGTTTTTGTAAATAGATTAAGGTTGTAGGTCTGAACTGATCTAGTCACTAGAATCTCGGCTACGTTACTAGTTACTGGCTACGCTACTTTTTATCTCGGGATTATGACGTAATCTCGAGATATACATATGGCTTGCGGTCACGTGACTTGTCAACATTTTTCTGTGAACAAAATTTGTCCACACTGATGGTCATGTAAGCGACAATGAATTGAACACTGGTTATAATTTCAGTATTCTTGCTCCTGTGATCTTCTAGTGAGGTACAATTCATTGTGGCTTACATGGCGTAGAAAGTGTGACAGATTTTGCGAAGCAACTTGGATGGCCAGCAGAGGCCATGGTAAAAAGTGTTTTGCTTGTAAAATTGGGGCAAAGGACTTCTCAAAGAACGAAAATTTCAACCTTGTCACTCTGAGGTATTCAGAAGAGAGGATATGACACAAACTAAATAATTCGTGGAGGGATTATCTACAAGTCCTGTACGCCGGTGGCGTTTCGATAGTAGAGGAAGGCAGACAGCTGAAACGTGTGGAACTTCTCGAGTCTGATCCGAGAATAGCGAACAAAACATGCAACTACTCTTACCAGCATTGATCAATTTTTGTTGTGCTTCTTTCTTTGGCTTGGAATTGCTTCGGGATATCGTCACTGAATGGCGCCAAGGTAATTATATTTCTAATGTTTTTGTTTGCTGTTCTGAACATTGTCGTGTCTTTAGGTCCTTTTATTTTGCTGTAGAAATTGCAGCAAGGGTTGTACTAAACATTTTAGTTTTTTGTAAAACGTACCAGCTTCTGGGTCAAAGCATTTTGGGGTGTTTTAGCGTAAACTTTGTTGCATTTTATCGTCATCAAACTCAGCAAATTATGATTGCACACATGTACATGCGCTATATTATTAAATGTAAATACAAAATTATATTTGAAAATACAAAATTGCCTGGTTTGAATGACAACAACAGGAAAGCCCAACATAACCTGCCTTCGAGAATAAGTTTGAAACCATATTCTTGCTTTCAGAAAGAAATGTTTTAGCACATGCATAATAAATGTTAGAGTCCCAGACATGCTAGTCTCCTACGCAGCCGTTATTTGTGTCGTCACGCAACGCTTCTCCCCACTAACGGCTGCTCAAACCTGGACCACATTCCTTTGCAGATTTAAGCCAATCACAGTTGCAGTGCCATTTTCGGAACTTGTTCGCGCCAAAATACACCAATCATAGATTGTGTCTTATCATGACCTTAGCGTCGGAAACGTCAAACGTACGCCAGTATGCCACCTTTTGAATTTGATGCACACCAGACATCAAAATAAAACACGGTTTAAAAAAATGTATGATATGAAAAATAATGTTGAAAAAACTTCATTATAATAATTACAACAGACATCCTAGTTCAAGAATTGGATCGATCGGAACGGTAACAGTCATGTTTTTGCCGATAGGTGTCAAAGTTACTGCGGTCAAAGCAAAAGGAAAGGAATGTGGTCCAGGTTTGAGCAGCCGTTAGTGGGGAGAAGCATTGCGTGACGACAAAAATAACAGATGCGTAGGAACCTACAGACATGCTGGAATGTGGTGAATGTAAGTTACTTGTTTTGTATTCATTCTGATTCATCCATGCGCTTTTCTTGAACTCCTTTTATTCAATACATGTAATTACTGGAGTTTGTTGATGGTTTGCCCTGGATTTTTTCTCTCTTGTTAAACTTTTGAGTCGTGACTTGAAATTGTGAAACCCCGCTTCTTTGATGTTTATATATCATTTGGTTAAGAATATTTTCGCTGGGTTCTAAATTCTTCTTCTCTCGGTTCAGAATTAGTTTTATTCGATTCAAAGTAATGTTTTAATTAATTCATTCGGTTCTCGTTTATTTCAATGTCCTGCTTTGGGGATGAAAGGCGGAATTTAGCAAAAAGTCTGCAGTACAGTTACAAGTCATCTTTTGGCAAGTTATTTCAGGTCAGGTCATGCAAGCAATCTCATGATCATTGTATGATTAATATCAGAGTTGATAAATTCAAGTTCTAACCACAGAAAAAAAAAATCTTCCCCCAAAGGAGGAAGTGAAATTTATTTGTCAATAATCCCCATTATGAACATGTCAATGCTTGTCAAATGTCCCAAAAAATAATTTTTCGATTCTCTTTATACTGAACAGTTATTTCATGTCAGGTCATGCAAGTAATTTCATAATCATTGTGTGATTAATATCAGGAATATGGATTATATGGGAATTAAAGGATAAATTTGAGAAACTAGAACAAACGCTTGTCCTGTGTTATAGACTGTTTCCCTAAAGGGGGAGTGGAATTTATTTGTCAATAAATGTGTTTTTGATCTCTTTATACATATAGTCAAAACAGTGATAAAATATATTTTCATGTTTGACTGATCAAGTGAATCCAGCATTAAAATACAAACAATGCGGCAAAAGGTTTTTTACATAAAATATCAAAAAATTAATATTTAAATATAGCATTTACTTTGTATTATAAAACGACTACCGAAATGTGTGGTATGTTTCAGCATGGATACTATGAAGATTCTTGAAGGTGCATTCTTTTGGTCCTCCATGTATCGCCTTTGTGATTTCCACTTCGGCTCAAAATATAAAACAAACCCGACCCTCTGGGGCTCTCGTATGTCAAAAAAAATCCTAGCTGCCCCTGGCATGGGCAATGGTTTGTTGTCAATAGTCTGTGTCTGCCCTGTACTCTCCATTATGGAAAGACATTGATCACGTGCATTACACATCTGTTTTTAATAAGCTATGTCTAATAACCTGATATTTTCCTTCTTCAGAATTCATACCATCAACCAAGTGAGCCCAATACTGCAACTGGAGTTAAAAAACAATTTTTAAGTTTTAATCAAACACCTTTACAAGAAACCCTTCAATACATGTATATAATTCCACTTTAAGCACTGTACACTAGTCCATTAAGGATGAAAAAAAAATGTGTGCAATTCATGTATAATGAACTTTAATCAGGAAATACTTTTGTTTTACTATGGTATTGGGAGAGGCAGTGGTCTAATGGTTAGTGCATTTGACTCTGGATTGAGGAACATGGTCAGGGGCATTGTGTTCTGTTATTGGGCAAGATACTTTGTCATTGACATTGTCGAACAGCTAGCCTGCTGATGCTGACATAGAACTTTTGTCATAATCAAACATTGATATCGTCAGTAATTAATATGATACCACTACGATGTCATCATCAGTTGTCATGGCAATGTTAAAAATGCCAAACAATGGCAAATGTTTGACATTTTGAGGCCAATAACTTAAAATCTACATGGTAAAAGGTTTTCCTTTCAGGCATTTTACTTACCTGATGTAAGGAACATTTCTACCAAGTTTAAAAAAAATATGTACATATGTTTTAGAACTACATTATATTTCATTAATAATTTTAATTAAGGTGGCTCAAAAACACATGTACATAATATTTTTTGAAATTGGTCAAAATGTCCATAATTATTATTACAGTCAAATCTCTATTAAGCAGTCACCCTCGATGTTGACCACTTAATAGAGGTGATCTAAAATTTACAATTTAAAATTTAAAGTTAAGTTTACCCACAAAAGCCTATTAGCCCAAACAATAGCATTCTTATGCTGATTACATATATTTTGTTGTGTTTGATGAGCTCTTAAAAGAAACTGGACATGCTTCACTTATCACCGTGTCAAAATATCGCATTGTACTCAAACTAGAGGTAAAATACAATAAAATTAGCCAATTGCGAAGTCTATTAAACGGTGACCGCGTCTGCTTAAAAGAGGTGAATACTTAAGCCCCTTCCACACGAGCAAGTTTTCCTTGACAAGTTTTCACTTGACAATTTTACCTTGCTCGTGTGGAAAGGGAAATTTGGCAATTTTTTACTTGACAAGTGTCCTTGTTCATAAACTGGCGTTGTTCGTGTGGACGTGCAACAAGGAAAATATGACAAGGAATCCCTGGTGCCCAGCGGCCTTATCTTGTTGCCCACGACCTGGGTCCTATTAAATATGATAATCCGCTGTACAATATTATTGTTGTTACAAAGAAAACTTGTCAAGGAAAAACTTGTCAAATTAAAAAAGTTTATCCACACGAGCAAATCAAAAAATTGTCAATGTCCCTTGTCAAGGAAAACTAGCTCGTGTGGAAGGGGCTTTATAAACACGTCTGGATCCGTCACTGTGATATGTAGTACCCCTATCCTTGCTTTGATTTTACTTTATGCACCCTCCCCCTTTCCCTCCTGGTAATTATTGCACAGTCCTTAACCCGCGCAATGCCTCTCTCCTCCCAGGAATACAAATGGTTACCAGCAACATAATGCTGGAGGGAAACAATACACTAGGATTTACTTTTATCTGAGTGACCATTCATTCTCCAATATAATTATTCAATAATTATGCAGCATAAATCTGTATACAGCATCCATTCATTACCGTATATATATAATCCCGAGATGCCCATTGGGCCCCTTTGATTTATTGTTAAGGTTGTATTTTTAAAAGGTTTAGGCTTTAGAATGTCATGCATGTAATTAGGATATATTATTCAATAAAACATGGCAATATTATATAATTTCATGATCTCATATTTCTGGATACGATCAAGTAAAAAAAGCGTGCACGAGTCCTGAAATTTGACACTGTCACTAAGAAGCGTAATTACGAAGGACAGCTCATTACAACCGACTGTTGGTTAGAATCCTACGCAGCCTTTAATTGGATTGTCACACAACGCTCCTCTCCGATCCAAATAATGGCTGCGTAGGAGACAAACTGTCGGCTGATTGTTATAAAAGCTTTAATCGACCAAGGATGAAATATTTTCTTTTGTAACAATGAATGGATCGTTTCGACCTAAAGGCAATTCGCCCGATCTATATTTCTTTCTTTCCTACGATTTTAGAACGAGTAATATACATAGTTTCTGTCTTCTTTCGGGTTCCGGCCACGCAGGCTAAACTTTCGTTCTTTCTTTCCTAACGCTTTAAGAACGAGTAATATACATGGTTTCTGTCTTCTTTCGGGATCCGGCCACACAGGCTAAACTTTCGTTCTTTCTTTCCTAACGCTTTTAGAACGAGTAATATACATAGTTTCTGTCTTCTTTCGGGATCCGGCCACGCAGGCTAATCTTTCTTTCCTAACGATTTTAGAACGAGTAATATACATAGTTTCTGTCTTCTTTCGGGTTCCGGCCACGCAGGCTAAACTTTCGTTCTTTCTTTCCTAACGCTTTAAGAACGAGTAATATACATGGTTTCTGTCTTCTTTCGGGATCCGGCCACGCAGGCTAAACTTTCGTTCTTTCTTTTCTAACGCTTTTAGAACGAGTAATATACATAGTTTCTGTCTTCTTTCGGGATCCGGCCACGCAGGCTAAACTTTCGTTCTTTCTTTTCTAACGCTTTTAGAACGAGTAATGTACATAGTTTCTGTCTTTTTTCGGGATCCGGCCACGCAGGCTAATCTTTCTTTCCTAACGCTTTTAGAACGAGTAATATATCTATTTTGTTTTTGTTCTTGTTGCTATAAATGCGGCATCGATGCGCTCGATTAAGCAACGGAGTTGTTATTATCATTTAATTGACAACTACGGGACTGCAGGACTGCGGGAGCAGCATTACAACACGAGTGTGGGACTGTGGGAGCAGTTTTCATTTAATTGACGACTACGGGACTGCAGGACTGCGGGAGCAGCATTACAACACGAGTGTGGGACTGCGGGAGCAGTTTTTTTAAGTTGGATATTTTGTGGGCCGGGTATTCTGCAATCTAGCCAAAAATTTCAAGTTGGAGCATCTGAAGGCGTCAAATTGGTTAATTATTAAACTAGTTAAAAATGAAGAAATTTGTATTTTTCACATTTGCTATTTGAAAATATTACAAAAACTGCTTTGAAATATATTCAGCAAAACAGTTTACACCAACGTAGTTGTGGCCCCAGTTGTAAATGAAATATTTCCATCTAAAATGTTCAATTTTTTATTTGAACAAATTTATTAACTTTATTAATTTTTTTATTCATCGACACGTACGTTTCAGAGAGGGGCTGCAACTACGTCTCATCATCTCGGTCCAATCGATCATCTTGCCAAATAACTTAGCATTACAGCTTATAGTCTACAAGAAATTTCAGTTTTATTACTGCATCTGCAAGTATGCAACTCCATGCAAGCGATAACATGAGTTGGAGAAGAGAAAATGGCCAGAATTCGTGAAAAATAGTCTGAATCGTCAACTTTAAGCCATTTTGTTGTTGCCGCTGTTCTATGTCATTGCAGATTAAAAAACCAACATTATTACCCTCCCTACCCTGGTCAGGTCTTCTTTGTTATGTTGCTAGGGAATACGACTTCCTATCAGTGGGCGGCCTGACAAAATGAACATGCGCATGTGATTGTCACACTTCGATAATGGCGCCTAAGAAGAGGAAATGGTCGAAGGCAGTGAAGAAAAAGCTAGCCACAAAGAGAGGGAAAGCAAGTATGTGTCTCAGGGAAAAGGTTCCGGCAGCAGAGAGAAATTTGTTTTGCCTGCCAAGTGGAAGGAATTTCAACAGGGATCGAAGAAACAATTGCAGTTCTCTAGTCCAGGGAAAACTATTTATAAGTCTCCAAATGATGTCAAAGATGCGCTGAAGTCTAAGGGGATGGAAAATTGCCTCTCTGAACAGACATCTAGTTCCATGAGTTCTGGAGAAGGAGATTCAGAACATGAACCCTTAGACATTGTGTCGGATGAAGAACCAGATGAAAAAAAGCAATGCCAAGAAGTGGCCATAGAACAGAGGTTATTTGTTTGTGAAACATCGCAATTAATGGAGTTTGTTGACCAGTTCAATGACTCATCCCGATGTTCTACTGCAAATTGCCTTGGTGAGCTTATTTCAATAATATAGTACGTTTTCTTTAGACTTTTGTGCAGCGAGCGCTTCATATCATAGTAAACAATGGACTTTACCACGCTTATTTATTTGTATGTTGCCACTGATTGTATAATTGTAAACCTTTTGGCTGTCATGAGAAATTTTAGAACTATGTTTTGATAACAGAACACAACATATGATTTCAATGTTATATCTTATAGTATAAGCGAATGTTTGAATGAAGCAAAAAGTATTTTCTTCCTTCATTCAATGAGAGATGAATACCACCTATAATTGTTGTGAACCACTACAGAGGAAGTTACATATGGATATTGTGCAAACATATAATAGAACCATTTTAATTGCCCTAAACCATGACAAATTAGTCAACAGACTGTGTTTTTACATTTCTCATTGCCCCATACTTACATGTAGAATACCAAATACATGTAAGTGAAACTATTAGGAGTGTTCGCTACTCATAACATGTCATACGTTGTATTTGCATTTTCCATAACCACTATTTTATATCTTTATTTACAGGGAGGCTAGTAGTGAGTAAAGTGGAGCTAACTGGCCTTGGAGGATCCATAAACGTGCATTTCCAGTGCAGTGGATGCAAAATACGTTCTTTGGCTTTTCAAGGTTCTTCTTTTGTGGAAGGTTCTAAAAGGACTGTAGTTGGATTAGCCCTTGGTGTTGCATTCTTCCTCACAGGACACTGTTATGCCAACTTTGAGAGAACCCTAAAGCAGTGTTTATGTATATCATGCATTTCTAAAAAACAGGTTTTATGACATCATAAAACTTGCATATCCTCACATCAAAGCTATCTTTTATGAAATATGTAGCGAGGAAAAGGAAAGAATGAAAGAACTTCCTGATGCAGATCTGGGCAGCTGGAAAAGAGCAGTGGTGACATCAGATGGGGTATGGCAAACCAGAGGGCATTTCAGTAAGAATGGGTCTTTTGTAATAAAGAATTACATGACGGGTGGTCTTTTGTGGTATGGTCACAAGTGTATGCGGGGGAACGATAATATTGTGGAAGAGGACTTGTTTGAAGGAACTTCTAAATCGATGGAAGGTGTTTTGTCGGATGAGTGCTACGAGCAGGCACAAATCGAAGGCTGCTCTGTTGAGGTGGTGTGGCAGGATGGTGATTCAAGCTCTGCTAATTCTGTTAGATGTCACCATCCAAATGGCAAGGTCTACAAATGTGGAGGTCATGTTGGCAGGGCTCACACTAACAATCTGAAGGAAGCTGCCAAAAAGAAAGAATTTTCTGCAGCTACCAAATCACAGTACAAGGTTAAATTTCCGCAAGTTGAAACATCAAATGCAAGTGCACAAGGCACAAGGCTGGCTGTGGTTGCCTCTCCGATTCCTTTATCAAAGGAGCACGCATCAATTACTTCTGCTGCCTACAACAGTGTAGCAACCCAGACGAGTACCAGACACGGATCAGGACTCTGGCATAGCACCATGTCAAGGACATCCATCAGTGGGAAGATGGGGGTGCGTGTGGTTTCCACCCAACAAAAACCTGCATCTGCAAAGAGTGCGATAATGACGAGGAGCCCAAATGTGCAGGAACCCCATATAAAACAAAGCATCCCTTGTCCTGCGAATATCACTGGTTGGCGTACAGGGTGGAATGCGAAAGGAGAGCGATGGAAGCCAGTTTAGTCATCCATCCCACAATGGGTAGAGGGCACTCAAATTTGTGTGAGGCCAACTTCACTGTTTTGCCGCAGTTCCGCTCTAAGAGCCAAAGTCTCTGCAGGTTAGCAGTTTTTGGTGATACATTATCTTTGGCACAACTGTATTTTGTTTTCAGATCAAGAGAAACAGTTTAGCACTTACCAAATTTAGGGGAAAATTATGTTGCATCTTTATTGCCCCCTATTGGGAACATCTAATAGTCAGAATATGTTTGACTCCTGTCACAAATGGATTATTCTTTGACTGAAACATAATTTGACATTTCTTGTGATTACAATATTTCCTCAAATAGCTGTCCTTTTAATTAATTGCCCCCTTTTGTGAAACTATTTGAAATAATCGCCCCCTCGAGTAATCGCCTTCCCTCAAAAGAACGGAAAAATAACAATCACCCTGGCTTTTATCTGAGGAAATACGTTATATTCCCATTATTTTTTGGTTGTAACATGTACACATTGAATTGATAATGACATGTGTAATAGAAAGTCAGCAATAACTGATACTGGTTTTGTGGTTGATTTGCATATTCCAGGCTCCACTATATGGCTTCAACAAATGCAGCCTTTTGTCAAGGCAACATGACCTGGTGTTTTAAAGTCAGAGGACCCAATTACCACTGGGTGGTGGACCTGTATGAGAGGTTAAACCTGCCAGTGGTCCCAGCCGTAGTTGAAGCACTTCGGAAAGTTACCATAGATAGAGCATCCGAGCTTGAAAAGCAGAAAAGTGAAGGAAGAAAGCAATGTAGGATCAGAATGAAAGTTGCAAGGGCAGAAGATCAGGAGTTGAGAAAGAAGTGGGTAAAGCAGCAGGCTGTAAGACACACTTATGGCCATGAGGATTCAGAAGACGAAGGGGAAGTTGATGCCAGTCTAGTGAGAGATGTAAATGAGATGGTAGGAGGTGATGAGCAAATTACTGTCGTTAGTGGAAGGAAGTGCCGCTGTGGTTCAAAGTGAACATAGTAGAATTACACATAAGTCGTGCCCTTACAATAAGCAAAGGAAGTAAATTCCAGTACATTGTCATGTAGCCGTTCAAATATGGTTTTAGCAATTTTATAAGCTACATGCATATCGTAAATCCTTGAATAAGCGCCCGGGGTGCTTATTTCAAATTTCAGGTTTGCCCTTGTCGAGTCTGTAATTGAACCAGAGGTATTTTTTATAGAAATTAATTTATGGTAAGAAATCTGGAGTAATTCTGCCTTCTCTTCATACATTTGTTTTGACTGCATTTAACTCATTGCCATTGATGCACGAAGACCATTGTTCGATTCGGAACGATAGGTAAAAAAATTCGCAAAAAATCATCTTTTACCCGATTTCCCACATTTTTTCAAGGTGGACTGGGAATACTCTGACCCATTCTCCCAGCAAGTTTGAACAGGTATACCCTAGTTGGTCTTATATGACGGCTTTTTCAGAAAAGCCTTCTGATGTAACACATGGCCGCAATTTGTGAAGCGTTCGCAATCCGTTACAGGCGTTGTTGAGGACGTTTTAGCAAGAGTTTTGGACGAGGAAAGTGATCCAGAAGGGATGCCAAGCAGTGAGGAAATTTAATTGCATCTGGAGCTCGAAAAATGAGCGACGAACCAAGATAAGTGTTACGAAATATTGCATCGATCGATCGAACGAACGCAAATGCAAACTGAAATTATATTTTGATTCGCTTTTTACATTTGAAAACCTTGTTTGATGCTTTGAATACATGTTAGGATTCATATTTCAGTAAAGGGAGAGGACAAAACGTTCTTATGGAACGACAGAGATAAATTTCGAGTGGAGTGTTGACACAATGTTTTCGGGTCAAATTCCTGCATAAATTAAAATTTGATACCAAACTAAAAAATACTAATTATTCTATACTTACCATTTTCAGCCAAATTTTCAGGATATGTTGCCAATATAACAAAGTAACATTTTTGCTTTTAACTTTTCCTTATAACCAGTCATCATTTTGAAATAAGTTGCTTTTTGTCCAAATTTTGCGGTTATTAATATTAATTTATGCTAGTTAATAATTAACTAATTAATATATTATGGGTTTCTTTGGGAAAAAATATTTTCCAGAAAGTTTATTTACTACCCTTTCAAAAGAGATATAGCTTTCCACGCAATTGTAAATGGCTGTTGAGAAAAATAAATAAACAAACACTAGTATCAAATTTCACTGTTTTTGGGCGAGCGGCAATGAGTTAAGGAGAGGGATGGATTTATTTCAAGTTTCTATGGGGCGCTTCTTCAAGGGGGAGGCTTATTTGAGGGGGGGGGGGCGCTTATTCGAGGATTTACAGTATGTATGTTTCATTGCATGGGAAGCAAATATAACATTTTTAACTCGTGAATGCGCGCATGCGCAGAATGAGTTATAGCATTGGTGGACAATGTCACTCGGTCAATGTATGCATTAATTCCCTCTTTTTTTCCCTTTTTTTTTTAAACGACGGGTTGTGGGATTCGAACCCTCGAAGTCCTGCTTTGGAACTCAGAACCTTACCACTGCGTCACGCCAGCACTTGTTGATTTGAAGGTGTATACGAAACATATCAATACATATGGGGGGGCCTTTGTGCCATTGTTTACTACGCTGACCGAAATTACGACTACTGTAGGCTCAAACTTTGCTAATCTGGCTCGTTTTATGGCTTTTTGGGCTGGATAACACTGATAAAACAGGCTAGAGGAACTTTTTTGTAGTGAATGAATGCCTTAGTTTTCGGGTCAACCGGGTGATAGATACAGTGACGTTTTATATCTGGACACGCTGGATCCATCTGTGCTTGGGAGCTGTCTATGGCATTCGCGAATCAAGGCGTTTGTGTTCCCTGACAAAATATTCAAGACCATCTTAGTGAGAATTCATGTGGCACACCACAAGCTAAGTATTTTCTAGCTTGTGCACAGTACCCTATTGGTTTTCTTGTTAGAAGACGGTGTTTCTCTGCTTTCTATGGTCAAAATCATCATCCATCCTGTGGACGCCAAGTGTCGCATAGGGCATATTAAATTATGATCAAAATACACCTTCGGTAAAGTTCGAAATGGAAAGAAGTAACAGTCAAGAATACTCTGCTTCTAAAAGGAAATGTAGCATTTTATATTGAATTATTTGTTGTTTGTTGTTGTTAATTCAATATTCTCTGAGGAGAATTAAACATCTCATCGTGTTTTGTTTCATGAATAAAGTACCATTTTATCTGGATCAGTGTGTATTTTCTTTATACTAGTTATAGTTACAGCAAAAGCGCCAACGACATAGAGGAGCGAATAATTGATAGAAAGCTTTAAAATATATATATGATCATGAAACATACACGTTAAAATCTGACCGGCATTACACTGTAAAATATTAAAGACAACACGAAAGTCCCAGTTTATTTGATGACAAGATAACAAAATTAATACCCCATCCTAAAGTTGCTTAGAACTCGAAAATGTGTCTTGGTTTGATGAAATTGTCTGGTTGCATGAATGGTTGAAAGAATTTTAAAAATTATTATCGGAACGAGGAAGCGTTGCGTGACGGGGGACAAAACAAATAAGATTAACCTTTCACTTTCATAGTATCTAGGAGAGCAAAACCATTTTGATAATTTAAATGTAGCTAATTTTAGTCCAAGGATTCCAACTTCCTAAATAACTGAAGTATTTTTCTTTCCAAGAGTTTCGTGTATGACAGAATGAATGTTTACATATATAATTAATTTTATATTGTGCGTGCAAAGCACAGACTACACAAACAAGATCAGAACGTTTTGAAATGATTGAAATATTTTATTTCACGAACAGCAACCAGTCTGAACATATTGGCCGAATATTTAAATGAAGCCTAAAAAGTTAGTTAATGAGGTATAAATCAACGTATAAGACCTTATAAGCAGGTCACTCTAGTCGCTAAATGATTTTTTTAGTCGGTGTTTATATACACCTTCTAAAACAGGGCTTACTGTACGCTTTTCGTTTGAGTTTCCCTCCCGACCAACACTGATTTGGACGCGAGTACGAAATACACCGGCCTGCATGAATAAATTAAGCCGTGCGGAATCTTATTGTTCTGTTTCGAGAAATAAATCGTTTCCTCAAAATCCCTATTCGAGTCAGACTCAAAACTCGAAACTCGCCGATTCTCGAAAACATCGAAAACGAGACTGTCAACTTACATTTACCCGGTACTACTGCATATTTCTATGTTAATTAATTGCTTTACTTTTCCATTCACGAGTTGGCACATAGTGCCTTTGATGGTTATATTGCATGTGTTATGAGTAGATAGCTGAGTGTTTGCACTAGGCTATGTAAACATAATTTGAAGGGGTGCATGAAAAATATAAGCCCTACATGTAAGTAACTGAAAACATTTTTAGATAAGCAACCTATAAATACCTCTCTGCAATTATCACACTCTGATCTGGTTTTATATCATATTAATTTGTCTAAGAAAAACTGGTAATGACTACTCCTTTTTCCAAGACAATCAGAATGTGAAAATTGCTGGTACATAGGTATCTGGCAGCTTATCTCAAATTTTCCCAGTCACTTTTCACAGGTTTTTTTCCCACAATTATAACCTTATATTTCCCACCTTCATTTTGTAAAAGAAAGTTTAGGTTTATGAGATTTCATTGTAAATGCACAAGTGACTAATAAGAATTATTTGAACAGTGCAAGCACTGTTGATACATTTTTTGCATTTTTCCCATGAATTCCTTGCATTGTGTCAGAGGCGATTATACATAAAAAATTTCAGCAAATAATCTGTGAAGAGCGCAATAACTAAGCAATAACTGCCGACACATTTACCATTTGATTCCTTACATTTTGTTAGCCTGTAATTTTACCGACAAATAACCGGACACAAAAATCTATAGTATAATATAGTAAGGATCAAGCACTTTTCTTGTAAAATTACAAGAGGAGATGGACTTTAATTAATAATAATAGTAATTAGTGAAGCTCACTAAGATAATCGAATACTACTGAGAAAGAGGAAAAACCGCAGTAGGTCTAAAAATCTCTTCAGGGGTTCAGTATTAGACCTAGGTTAAGGACCGGAAGTGATTAACACGCCGGGGAAGGAGAGTTAAACCGCGAGGGGGACTGGAAACCCGAGTAAAACGCACAGGTTTGTTTCGGAAGGAAATTTTGATAAATTGTTGGGAAAGAAGTCCTTGAACCACATGTTTCGAACTACGG
The DNA here is from genome assembly GCA_029204205.1 of Desmophyllum pertusum. Taxonomy (NCBI): domain Eukaryota; kingdom Metazoa; phylum Cnidaria; class Anthozoa; order Scleractinia; family Caryophylliidae; genus Desmophyllum; species Desmophyllum pertusum. The sequence continues at coordinate 2,482,695 of MU825878.1, forward strand.
CACCGTAGCAGAACCCGACATGCCTGCATATTGGCTGTCATCTTCACAGTAAGTACTCTAATAATTACTTATATTATGAAATGTTGCTTACGTGATTGTTTTGGCCCGACGGACCGGCTTCCACAAACTCTCCATTCATCTGTTTGAGCAAATAATTTATAATTAAGTTTTTTGTAAAGATTTTAACAAGGTTTCCCGAAAAAAACCTACATATGCTCTATAAGATTATCCAGCAATCTCACCTTAGAAAATTGACTGTAGCGACGGATAAAAAACGCGGCCGGTTTTTTCAGTCGACTTACGTACGTAGAGCGCGTAGAGAGTAGTCGTAAGCTAGGTTTTGATGACATTAAAATTTGAAATTTTGAATTTTTGCACGTCATATAAGCTTACGTTTTGGAAGTGGCTTGTGTTTGCTCATGCAATAACGGAAACTAGTCCATCGACCGACGGCTCTGTAGACTTGCTGTAGTAATATTTCTAAGAAAACGGAAGAAATGAGTACTTATCGACTCGATCAGTGGAGGGACTAATGTCTAAGTCATACGGATTGGGGAAGAAGTTACGGAAAGAGCTTTTGGATTTCAGTGATCTATGTCAGATGGTTGAGTTAAAAACCTTTGAACTATACAAACTTGATTACAATCTTGGTGAGGAATTGTTTATAAATGATGATGAAAAGAACTCTAAGAAGATGGAACAAAATGATAATTACATCTCAACAAGAAGGAGATTAGTTCAAGAAAGAGAACAATATCTGAATGATGTAAACAACACATTGTGGACAAAAGGAGAGATTTACTGAGTGGAGAAATTCTGGAATTACGACGGAAAGTAAATAAACTAAATTCAAGAAATCAAATCAAAGGCACTATGTGCCAACTCGTGAATGGAAAAGTAAATAAATAAATTAACATAGAAATATGCAGTATTACCGGGTAAATGTAGAAACCGGGTAAATGTATAAGTTGACAGTCTCGTCCTCGATGTTTTTGAGAATCGAGTTTCGAGTTTTGAGTCTGACTCGAATAGGGATTTTTGAGGAAACGATTTATTTCTCGAAACAGAACAATAGATTCCGCGGCAGTCACGCAAGCCGGTGTATTTCGTATTCACTCCAAATCAGTGTTGGTCGGGAGGGAAACTCAAATGAAAGTCCTTTAATCACTGATATTCGATAATCGCCAAACTTTATGGGCCGAATATTTTTAAAAACAAGGTTTACACAGGGTTTAACAAAACCATGGCCTAATACGATTTCAAACTGACTGGCCAACCTAACTATATTAGCCGTACAGTAAACCCCGTTTATAATTAGAAGGTGTATATAAACACAGACTAAAAAAACATTTAGCGACTTTAATAGACTGACCTGCTTATAAGTTTATTTAGACCTCATTGACTAACTTTTTAGACGTCGTTTAAATATTCGGCCAATGTGTTAGAACTGGTTTGAGTTTTATTTTAAAGCAAGTTGCTGTTCGTGAAATAAAATATTTCAATCATTTCAAGACATTCTGATCTTGTTTGTGTAGTCTGTGCTTCGCACGCACAATATAAAATGAATTTTATATGTAAACATTCATTCGTCTTCAGTTCTGTCATACATGAAACTCTTGGACAGAAAAATACTACAGTTATCTATGAAGTTGCAATTCTTGGACTAAAATTAGCTACAGTTAAATTATCAAAAATGGTTTGCTCTCCTATTGAGATACTATGAAAACAAAGGGTAATCTTTATTTTTTGTCCTCCGTCACGCAACGCTTCCTCGTTCCGATAATAATATTTTAAATTATTTCAACCATTGCGTATGATAACATCGTCCATCGCGCTGACTAAGAGTCCATTCGAGTCCATTCGCCGACGTCAAGGAAATATGGAGATTGAGCAAAAAACACTGTCCGAGCGTCTAAAATAGATCCATGAATAGAAAAGATGAACATAGCCACTGAAACCCAGTCATTTGGTGAGTAAATCAAGCCACTTCCAGCTCCAGACAACCAGCAAATCGGTGTCCTCGGTGTCTCGGTGAATCTCATTTGAGCCGCGATAGTCGTCCATTCAATCAGCGGAGCAAAAGCACAGTGAGTCCAAAAAAGGAATCTTGCATCATCTTTTAGGTATCGAAGGTCACGAGATCGAATCCCGGCGGAGAAAACGTTTTTTTTTGTTTTCTTTTTTCCCCGCAAGTATGAGAAACACAGGTACTAATATCAGTTCGCTTTAAATATATATGCTGGAAAAAAGCATTGAAGGTTTTTATAGTTCAGACGCAAACAAAAGAAAATATCATATAATTCCCATAGTGGTACAAAAGAAATATATAGAATCTTCAGATAAATTACATTTTATTCATACACTTGGTATAAAGAAGATACAACATTTAACATACTTAAGTGTTTTCCTAAGTCTTGAAGTCAGCAGCTTGGTTTTTAAAAGTTTCGACAGCTTGAGCCTTGATCAGAGCTTGAATCGATCGAAGAACTTCAAACGTGACTCACTTTAATATTCTAAATGTCTCCTCTTTGGGCGGTCGAGTATTATTTAGGGTTATTTCTTTCAATTTCGAACTCCAAAAATGTGTTGTGCTGTTTTGCGGCATCGACTGCATTTAACACCCGGCTCGCTTGATGAAGTGTGAAAACTGTGAATTTTTTTCAGGCTAAACTCACTCTCAATCAACAACACGAATTTTTGAATTCTCCTTTTTATTGTCCGTTGCGAAGGAATTGAAAAACAAATACGGCGAGGGAAAAGTCCACAGAGGAAATTTGTCCTAATTGTGGAAAGAAGTTCCAGTGCTATACCCAAGTAGTGTTTTGAGAGTGGTAGAGCTTTACAGGTCTATTCAGACGACAACGTTTTCTGTGATGTGTGCGTGTTACATGAAATCAGTTAAACAGTGTGGACGGGCATTCATCGAGCCAAAATTGTGAAACCTGGACGGAAAACTAATTAAAGTAAAAGTAGTAAAACATTGCGTTGTTGCCGTTGAAGTTACCAGTTATGGTCAGTTATGTTATTGTTGAAATAATTGAAATGTACAATGTTATCACGAACTGAGTATCAAAGTGTGATAAGTCACGTCGGACTTATGAACGTTTTATAGTAAAGAAAGGATATGTAACGCTTTCATATATAATCTGCTCGAAATACAGATTAAATGAAATAATATTATTAACAAATAAAAAGGAGAATTCAAAAAAATCGTGTTGTTGATTGAGAGTGAGTTTAGTCTGAAAAATACCCAAAACAGCATGAAATAATCACGATAATTCACCGGAAATGTTATTTGCCGATTTCGTGAAGTAGTTTGCTGTAACGGGTGTTTCAATTTCCATGTATAGCTTGTTTCATGGCGCAGAATACCGTCTTTAATCTCGAAATTTATAGATAAATGAATCTTGGTGACGCGAAAGCAATATAAATCTGCAATCATTCTAGACGCGGATGAAGTTTACAGCGAAAACCAAAAATAACACCTTCTCCAATTAACTATTTTTAGAATATATCTGGTATTCTCGTTCAGTGATTTTGAGTTTATTTTTTTTTCTAAAATCTGCATCAATGCCTTAAGTAATGAAACAATATATATCACTTCCGTCATAAAAATGTCTAGCGTGCACAGATTCAGTTATTGGGGAGAAATATTCAAAATCGGAAAAAAATTGCGCGTCCACCGTCCACGCCATTCCTCGATTTTTTAGTGGGATCATTTGCGGTCCATTCTGGGGATCATTTGCGGTCGGGGATCATTTGCGGTCCAATTTGGGGATCATTTGCGGTCCCGGGATCATTTGCGGAGCTGTACAGAACTCTTATTTATAAACAACGCGATTCATCGAGTGTCGCTTATATTTAGATCCAAAGAAAGCGCACGATACATACCAAGAGATCCGAACCCACTCCAATATCACCGGTTGTAGCCTTTGAAGCTATATGTTTTAGGAATCAAGGAAAATGGACATTTTTATAATTCTGACAGCGAGTTCAATAACACTGTTGAACAGGAGTAACGCAACACTCGCTTGACCATTATATTTTTGAGGGGAGGGGGTTGGGCAATTACGAAAAAAAAATTCCTGCACAGCAAAAACTGAGAAAAAAAATCATGCACAACGAGCCATGAAAAAAAAAAACCGATCACGGCCAAAAAAAAAAATCCGTGCACAACCTGGAGTGGGAAAACATTATTGCGAGGAACAATTGACCACCCCACCCCTCCCCCCCCCCACACACACACACACACAAAACCTGTCCATCCCTAAACAAATAAATATAAACAAAATTAATATGGAAATGTGATTTAAATGCGACATTTTGGCGGATTCATCTCAGTATTCCTGAACCTGGGATCATAAACAACTATTCGCTTTGAAAATGTAAATTGTGGAGCTAGTAGACAAGTGAACCTAAGAAGCGCAGTGTTCTCATGTACCATAAAATTCAGAATGTAACCCCACACAAGCCCTACAAATCGCCAAAACATCCTTCCAATAATTCCCTCCATATAACAGCCCATAGGCTTGTCTTAATCAGGAGCTCAAACATACGTTATTGACAAGTTGTAATGAAGCTTTGGGTGGAGTGGCATTTTGAAACGCAATTCCCCAGATTTCCCCCAAAAATACCCCCACCGATGTTAAAGTCCAACCCGAAGACAAGCGTAAATAAATTTCCGTTGAATTTGATGATTCCAGGGCTTATTTTCGGGTGTTACGGTAATCTTAGTATTTTATCACCGTTGCGTTATAAAGGCCTGTTTACAGGGAGGGAGGGTAACCCTAGCAAGAGGGTTTATACCATAGCACTCGCACGTTTCTTATTTTTGTTATCGACGTGTTTACAAGGCAGCTATGGGTACCCTTGCATTAGGGTAACCCGAGCTGTCCTTGTAAATGCTCTGCTAGGGACAACTCGCCTAACTTTATTTTGACTCCAAGAAGCAAAATATGTTCAAAATACCGACAAAATCAACGATTTGTGACCAAAAAAAGATACATCGTATTCATTCAGATTTAGTTTTGCTTTGTAAGTAAATAATTTTCGAATAACGGCTTTTTGCGACGGAATTTTCGATGTTTGTCGCTACTGTCGCTAAAATACTCGATAGCAGGATTGTTTATAGTTTTGCCTTCAAACGCGTTCCAAACTTAAGAAAAAAATGTTGTCTGCGATGTTAGTGAGCTAGCACGTCTCTTCTCTCCCGCGCGCGCGCCCCTAAAAAATCGCGCTCTTCTTCACTCAGCGCCTGCTACGCAGGCTATCAAAATATGATTTTATTGGAACTGATAAGCGAAATATTTTGGCGCTAAATTTATTATCTGGTGCGTGTTTTATTTACCAGGTTTACTAAAGCGTGACGCCTGAGTTGTCCCGGGCAGTAGGGTAACCCTACCTATGAAATTTTGCTTGTATCTTTGACCCTCTTGCTAGGCACTAGGGTTACCATCCCTCACTGTAAACAGGTCCTAATACGGTGCTTGCGGATCGTAGCGTTAGTTCATTGTCGACAAGGGCACTTCCGCGTGATGTCCTTTAGAAGGTCCATGTAGGGGGCTCTCTTGCGCACGGGAGGCTGTGGTATATCTAGGCCCAGGCCTTCACATACACGCTGCAGCATTGGTAGCTTGAGCATCTTCAGGGTATCATCCTTTGCCATTGTGCACAGATCGTACTGGTCGTACGTAACGGGATGCTGGATCTGGCTTGCTGTTACCGCATCTCTGGCGCTGGTGAAATTTGTCTCCTCTTGTGACGCCTGGACATCCAACTCATCCATATCTTGTTGGCGAGCTGCAGCATTTAGACGCGAAAAGTAGGAGGCGATCTGGGAGGTTGTAAGGAATTCCGATGACTCGAAAAGTCGCAGACAGTCAGCACCACGAGCACGGCGCATTTCCCGGGAAACAACCTCCGCATCGAGCTTTCGGCCTGTTGTTTGGCCGATACGGAATTTAGCCAGAAGGTAGGATTTCTGCTTATCGCTGAACCGATAAGCTTTTTTGGCTGCCCTTAGAGCCCAACCCTCCCTGGCCACTGTAGCAGGGTAGTCTTGGGAAAGCGTCGAGGTTTTTAGGGTCGGTAATGCGCCAACGCCCTCCTCCAAAGCTGCCTTGTAGCCCATTTTGGCTAGATCTATAAGGGTATGTCTCTCGAGTGACTGTGTGCATTTCTTGAGGGACAAGTGCTTCTCAAGAGCTGATACTCGTTGAAAGATACGCACACACCCATCCTGGGGACATGCATACACCCCTTCAGCCTTATTACTCTCCTCTGGATTGTCAGCCGGCACCTCCTCCGCACTGGCTGTGGCTGACGTTGTTGTCGTTTTGGTAGCCTTTCTGCCCAACGCTTTGAAGTCTCCAGGGGAAAATGCTGCTTCTAGGCGGCTATGACTAGGCTCTGGAACATGATGAGACACAAATCAACATTAATTTTTAATCTAGAGATAATTAACGACGCATTCATTACTATTGGTATGTTGAAGAAATAATACTGAAGAGCAAGGATTACCCAACCCCCCACTCCCCCCAACACCTCCCCCCCTCCCCACCCAATACTACCCATCACGAACGTTTTCTGTACTTATTATTTTGTCTAAGGTCGAATCGCCAGGAACACATAACAGCAAAATGAGAGCGCTTGTCAGTCTGGCAACATATACCGTATAACAAATCAGGGCTCCATTTATACAATATTTTGTGATACTCACCAGATGACGATGTGTCCAGTTTGATTACTTTGCCATGACCGACACCATAGGCACGCCAACAAGTAACGGAATCTGTTGAAGTAAACTCAAAGTTGTTGAGCTTTGTGATTCCTGCGATTGTCTGCGAGGTGTCTGGCGTCTCAGCAATGGTGTCCATAGCAACCACTCGGACTCCCTCCAGTCCTCCATGCGAGAGCAGTGCGCTTTTCAAATCGATTGCAGTGCACACGTCGTGCCCTTCATTAATGTATGCTCTGATATGCAATTTGGAAGTCGCGGCCAACCGATCTGCAGCACCTTTACCGCCTTGTGGATCACTAAAATCAATGCGGGCCACGTGAATTCCACAGCTCGTTCCCATATGTTGGCACGCCAGGATCGTGCGAGAAGAGTGGTAACATCCGGCGTTATCCTGGCGAAAAAAGGCCGTGTTAATTTCAGGTGTGGTTCAGTGTGGTAAGCACGTGGTGCATGATGGCCACGACTGCAGAGCTTCCCTGGCTACATGACTGGATGGCGTGGATGAACCCTTGCCACTGTAGGACCCCTTCCACCCGCCGGTATGCGACTGATATGTGCCATGATATACCACGCTTACCAAACCAGTCCTTCTGCGACTCTCGGTACCTCTGCGGCAAAAACTTCATGGCCCAGTCGTTGACGATAAAACCGTTTCTTGGTTGAGAGCATCGATGACATCCAGGCGAGCCTGATCTTGGTGTGCTGATCATAGCAAATGGCATTTCCACGACTGGATGGCAAGCGTGGCGGAGTTGGTAAGATATACAGCTTCGTCTCTGTCGTCGTCCGTGTGGAACGGTGCTTTGGCCACTGCTTCTGAAATGGCAGCCAGTGTAGAATTTAGGCTCTCGCACTGCTCGCAAGCGTCTTCGTGGCTGCGATCGCACTGCTGCTGTAGGTCTGGGTTGGCACTATCGCTGAGGGCAAACACACTGCAGTGACTGACTATCTCAGAATTGGTGCTAATGTGAACCTGTCAATGAATACAATACACGTCTAATTGCCAAGATAATAAGGTACATATTCAAACCGGTAAAGGTTGGTAAAGGATGGGAAAAATTATTTGTGTGCGGTCAAAAACAAAAGACTATTACAAAATAAAAACAGTGGCGCATCAGTCATTTTCCCCGTTATTCCCCTCCACCCTTCCCCCACCCCCCCCCCCCACCCCCCCCAAATAAAATCAATTAGTTTACCCTGATTACTAATAATCCTTGTAAACCCGCTGAATGCAAGTTCAGTCCTTGGGTGGTCACAACCACACAGCGGTCAAACGTACTGCGCGCGCGCAGTTCCCGCCAAAACTTTGCAGTCAAATGTCTTAAAATTGCGAAGTCGTCCGCTTTAAAGCTCAAACTTAAGAAATTTACTGAAAACTTAAGCTTTATACTCGGAGTATGCATAGATAATGTAATAATTGTTATCCAAAAAGTGTCTCAGCTCGTATTTTGGTTTACCACTGCATGTTCTATAACGTTTCCTTACAAACTTCGTGGCCATTACGCTTCAAACTCATGGAAAAGTCAAGGCCGCGGAAACCGGAAGTGGCGCGCAATTTTTGCGTTTGACCGCTGTGTGGGTCACAACACCGTTGTTTCTATGGGAGAACCGCCGGACTAGTTATATTGTTTCAATTCTAGATAACTCTTCGAGAAGAATTAGTAATTAATAATGTGAAATGAAAATAAAGATAAAGATAATTTTCCAATTTCAAAAGAATAATTCAAAGTGAATTTTTAGGACCCCCAAACTTATGTTTTTTTGTCCCGATAACACTTTCGGACAACTTTATAGACTTAATTTTCATGAAAATACTATTACCTTGAAATCGCCTTCAAGATACAATTTGGCAGCCTTCAAGGATTGGGTGTCATAAGCTTCCGATTCCTTTCCCAGACTGAGCTCGTTAAGCTGGTGCACGAGGGTGTCGAGGTCTTCAAAAGCGCGAGCACCTTCTGCGGCAAAGTAGTCGAGCCCTTGAAGAGACTTGCGCACTGAAGCTTTGCACTCTGCTAATATCCGCAGCATGGTGCGCTCGCTGAAGGACTTGAATCCTGTTTCATCGCAGTACTGTCTGTACTGGCGCGCTATCCTCTGTGGTATCAGTGTGCGGATGACGTTCGGTACTTCGATAGTTTTCCCCGAGGAAAGCTTCAGCATTTTCTGTCCAAATGGCAGATCTTGAACTAAATGCGGGCTCGTGATGAAGGACAGAAAATGGTCCAACCGTGCCGCTCGACTCTTACCCTCACTAATGGCTGGTACGTCAGGGGAGCACCGCGCCCAAACTGCAACCGATGCAGGTTGGCTATGGTATAGCGATATCTGGACAAGCCTGGTATGAACACTGAGATGGCCTTGTAACTGGCAAGACCTGCCATGATGGACAGAATCTGTCTTCTCGTCTCCCAGCTGTTCGCATTGCCATAAGCCTCCGCCAGAGCCTCGAGATAATCCTTTGACGTCTGCGATAATTCTTCTAGCCCAAGAGCCTTGTTCATGGCGTCAGACGAGACAATAGCTTGCCAGAGAGAACCAGCGTCATTAGGGCTGATAGTTTGGAGGACCGAGGACACTATCTCTACCGTTCTACTGGTGTATCGTTGCTTGGTTCTGTCACTGGCTTTTTCCCACTCCAACCAGGGTTGTGTTATTGGTGCGATGCCGTCGAAGACCAAATACTCATTCAACTTTTCGCGAGGTACTACTGGCCTTGCCTTTGCAGCTTGGGCCTCCTCGCTCGTGCTGGAAACAATGCTCCCTGTATCTGGACTGAGGAACGTCTCATCGTCAGCTGGACTAGGCACCGATATCGCAAGCCTGGATAATTCAGTCGCCAGACCGTCAGGTCCGTTAGATGAAACATCGCTGTCAGTTCTGTCATCATTTGAAGAAGCCTTTTCCACCAATGTCTGTTATAAGTAAAATAATTAGTAAGTAAACAACCTATTTATTTTGTGTACGTGCGCGTGTGTTGTGGAGTGTTGGCTTGTTTGCGTGTTGGTTTGTTTGGTTTGTTTTTGAGTTGGTGACGGCGTGGGGTGGGTTTTGCATTGGTGTTATTATATGAAAACTCTACACAAAATCAGTCAGGCACTTACCCTAGTTTGTTCTTGAGATGACTCGGCATGTAATGCAGGTTGCTCAGCAGCAGACTCAGCCAAAGTTGTGGTACGTTCTAACCTCTGGTCTGGCAGAGACTGGGTTTCCAAAAGTTGTTTGCTCACAAACTCTTTACACTGTTTGCAGATTGCTGAAAATGGCGAAGCAATAAATATCTTAGAAAATATACTGCACGAGGACGCTGTGTATATCATCAACCACTAAAAATAACCCGAAAAAACAATTGCAAGAGTGATTTCATCAGCGCAGAAAATAATAATAATATTCATAATATTTATTATTTATTATTTATTTATATAGCGCTATTTCCAATATATATTGCCCAGTAGCGCTTCGTTCAAATAGTTGTTCTCCATACGTAGCAAGCGCAAAGGGAGGGGTTGGGGAGTGGTGGAAGGGGAAGTGGGGATGGGATTGGGGATAAGGGGAAGAGGCACTACTGTTTGGTTGTTATTTCCCGCCTCAAATGAGTGCGAGAAATTCCAGGTCGCAGACAAATGATGCAGCCTGCATCAAGAGAACAAAATTAAAGGAGATGGGGGGAGGGGGCGGGCAAGAGGAAAATTCGCCCCTCTGCCCTTCCCTTCCCTCGCCTTCCTTCCCTTTGCGCCTACGTCACCGATGCTAATGTCTGTTCCACCCATGGTTGCTTTTTCGTGTCTCCAAACTAGGAACAGTTACCTTTTGTACGAGATTTTGCAAAACTTTTAGGCTATGCGAAAGCTAAACATATATAGCTGTCTGGTTTTTTTATTATTTGGTAATAATTTATAGACGTAATTGCCGCCCCCAATTGCTGCCCGCACATTCCCCTCTACTAAAATTAATTTGATTTTACGGATAAAAATAAAACAACTTACGCACTCCAACTGGAATGAGACTCTTGGTGTTCTGCAAAATATAGGCAGATTGGCGGCTATTCATTCGGTGGCTCCCTTTGGCATTCGCTGATTTGTGGGCGGCCATGTCTGCAGGGACTGTGCAGACAGATTTCCTTGTCCTCCAGCGGATACCAAAAACTGCCCTGTGGTGTGGACAAATATTGAGCAACTCGTGCTCTTCTTCCACTGTAAAAACCCCTGAAACATTGGCAGCTTTTTAGCAGATGATCTATGTATGTACATGTGGGAACTGCCCGGTTCAGAAATTTAATGAATGACCCTACTTACCAGCTCTCGCTAACAGCAACTTCATTTCTGTATTTATACCCTCATCTCCGCTAAGTTTGAAGCTTGCCAAATGCTTGCTAACATCTCTCGTGCAGTCCTTCAGACTTGCGCATTCTTCGTGACCCGGATAATCGCTTGATTGTCCGCAAGAGGTCGACCTACCTTGTAGTGTAATGTAGCTACAAAAAATGCCATTTGAAAAAACTAGAAATACCTACGAAAATCAAAATGGCACAGCTAAGCATACAGCAAAACTGGCCTCACATGTTCTACAATAGTTCTGAAGACTGCAACTTGAGCTACCTGATGTTGTACACATGGTGCGCGCGTGACTTGGCTGTTGCGTTACTCCGTTTGATCCGTAAAAGAAAACTGACCGGCGTGCGATGCGTGGTTACGAACAGAATTCAAACACCTCTGATACTTACATCAGATATGCTTTATTGAACTGAAAGCTGGAGCAGTAGCGAGGAGATGGATATACAGGTTTTGGTGCGTATTTTGTGTTTACTTTGGACATATTTAGACTTTACACGAGTGCTGAGCATGAGTTCGGACACGAATCACTCTAGGTAAATGTTGTTTACAAATTGTTGCTAGATTTAAAGCTAGCATTTTGGCTACTCTCTTTATATTTTTTCCACTGTTGCTTTACCAAAACTCTTGACTTCCTTCTGGCCATCTCAAAGTTTATAAATTAAGACCTGCCAAATTAATATCAAATACGAAGAAGCTGACAGCTACTTTGTACAGTGAAGGTGAAATTGGATCAAGTTACAGCCCAGTCGGAAAAGACAAGTTACAGAAATAATAACCAGACGGAAAAGACAAGTTACAGAAATAATAAATGTTTACGCGATCGCAAGTAAAATTAGCGCCGTCAGGCACCGGCAAAATGTTCTAATCTTCCATATGTAAACTCTAAAATCGTGTTTGAAGAGATTCGAAATGCATTTTTAAAGTTGAAAATAGATACGCAAAAGGACGACCATTCAGCGAGCGATGTTTACATTGCTAAAATTGGTATGTCATAAATCTTCGAATCTCAAGACTGTTTTCTTCTGTATAATTATCTATAAATATATATATATTCTAGGTGAGCATTTTGTTAGTTGCCAGAAAAAGCGATGATTAATTCAAATAAAAAATGGCGGCAAACATTGAGTTTCAGTCTTTCATTGCGTCTAAATCTTATGCAAAATGGGCTGAACACGTGTCGTAGATTTCAGATTGTTTCAAAGGGAACCGATTCGAGTTCGACCTTGAGATTTGGTAGGATAACAGTTAAATAACTAATCTTTAAGGCTATCAAGTTAAATTTTGAAAAATTAGGTACCAGGAAGGGTTCTACCCAGTCAAAAATAGCCAATATTTTGCCGCTCGTTTAGAGGTCGTCGGACGTGTTTTTAAAATGGCTTGCAAATTCATAATATTAGTGCATTTGACATATGTTTTACATTATACATAAAGAGGAATAGCTATTCTAAGTCTGTATAAAATTTGATACTAGTTGATTAAATTTCAAGAGTTCAGCAACGCTTCGTCCTCGCGTGTTATTTGGGGAATTCGATTAAGAAAAAATCGCACTTTGACCGCTTTTTCAAACTTTCGAGAATTTTTCAAAAATAAAAAACGCTGGAACTTAAAATCATGATTTTTGAAAATGGTTCACCCAAGGGTATCTTCAGGCAAAATATGAGCAATGTGCCAAAATGGTCGCTGTCGTAAGATTTTGAATGCTCTCGGGCAGGAGCTCTTAAATGTGTTTCAAAAATGGGAAGCTTTGTGTAAAAGTACATGTCTTTATAAATCATGCTCCACTCCCTCCGGAAATAAACAGAAGAAAACGATTAACACCGCATTCGCTTCTCAACACGTTCGGCTAAAAAAACCGTGTCTCAGATTTTTGACAAGTGCGTTTGTTTTTCTTTTATTGGCAAATGAAGTTGGGGGTGACAATTAGTTAGCACTCCCTGTAGAAAAAAGCTCTAGCTTTAAAATTAAAAGGGGTATTAAAATTCGCAGACACGGTTTTGTAGAAGAGATGTATGTCATCATTCTGGCCAAATTTCAGCCAAATTGGTTGAATGGCTGCCGACTTGGAGTTCAAAACGTACGCGTCCATCGCGAAATTTTCCTTCGGAGATAAAGGAAAATACATTTCTTGCGGCATCTTACCTGGAATGAGATTATGACACCTAAACGTCTATTCTGATCGATGCCATAGAGGGATCAACTTTCTCTAACAATAGGACTTTGACAGGTAACATGTAACAGGAACAAACTCTTTCGCGGCATGCGGCGGGAAATACTTTATTTGCTTCAAGTCAGTTCAAATACACCGCTCGTGCACACAAGACAAAATTCGGTTGAGGTTAGCGAACGTATAATAATCGTTTTATTTACAAACAATGATCCGCTTTCATGTAGCAATTAAAATATATTGTGTATATTTCTTGAAATGCTGGCCAGGTTGGTAAAGATGCTGAAAACCAGGGCAAAATCATCAACACGAACGAAAAGCAAACGAAAGGCGACAGCAGCCCCCGCAGAAAGTGAAGTTTCAGTTGTTGATAGCTCGACCGGTTATCGTTTTCCATTTTCCATCAACAGATGAGCTTAAATTAGTTTCTTCATCTGGCTCTTCGTGCTGGATTTTGGAGCGGCTTGCACTCTCAGCAACTGGAGCATTTTTGCTATCCTCGAGCCACTTCTCTTGTTGATAAAACGAGCCTTTGTCGCTCTCTGCCAATTTTGCGGCCCATTCTTTATCAAATCCGTTCTTCGATTTCTTCGCTCTTGGTTTCGATGACGAAAACGGACACAACCTTTTTTTTTTTTGGAGGCATTTACACAGAAGCAAAAGCTAAAAGTCGAAGCTATAAACACGCAAAAACAATCGCACATGTTGTGCCGACTTCGCAGGCTCACAGCACGCACTCTGTATCACGCAACGTTTATAATTGGATATGACAGAACTTGTCAGTGATCAATAAAGATAATTAGCAAGAAAAAATATTTTGCCCCCGATATCTTTCGACATAAATAATATTTTCTTCTGATTTTTTTTTTAAAGAAAGCTCTCAAATAGATCTATTTGAGAATGTAAAAACCTCAAATTTCGAAAAATGGCACTTTGAAGGGTGGCTGATACCTTAACTCATTGCCGTTAATTCAAAAACAGTGAAATTTGATACTAGTGATTGTTTATTTATTTTCTCAACAGCCATTTACAATTGCATGGGAAGCTATATCTCTTTTGAAAGGGTAGTAAATAAACTTTCTGGAAAATATTTTTTTCCCAAAGAAACCCATAATATATTAATTAGTTAATTATTAACTAGCATAAATTAATATTAATAGCCGCAAAATTTGGACAAAAAAGCAACTTATTTCAAAATGATGACTGGTTATAAGGAAAAGTTAAAAGCAAAAATGTTACTTGTTATATTGGCAACATATCCTGAAAATTTGGCTGAAAATGGTAAGTATCGAATAAATTAGTATTTTTTAGTTTGGTATCAAATTTCTAATTTATGCAGGAATTTGACCCGAAACATTGTGTCAACACTCCACTCGAAATTTATCTCTGTCGTTCCATAAGAACGTTTTGTCCTCTCCCTTTACTGAAATATGAATCCTAACATGTATTCAAAGCATCAAACAAGGTTTTCAAATGTAAAAAGCGAATCAAAATATAATTTCAGTTGCATTTGCGTTCGTTCGATCGATCGATGTAATATTTCGTAACACTTATCTTGGTTCGTCGCTCAATTTTCGAGCTCCAGATGCAATTAAATTTCCTCACTGCTTGGCATCCCTTCTGGATCACTTTCCTCGTCCAAAACTCTTGCTAAAACGTCCTCAACAACGCCTGTAACGGATTGCGAACGCTTCACAAATTGCGGCCATGTGTTACATCAGAAGGCTTTTCTGAAAAAGCCGTCATATAAGACCAACTAGGGTATACCTGTTCAAACTTGCTGGGAGAATGGGTTAGAGTATTCCCAGTCCACCTTGAAAAAATGTGGGAAATCGGCCAAAAGACAATTTTTTACGAATTTTTTTACCTATCGTTCCGAATCGAACGATGGTCTTCGTGCATCAACGGCAATGAGTTAAGGCATCAGCCACCCCAAAAAATTACCATTTTGTGAAATTTTAGATTTTTTGAAATTCTGGCAGATCTCGCAAAGAGCTTTTATTTCTAAAACATTCTACCTCAAAATGTTATTTCTGTGGAAAGTTATTGAACATGAAAGATTTCCTTCATTATTTTTCTGTAATTAGCTGTTGACATTTCAGTCATATCTTCAATTATCCAATAATTAAATATTACATATAGTATCGCGACAATTGTCTGTGCGGAAGGAAAATTTTGCTGAGCAACGCGTACATTTTGAACTCCAAGTTGGCAGCCATTCAACCAATTTGGCTGAAATTTGGCCATAATGATGACATACATCTCTTCTACAAAACCATGTCTGAATTTAATACTCCTTTTAATTTTAAAGCTAGAGCTTTTTTTCCACAGGGAGTGCTAACTAATTGTCACCCCCAACTTCATTTGCCAATAAAAGAAAAACAAATGCACTTGTCAAAAATCTGAGACACGGTTTTTGAGCCTAACGTGTTGAGAAGCGAATGCGGTGTTAATCGTTTTCTTCTGTTTATTTCTGGAGGGAGTGGAACATGATTTATAAAGGCATGTACTTCTGCACAAAACTTCCCATTTTCAAAACACATTTAAGTTTATCGTGTTTTTTAGTAAAAATCCATAATCTGAAATTATTAAGCTTTCAAAAAATATATGGTTTATAGGTTTAAAAAAAAAAAAAACTAACGCTACAGCAATCCGCACACGGACGGTCCTGAAAGGCGGCTGATACCTTAATGTATTCTTTCTTGTTCTCTATTTTTTTAGCGTTTATATCTTTGTGAGTTTTTCCCCTCTTTCGTTGTGTTTTTTGTTTTTAATTTTGTGCGTTTCTGCTATATCCTCCCTTTGTTTGCTAGTTGCACACTCAGTGAACAGACTGGGATAAGATTCACATGTTTTATTATGCATCTCTTCTAGTTTCTTCATCATTACATCTAGTTCTTCTTTACGTTTCTCTACTTTGGTGGTTAAAGAAATTACACTTTCAAGGACACTTGTACTAATATCTGACTGGGGGCGTTCTGTAGTGTTTGCCTGGTCTGTGTTTAGAATTTGTATCTAATCTTATCTTGTTTGATTTAGCTCTGCGTACTACGACGATAATGAAATCTAGTTAATGCGCCTATGAATTTCTGTTCGGCCTGTTTTCTGATAGCATGAATGTCAGTCTTAAACTCCTCGTCGGGATAAATGTTTGCTTTTGCGACATATCGCAAATCCTTTGGGCACGTGCCTTTTTTATGTGGGCCTTCAGTTTTGCTATCGACTGTTCTGAATTCTCAATTCTTGTTTCAAGAAAGGAAATTTCATCGGTGGCTGACTGGCGTGGTATTTTACTGCTAGGGCCTTGGTCTTCAGCTATGTGGCGGTTTGCGTTCTTTAACGGCTGTTTTCCTTTGTGGTGATTCTTGTCAGCATTGTGACCTTTGTAGTGTTTCTGTTCACTGTAGTTGCGTTCGGTTGAAGGCCATGGAAATTGGCGGTTCATCATTTGACGTCAGAGTTTAGTGCTGATTTGTATTTCTGTTCTCCGTAGCCGCGTTTACGTGAAGGGCCAGGTGATGGACTTTTTTGACCACAGGATAGAGTCGCTGGCGCGATCGTCAGTTTCATCGTCGTCCTTCATGGAATTATCGTCTGCGTTTACACTTGGGGAGGCTAAGAAGCCATTCTTTGTTTGTGATGATAACGTGGTGTGTCCGTTTGAGTGCTTCCATCCACTGGCAGGATTGGGTTGGGGTCTGATGGAAGAATTGCCCCCACAATACCAGTGGACGGAAATACTACAGTCGACCATTTGTGGTGGCAGGTCTGTCTGAGTCGTGTTGTCCATGGTCTGTCGTCGGGGTGGAGGTTGGAGTTGATGTATGATGGCTGTTGTGGTGGTGGTGGATGAACTGGCGGTAGTGGATGTGCATGTGGCGGTGGATGATGGACGATGGGTGAATGCCAGTGTTAGTTACGTGGACGTGGGCTTGGATGTCTTGGTGGATGTCTTCCTTTTTTGGGCCAAAGTTGGCTGAGAAGAGGGGTTTAACTTCTCTGCGTAGTGGGCTTTCATTGATTGCCAACTGTGAGAAGTTATACGCCTCCTCTCGGCCAACTGCCATAAAGTATTCCTCCCAGGAGGAAGGTGGGAGTTCAATTGTACGAATTTGATAATATCTCTATCCTCCTGTGGGGTATAGGACGTCCTTCGTTTGCTCATGATGGTCTAGATAAGTAAACAAATTACAGTAAAACAAATTACTATGTACAAGACTCGTGGCGTAAATGATACAATTGCACGTTTCTGGGCCATTGGTTTTCCACTTCTGGTTCGTGCGTCACCAGAGTGGTGAAGCAGTCCCTAGTGAACAACTTCACGAAGAAAAAATCAACTAAAACTAAAACAATAACAGTAAATGAGACCATGTTCCCTTAAAATTGCACGTTTCTGGGCCGTAGCTCCCACCGGCATTCCCCCGCCAGTTCGTGCGTCTCCAGAGTAGTAAAGATAACATGAGATAGCCCTTAAGTGCAAGAAAATAACAACCAAATTTCAAGTCAGGGCAGTTTAACCCCTAAAAGTTATTAACGGTTAAAGTTTTGCCTCGATTTGATGTGAAAAGGACGCGCTAGAGACTGAAAACGAAATTTGCGTCTGCCATATTGGATGAAACTTTAACCGCTTATAACTCTGCAAGTATTTTATCGATTTGTTAAACCGGGGCGTGATAGTGAGTGTTACTGTTGGTGGATTTACTTTTGTGGCCACCTACAACTTGTCGCTTTGTAATGAAAGGCCTGAAAACAGTCAATATTTCCTGGCATTTTCCATAGTTCATCCAAAACATTTCCTTGTATCCAGCAATATCCTTCACTCACAAATCTTCAACCAACTTGTACATCCCGCTCTCTGTCTAGTCCACTCTCTTGTCCATCCGTCTTGCACCAATCCTCTCCTGATTCATAGTCTGTGCATTCCCCCAACAAATTAAGCAAAATGAAACAAGATGCTGCTCTCTTTCACCAAGAGAAAGCCATACTTGATAGGTTTTGTCTACCTGAATTCTATTTTATTGTTTACATTTTCATACGTAGGAGCCAGGCACTAGAGGTTTGCATGAGCTTGCTTGTGTGACTGCCGGTAAACTATCATTAACTATCATGAACTTCTTTAAGCTGTTTGACCATATGAATAATAGTTAGGGGAGATTTTGAGTTCTTAAACTCTATCATGCGCTGACTATCATGCGCCGTTTTGCCAGGGTTTAAGTTTGGCTTTTAATTAAACTATGTAGACTTTGGTTTACAGGTGTTTTGGAATTTTATTTAGACTATTCTGAAACTATCTTTCATCCTTCAATTTTGTAACAGGAACAACAAACATAGCCCTTTTTGATCAGACTATGTTTCTGCTGTTTTTCAACTTGTAATGGGGGTAACAAACAGTTACTTGGTGAATAAAACTGAAATAAAATGAACCAAATTGAATGAAAATATTCATAATCCTACAGCAGCTGTTCATATTGTGATCACATGACCTTGCCTGATGCTTTTGGTCCCAGCTCTCTAATTTCTGTCTGGTATTTTTTTTTTATCTAAGAGGACTTTATATTATAAGTTTAAGAAACAAGTCAACTACTTTGATTTTAGGGTAATACATGTGTCAATCACAATGAGATCATCTTCAGTTGCGATTGATTACATTATAGATTTGATTATAGCTAATACAGCAATAACAATATTACAAGTATGTAAGGTATGAGACAAAACTAACACTAATGACAAAAGAGGCATAACAAAAGTGACAAAATATACATAAATTAAAGTGAAATAGTTAAATTTACATGAAAGAGCTTTTATCTTGACCTGGAATTTGGTGGTGGCATGATCCAACAAAGTAAAACATTTAGCGGAACCTACAGCATTCTTCTGATTGTTCCAGATGACAAAACCTATATCAAACTTACTCGAGTTATTAGTGGAACAGTAAGAAAAAAGCAGTATTATATCAACACTTGTCATATGACAGATTCAAAATCACGAAACACAGAAAATGTCTTCTGTAGAAGCATACTGAACGGAAGAGGATGGTCTGATCGTCAATGTTTCCTCCAGTCCCGTGCTGACAATTTTCAGGATCACAGAGGCAATACACTTTGCCTTGATGTCCCCAACCATTAATGCCCTCTCTGACTTAACATAGGTATAATGTACAAATGTCACGGATTTCAGACAGACTTCACTTCCATCAAGGTAGATGTTTCTTTTGTTATTGACATTTTGTGCCATCCAAAAAAGTTTTCAACAATGACACATTCTCTGTTAAGTTTGCCGAAGTATTCTTTTCTATATGTGAAAGCATCTCATCTCTCAAATTGCAGGCTAGCACGTTCATCTGGACAGCTTTTCGTGTATGATCTTGTACACTACCAAACAACTTCCATGAAGAACAAATTCATCTTTGATTTAAAGTAAATATACTTTTCGGTTTCATATTTATTTAGCAAAATTATTTTTAAAGTGACTCAAAGAACGCTTAAATTGTTTGCATCGACACGTCCACAAGTACTATTTCCCTAAAATCACTATATAATTAAATAGATCCATTTCCTCCTTTAAAACACCTATAACAACATCATAACATATGAACAAATCTGAATTTTAGGAGGGGATGGATCTTAATATACATGTACCGGTAACCACACAAATATAACAATTATAAATACTACTGTTACATGAAATGTTTGAGGTAAATAATAATTATTATTAAATAAATTATATGGTGTGTACAAAATTGGCTGTTAAAAACCGTAGGGTAAATTAAGAGGTTTTACGTGAAACAAATTATGTGCAAAAACATTTGCGCCTGTGCAGCATTGCACAAGCAATTTGGGCACCCATGAAATCATTGCGTGTGGACAAGCACTTGCCCCTGCTATAGCTCCGAATTGTGAAAAGTTAAACAATCATTATCAATACAGTCAGTAAGATTAAATATTCTACACAACAGGGACTGCCTTTCCGTCAACTAAGAGTGTTCTGTTAATAAAATGAACCCTCTTTCTTTCTTTCTTTCTTTCTTTCCTTAACGTTTCCCAAAATTTTTAACTTGCACATTTGCCGATGATCAACGGTGATTAGTTGAATCAAATTTTTGCTGTTGCATGTTGACCATATAAAGATTCATCAGACGTTTTTTCATGTGTTTATTTATTATCTAGGTGACTTTTTGACAGATTTTTAGTTTTGTTTGCTGTTCCGATATTCGATTTGGGAACGTTCCCCTTTGAAAAAAAGTGGAACAATCGTTCCTAATTGGTGTTGTTCCTTTGGTGTAAAGTGGAACGCATTTATGTGTCAAATAAGAACAAACTGTTCACCTGGAGCTAAAAGAGAACCTTTTGTTCCGAATTTTCGCCCGTGAATGGAACATATTGTTCCTAAGTAGGTTATTTAGGAACAAGTGTTCCTAACATTAATTGTTCCGTTTTTGACATTAGGTTCCTTTTTTATTCATTTGAGGAAACAATTGTTCCTTTTGATGTGTTCCCTTTTAGAGTAAATGTTCCTTTATGCTGGTGAGCGGAACTTGTGTTCCCAATTACTTGTTCCTATTCACATGAATTGTTCCTATTCAACATTTTCTGTTTCCTTTTCACACATTATCCAAGGAACATTCGTTCCTATCCAAGCTGTTCCTGTTTTAACAGCCTGTTCCTTTTTATCACTTTGAGGAACAATTGTTCCTATTGATGTGTTCCCTTTGAGAATATATGTTCCGTTTTGTTGACGCGCGGAACGTTTTGTTCCTAATTGCTTGTTCCTATTCACGTGAAATGGTTCCTATTTACGTGAAATGGTTCCTATTTTACGTGAAATGGTTCCTATTTTACGTGAAATGGTTCCTATTCGTGTGAAACGGTTCCGATTCACTATTTTCTGTTCCTTTCTATTTTTTCAATCAGCGAAACTGCTGTTATAAATATATAGTTTTAAAACTATAACTTTTCGTGTATAGGATGTTTCTTTCTTGTTACTAGCTTTTCAGTAGGCATGGATTTGGTCAAGTATTGCTGCTACAATTGAAAACAAAAAACAGATTTTAAAAAGCATATTTAAAGAACCCTTCTAAAGCGCTAGGCCAGTTTGGGCAAGCCTTGAAACAATCACACATTGGTGGTATATTTCACAATTCTAAATTTGCATGATAGTCATAACAGTGGGCAAGCAGGGACAAGTCGTGGCAAGTTCGAACCTGCACAATAGCTTTATTGTTTGCAATTTGCTCTGAGTTTTGTTCGGTTTTTGTCAAGTGGAACAAATGTGTGCTTTGCTCAAACGATGCTCGACTTGAAAAAATGAGCAAAAGGGGCAATGTTGTCTGGTCGAATATTGATGGTGCGTCACCAAACCAAAACGACTTCACCTGGAAAAAGACGAAACAGACAGCTTGTATCATTGTCCAATACAACTGTGCGACCATGACGGATTTGAAAGTCAACGCGGCTGCAGAAAACATGTGAATACCAAGCACAGTTGGTTCTTTCATTTTGATGAAAAACCCGACCTGAAAGGACTAACAGATTCCATTCATGTCTCAAAAACCTTACCAGTGACCACCACAAATGACACGAATGCCAGGGTATTTCCTTCGTTTTCAGTCTCAGGCCAAATTGGAGAAACATTCACGAAATGGTTGACTGGAAGTGGAGGTGGTTGCAAGAAAGATCGCACAGCTGAACAAATGGCGAGAAGATGCTTTAAATTTCTTAAATTTTGTTGCGAAGACGAAGAGGAGTTGACTTTTGAAGTTATGGATTTTAGCCTATGTTCTCCGAATCTGTTGTTCAAATATATCGACTACTTGCAAGAGGAATGCAAGCTCGGACATGGGGGCCGACTGGGTTACATAGATGCCATTTCTGAACTGATCGACTTCAGAAAAATCAATGGCGCATCAGACGCAGTTCTTCGAAACCTATCTGCGACAGAATTGTACCTCAAAAGGGCGCGAAAGACAGTGGCAAAGATGATGAGATTGCAGTGGACGCAAGATCTAGACATCGAAACTCTCGAAGCTAGAGGGCACTGGGCAACAATGGACGAATTATTAGAAGTGGTGACTTTTCACTTGCCCCGCTACGAAAACACGGTGAAGATGTGCAAAACCAGTCCAGGTCAAGTCAACCCCTCGGACTTAACATTTGCCACGAAATTTGTAGCGATGTATTTGTTCATCAAGGTCAAGGGGTCGCGCCCCATGACGTATCAATATTTGACCGTCGACATGGTCGGCACAGCGAAGAAAAACGGGGGATTCATCGATCAGAAAACGTTCAAGACTGCCGGCAAGTATGGATTCGATTCTTTGATTCTGACCGAGACAAGCATGCAAGTGCTGGATGGCTACATCGATCTTGTCAGACCGTTGCTAAGACCCCAGTGCGATTTCGTTCTGGTCACGAGAAATGGAGGCCAACACAGTAAGCTGGGCGACATCATGAGCAAGTTGGTTTTCGATGCAATCGGAAAATACATTCATCCGACACGCTATCGTCAAATTGTCGAGACGCAAAGCCTCAATCAGCTCACTAGCAAAGAGCAGGAGATCTTGTCGGAAGACCAAAAACACAGCTCTGCCGTTGCGAAAGTTCACTATCAGAAGCAAAGATCGCGCGACGTTGCTGTCAAGGGTCACGAGTGTCTACAAAAGCTTCAAGGCAGCAAGGGTTCACAGGTGGACGAGGACGTACACGCGAGATTTGGCGGCTCAACGTCCGGCTTGGCACCGTCAGTTGAAACCGTGGTAAAGACAGGCCCATCACCCCCTCCGGAAAAGGAACTTCCTCCCACTGAGCGCGTGCGCATTCAGAGAAAACTCAGTCGTCGGGTGTTGAAATTCTCGGCGGACGAGGACGAGTTTCTAAAGGCTGGGATACGCAGGCACGGATATGGGCAGTGGACGGCTATTCTGAGAGATGCCGATTATCGATTTCAAGACGGAAGAACAGCGGACTCTCTAAAGAAAAGGGCTGGACTCAAAATGCAAACAGCTTAACGATGAGACTAGAGACGACGATTACGCACAGACTAAACTGCAGAAACTCGTCTGAAGAACGAGACCGACCCGACCCACCCTCGCATTATGCATGTAAGAGATAACCAGAGTAAAGTAAGCATAGTTGCACACAAAAATGACTTCCTTTTAATTGACGTTGCACTTACATAGCCTCGTGAAATTGCACTGGTCTACGTACTACTTTTTTCAGTCCACAAGGGGAAAAAAAGGAGAAACATTCTCAACTGACAAACTCTACTGGTTCATTTCTGACTCGAAAAGTATCTTAAGATTGTGTTCTTTGGTCTCTTGCGATCCGACACCTGCTGCTGACTGGAATGGTCTCGGCGTTTCCGCGTACTGTGCATGCGGAGGAGTTCGTCGGAAATGCTGCAGTCGTCTTTCGGAGGCGGCGACGTTCTGCCACCGTCCGGGGGACAAGGAGTAATGTACAGACGCCGCTCGTCTTCGCTGTCGTCGTGATCTGTTCCGCCGTCTTGCCCAGCTTGGATCCCCTCTCCTGCTTGCGGCAGAGGTTCCGCGACTCCGGTCACCCAGTTTTGGTTCTGCTCGCGTAGAATGCCGAGTTCGGTGCACACCCTCCTCCGCTCCTCTATCGCCTCCGCCGTATTGTAGGTTCCTTGCGACTGATGGTGGAGCTTGAGCTTGTTACAGAGTACTTCGCGATAGGCCTGCATGTTTGCGCTAAGAAACGGATCTCGAGCGCGGTGGCATTTCTCGACACAGTCGTGCAGCTCCTTTTCCGTCTCTTGCAACCATCTGGACTCGAACGCCTCTTTAGCCTTCCGCTTCCTCGATTCCATCTCCTCCTCGAGAGCGTTCTGACGGAGCATGGCCAAGTCATCGTTGAGTTGGGTCGGCAAGGGCTCTGAGTCGTCCACTGGCAGAAGGTCCGCGTGTTCTCTGGGAACCCCTCTGGCAATCAAGCTGTCTCGCCTGAGTCTGTGGAGTTGCTGTTCCCGCCGTATCCGTTCTTCCCTCTCTCCGACGCGCGTTTGCAAGATGATGGCAAGCTGTCGGTGTCGTAGCGAGCCTGGAGAAGACAGTTCGAGCGCTCTCCTCAAGTTACTAATGCACTGGTCGTCATCCGAGTCAACTACATCTTCACCGCTATCTTCGACCGCGCTGGCCGTTTCGCCCGTCTCCTCTGGCGGATCAGTCCAGACGTCCGAGAGTGGCAACGTTCGCAGAGCATCCTTCTCTTCGTCTTTGAGGATGCCATCGCCGATTTGCGAGTCTTGGTCTTCTTCCAAACTGCCGTCGGAGCTTTCTCCTTGGTCGCTCGACGGACGCGCTTTTGTCGAAGCCCACGCGACACACTCCATGGGGTGTTTCCGAAGCCACTCTGTGGCTTTCTTCCTTGGGTTGGGCAGACTCGTAAAGGTGTAGTTTCTTAACCTACGATCCATAGCGGGTTGGTCTTCTGGCTTAAATTCAAGCTTCTGCTGTGCAGTTTAAGAGCATCGGGCAACGGTTGATGAACGACTTTGCGGTTTGGTACTTCACGTCGCACGCTGTGTAACCGCCCTGCGTGAGGATCTTCCAATCATCTATGTCTAGTGTGGAGGGACAAGTCTCGTCTATGAAGATCACCTCTGTAAAGTGATTGATCATGGCCTTGTTAAACACTCGCTGCTTAGTGATGGTCGCTATGTTGCTGTGATGTACCAGCCCCAGGATCGGTTGAAACAAACTCGTCTTAACCGCTATTGGCAGCGCCAATCAGACACGGCACTTTGTCCTTGTGTCCTCTTTTGATTGTGAGTCAAAAGCCTCAAGAAATCCTCGCAAAAGCCCTCGACTTCTGCTTCTGTGAGACTGTTTTTCCAAAATTTCCTTGAAATACTTCGGCTCCGGCTCTTTTTGTCGGATCGTACGGCGAAAACGCTCGCGGTGTAACACGACCAATGTCTTTGTCTTCGATCGCATTCTCCAAGAAGCGACGCTCCTTGACTGACCAGCACTGGCCTTCGTTCACCTCGATCAAATTATAATCTACGCAAAGCGGTCGAATGACCTCGCAGTGCGGGTTGGCTAGGATTTCGATGACTTTCTTCATGTCCTTTAGTAGTCTGCCCTTGAAAGAGTGATTTGCCGCCAAGCTATTAACGAACGCCTCTACCTCGCACTTATACCAATAGGTGTACTTGGCCTTGTCGCACTTCTTGTAAACCTTTCCACCGTAAAGAGCGTACCCCAGCTTTTTCATGGCAATGGCAATGTCGTTCACAAGCACTGTGAGTTTATCGGACAATCTTGCCTGTTCGTCGACGGTTTCGTTTCCTTGAATAACCGGGCCGTCTGATTGGAAACCGAACTGGTCGATGACCAACTTTGCAACGTGGAGTTTTCCCAAAGCCAAAGAAAGACTGGAATTGAACGAGGGATCGACTAGACAAACTCGGACAACGTTCTCGGTGCTGCATTCGTCGAGATCTACTGAATCGGGCTCGCCCGTGAAACTTTCAAATTCCTCTAGAAAGCAATATTGGTAAGACGAATTCACCAACTCCTCCATGAATGTGTTCTTGTGGTCTTTAAGGACTTTAAACAGCTCTCTCATTGCACCGCTTTCTTTACCCTCGTGACAGGGTACCTAAGATTCAGAACAGTTATCAATTAGTTTGAGTTATTAGGCGATAAACGTTGTTTATCTAGTCATAACAAGTGATCCGTCGACCTGAGTATTGACAAATTTTAAGATAGCCTGGCTTAGCCTACTTTGACATTTGAAGCTAAACAAATTTTGTTGAATCCAGCCGTTGGAATTGTCTTGTGCATTTTCACTTTTTCATTTATGGGATGTATTTCCCTTCTGTTTGATTTCCTGCCTTCTAATTAGCCAGTGGAAGGTATTTTTTTGCACCATCTGGTTAGTGTAACTTGTGTCAATTATACGATTGTGGATAAAATTGTTATTGTTGTAATTACCTGATTTGTAAATACGTCCACGTTGCACTCCAGAAGAGCACGATGGATAACAAGGGGACTGGACGGAGCACCATTGGGCGTGGTCAACGCGATCCAATAACTCACTGATGGGCACAACTTGTGGTTTACGATTGTTGCGTGACTTGCAACCCATTCCTGGCTTGCTGAACTCGCGAGTTGACTCGAGTCTGGAAATTCGTCAGCATCATCGCTCTCCTCGTCCGCGTCCTCGTCATTTGCTTTCTTCTTGCCTCGTTGTTTCTTTAGGCCTTGCGTACTAATGGCGCTGAAAAAGAACGCTACATTCTTCATGCCTGCGAAATAGATGAAACAACAATTATTAATCAATGAATCTGCCTCAATTTATTCCACCCAAAAGACGCTGAAAAAGTTTGAAATCGTCAAAGTAAATCGAAAACAAACCTTGTAGTGCGCTGTCGCAAGCATCTCTAGTTCGACACACGCTATTCCAAGCTTTTTCGAAACCATCCTCCTGGACTTTACAAACACATTTTGCACTTGTAATACTACATTTTCCCAAAAATACTGGGCTTAAATAACATAACGCTGCGCTCTGTATCGTCCTGCTGTTGAGCTGTCTGCAAGGAAAATGCGCTCTCTGCATATTCAAATTCGACCGATGTAAGCTTTGAAACGTGTTCTGCTTTTATAGAGAGCAGACCTGTTGATTCCCCGGGAATAATTTTAGCACAAAAATGAACTCAGCAGGGACCAGATTAGGTCCACGAATTCAATGTCGCTATTATTCCCACTAATCAGTAAATCATCACCCAACCTCGCAATCAACAACTATTTTACACCAAACAATCAACTCGATAACGAAGCCACAGTGACGTTTTTAAATGGCCAATAGTGACACACTATCAGTTCCCAAATGCTTTCCAGAGAACTTTCTAGACGAATTTTCTCGCCACATTAGTCACATGAATTTAATGTCGCTATTATTCGCACTGATCAGCACATCGTTACCTAACCTGGCAATCAACAGCTATTTTACACCAAACAACAAACTTGATAACGATGCCAATAAAAACGTTCGAGTGAAATTTACGAAATGATGTATTCACAAGCCCCCAGTAACCCCACTACGGTTTATTGTCGTGATGCATTGCAAAATTCTCACGACCGATGTTAAAAATAAAACACGCATAACAGATATTAGGGAAATTTGCATTTTGACCTTGGGGGAGAAAAGATTAAGGTGACATTGGTTTTTGAACAGAATTAAAACAGAACAAAGATAAAGGGTCTCCTAAGTCACCATAAAAGTAGTGCGTAGTTAATTGCCTTGTATTCAGTTGATATAGAACACAGAAGCCAAAGATCAACAGCACCTTGTAGTTTAAAGGCAAATCGAAAACTGCCCCAAAACAGTCATGTAAAACCTCATTAATCTAAACATCTATCGAGAAATCCGTGAAATCAGTCCTTTTCCGGCCGTTATTAGGAAAAAGCTAATAAACTAAACTAAACTAAACTAAACTCAAATAAACTCAAATAAACTCAAATAAACTAAACTAAAGTAAACTAAAATAATTAAAATAAAATAAAATACTTCCAGTGCTGTGAGGTAGTTCACTGAAAGTTTCTCCCAATGATGGCGGAAAGGACGGATTTCACGGATTTCGCGGAAATTTTTAGATTTAATTAAATTCTTCTCTTTAAAACTGTAAATATAAATATAACTATAAATATTAATATAATATAATATAATTAAATATTATACTTACAGTTTTAAAGAGGAGAATTAAATTTAATCTAAACATTTCTGCGAAATCCGTGAAATCCATCCTTTTCGCCATTATTAGGAAAGTCTTTCAGTCAACTGCCTCACAGCACTGGAAGTTTCCATGAAAGGTTTTCCCTAATAACAGCGGAAAGGACAGATTTCACGGATTTCGCGGAAATTTTTAGATTTAATTAAATTCTTCTCTTTAAAACTGTAAATATAATATAAATATAAATATTAATATAATATCATATAATATAAATATAATTAAATATTATACCTACAGTTTTAAAGAAAAGAACTAAATCGTCTCTAAAAATTTCCGCAACATCCGTGAAATCCGTTGTTTCCGCTGTTATTGGGGAAAACGTTCAGTCGACTGACTTACAGCACTGGAAGTTTCCACTGAATGTTTTTCCTAGTTTATAGATTTAATTTGATTTTTTTTCTCTTTGGACCTTTATTACGTTTAAAATCATTTTATGTTGAACTTGAACTTGCAAGTCAACTTCTAAAGGCTATTACACCATGGTGCAGCAAAAATGTATAATGATGTTTAAAACTTCAACGGATTTCGCACGAAAAACGCAAAGGGGACCAAGGTATATGAATATATGATATTTTACTTCCCTTTAGTGTATATTTAACTGATAATTTAAATAACCTGCCTTCTAATGCTTGAGTTGTACTGTTGTGAAATTAAAAGGAACAAATAGGCCGTTTTATGAGCGTTCCTCGGGATCCAACGAACAACAGCCTTGAAAGAACCTTACGAAGCAGAAATCATTTATTTTTATTTGTAAAATCAATTTTCGCCTTAGAAATGTTGTTTGTAACAGAACGAAAATGGGGCATACGGAAAAAGTCTAAAACCTATCGAAAAATTAAGTATTTTAACCAGTAAACTTTAAGGAACAAGGAAACGTTGGAAACGATCTATTACGTTTCCCAAAATGTTTAACTTGCACATTTTCCGATGATCAACGGTGATTAGTTGAATTAAATTTTTGCTGTTGCATGTTGACCATATAAAGATTCATCAGACGCTTTTTCGTGTGTTTATTTATTATCTAGGTGACTTTTTGACCGATTTTTAGTTTTGTTTGCTGTTCCGATATTCGATTTGGGAACGTTCCCTTTGAAAAAAAGTGGAACAATCGTTCCTAATTGGTGTTGTTCCTTTAGTGTAAACTGGAACGCATTTATGTGTCGAATAAGAACAAACTGTTCACCTGGAGCTAAAAGAGAACCATTTGTTCCGAATTTTCGCCCGTGAATGGAACACATTGTTCCTAAATCGGTTATTTCGGAACAAGTGTTCCTAACATTAATTGTTCCGTTTTTGACATTAGGTTCCTTTTTTATTCATTTTAGGAACAATTGAAGGGCTGGGGGCATTACCAACCTATATTGATTTTTAGGACCTTTTTTTTTTTTCCATAAGATTTGCCGCGTTTTTGGAATGTGACCTAAAAATTAGTTACCAAACATTTCCCTGTTATTTTTTTCGCTAGTTTCTCCTTCGTTTTCGAGAAATAACGTGTTGACAAACATTCATTTTTACGGCGGTTATGCTTTGTAAAGAAACCCGCGTCTTTGTCATTTGAATCTCTCGGGATTGGTTGCAAACCAGCAATAACAGAAATATACGTCATTTTTGCATATTTTGATCACATGTGATGTGCAAACGTTAAAGTTACGTCTTGGGTTATGATTTAGAGTTGGGATTAGGTAAGGCTTAGGGTTGGGTACTTAGGGTTAGGGTTATCTTTGGTTAGGGTTAGTTCTGGTTAGGGTTAGCTTTGGTTAGGGTTAATTAGCTTTGGTTAGGGCTAGCTTTTGGTTAGGGTTAGGTTTAAAGATGTTCTTCACTAACAAACACGAAAATATGTTCATTTCATTAATCTAACAGGCAAAGTTGTTCGTTCTACGTACAAAACATAGCAACTGAAGATGTCCCATTTCATGCTCATTTAAAAATACAGCCAACCCAGTGTGTTTGTTCTTTTTTCGTTTAACCATTGGCGCCTGACGACTTTACGCGCGCGACTACCCCTAAGTTTTTCCTCGGCTATTTTCAACTCAGAGTTTCGAAGTTCAGGATTTTTCTGCGTGCAAGTTTATCTCTTTGAAGAGTCTTTCTAAGGTCGCCAGTTCGCATTGTTTATGATTATTATCCATATAAAGGAGACAGTTTAATAGCTAGAGTATTTGAAGGAATCATTTCTTCCTCGAATATGCTGCGTTCTCGGCTTCATTTCTTCTTCTGTACAACCCACAACAGCTCTTATTAAACGTCAGATACATATTGCAATGCATTCTGGGTAACTGCCAAGCAAACTGAAACGGAATATTGGCTCCCCGGCAAGTCAAAAGATTTTAGAAGTCTAAAAGCAGCTCCAAACTTCCACATTTCTGTAGGCCCGGTGCCTTGCGCCCGACTATTAACTCCCAAAATACCATTTTTGCACCCCAGAACTGACCTGCTTTTAGACTAGCTCTGCTTTGGATCGACACATTCTCGGCGACCAAGTTTCGAACGTGTAGCGCTGAACAGCACTCTTGGAGGCGCGAGATGCCGCTTACATTCACTTCTTCGAATGTAGCATGTCAAGTTACCGATCTCCAGACTTAATGATGTCCTTTGATCACCAAAACAGAGCTTTTGAGTTTGAATTCTGCCACAGGTTACGTTCGCGATACGTTTCTCGATACGATACGTGGCAGAATCAATCGATAATTTGATAACGAGGTTACTGAATGACGTGACTATTTCCCAGGCCTTACTCGCTCTTTCGTACGAAAAGGATAATATTATTCTTATTTAGTTTCTATCTCCATTGCCGCTGCAACAACCTAAATATTTTGATAACTCACAACGCTGAAAGGGGCAGTGATTTCATTGGTAAGTCATTGTAACAACGGCCATTTTACCGTTTCACTGATCTTCATTGTTCAAAGAAACAAAGGTTTTTTTAACAAAGCGTTACCGCCATTAAAACGAATGTTTGTCAACACGTTATTTCTCGAAAACGAAGGAGAAACTAGCGAAAAAAATAACGGGGAAATGTTTGGTAACTAATTTTTAGGTCACATTCCAAAAACGCGGCAAATCTTATGGAAAAAAAAAAGGTCTTAAAAATCAATATAGGTTGGTAATGCCCCCGGCCCTTCAATTGTTCCTTTTGATGTGTTCCCTTTTAGAGTGAATGTTCCTTTATGCTGGTGAGCGGAACGTGTGTTCCCAATTACTTGTTCCTATTCACGTGAATGGTTCCTACTCAACATTTTCTGTTCCTTTTCACACATTATCCAAGGAACATTTGTTCCTATCTACGACTGTTCCTGTTTTAACAGCCTGTTCCTTTTTATCACTTTGAGGAACAATTGTTCCTGTTGATGTGTTCCCTTTAAGAATATGTGTTCCGTTTTGTTGACGCGCGGAACGTTTTGTTCCTAATTGCTTGTTCCTATTCACGTGAAATGGTTCCTAATTGCGTGAATGGTTCCTATTTTACGTGAAATGGTTCCTATTTGTGTGAAACGGTTCCGATTCACTATTTTCTGTTCCTTTTTTATTTTTTCAATCAGCGAAACTGCTGTTATAAATATATAGTTTTAAACTAGAAGTGTTCGTGTGTATAGGTTGTTTCTTTCTTGTTACTAGCTTGTCAGTAGGCATGGATTTGGTCGCGTATTGCTGCTACATTTGAAAACAAAAACCAGATTTAAAAATCATATTTAAAGAGCCCGTCTAAAGGCCAGTTTGGGCAAGCCTTGAAACAATCACACATCGGTGGTATATTTCACAATTCTAAATTTGCATGATAGTCATAACAGTGGGCAAGCAGGGACAAGTCGTGGCAAGTTCGAACCTGCACAATAGCGTTATTGTTTGCAATTTGTTCGGAGTTTTGTTCGGTTTTTGTCAAGTGGAACAAATGCGTGCGTTGCTCGAACGATGCTCGACTTGAAAAATGAGCAAAAGGGGCAATGTTGTCTGGTCGAATATTGACGGTGCGTCACCAAAACCAAAACGACTTCACCTGGAAAAAGACGAAACAGACAGCCTGTATCATTGTCCAATACAACTGTGCGACCATGACGGATTTCAAAGTCAACGGGGCTGCAGAAAACATGTGACTACCAAGCACGATTGGTTCTTTCATTTCGATGAAAAACCCGACCTGAAAGGCCTAGCAGATTCCATTCGTGTCTCAACAACCTCAGCCGTGACTACCACAAATGACACAAATGCCAGGGTATTTCCTTCGTTTTCAGTCTCGGGCCAAATTGGAGAAACATTCACGAAATGGTTGACTGGAAGTGGAGGTGGTTGCAAGAAAGATCGCGCAGCTGAACAAATGGCGCGGAGATGCTTAAATTTCTTAAATTCTGTTGCGAAGACGAAGAGGAGTTGACGTTTGAAGTGATGGACTTTAGCCTGTGTTCTCCCAATCTGTTGTTCAAGTTTATCGACTACTTGCAAGACGAATGCAAGCTCGGACACGGGGGGCGACTGGGCTACATAGATGCCGTTTCTGAACTGATCGACTTCAGAAAAATCAATGGCGCATCAGACGCGGTTCTTCGAAACCTATCTGCGACAGAATTGTACCTCAAAAGGGCGCGAAAGACAGTGGCAAAGATGATGAGATTGCAGTGGACGCAAGATCTAGACATCGAAACTCTTGAAGCGAGAGGGCACTGGGCAACAATGGACGAATTATTAGAAGTGGTGACTTTTCACTTGCCCCGCTACGAAAACACGGTGAAGATGTGCAAAACCGGTCCAGGTCAAGTCAACCCCTCGGACTTGACGTTTGCCACGAAATTCGTAGCGATGTATTTGCTCATCAAGGTCAAGGGGTCGCGCCCTATGACCTATCAATATTTGACCGTCGACATGGTCGGCACGGCGAAGAAAAACGGGGGATTCATCGATCAGAAAACGTTCAAGACTGCCGGCAAGTATGGATTCGATTCTTTGATTCTGACCGAGACAAGCGTGCAAGTGCTGGATGGCTACATCGATTTCGTCAGACCGTTGCTAAGACCCAGTGCGATTTCGTTCTGGTCACGAGAAACGGAGGCCAACACAGTAAGCTGGGCGACATCATGAGCAAGTTGGTTTTCGATGCAATCGGAAAATACATTCATCCGACACACTATCGTCAAATTGTCGAAACTCAAAGCCTCAATCAGCTCACTAGCAAAGAGCAGGAGATCGTGTCGGAAGACCAAAAACACAGCTCTGCTGTTGCGAAAGTTCACTATCAGAAGCAAAGATCGCGCGACGTCGCTGTCAAGGGTCACGAGTGTCTACAAAAGCTTCAAGGCAGCAAGGGTTCACAGGTGGACGAGGACGTACACGCGAGATTTGGCGGCTCGACGTCCGGCTTGGCACCGTCAGTTGAAACCGTAGTAAAGACAAGCCCATCACCCCCTCCGGAAAAGGAAGTTCCTCCCACTGAGCGCGTGCGCATTCCGAGAAAACTCAGTCGTCGGGTGTTGAAATTCACGGCGGACGAGGACGAGTTTCTAAAGGCAGGGATAGGCAGGCACGGTTTGGGCAGTGGACGCCTATGTTGAGAGATCCCGATTTTCGATTTCAAGACGGAAGAACGGCCGACTCTTTAAGAAAAGGGCTGAACTCAAATGGCAAAACGTGAAGTGAAGCCCTGACGACTCGGACTAGTACTGTCTCTGAACATTTTGGGAAAACACAATAAGTGACATTCATTTCAACTGGAATATCGTTTTAATTTCACACAATGTAACGTAACGCAACTACTACTTTAATATTCAC
The DNA here is from genome assembly GCA_029204205.1 of Desmophyllum pertusum. Taxonomy (NCBI): domain Eukaryota; kingdom Metazoa; phylum Cnidaria; class Anthozoa; order Scleractinia; family Caryophylliidae; genus Desmophyllum; species Desmophyllum pertusum. The sequence continues at coordinate 2,516,443 of MU825878.1, forward strand.
TGTCGTGTTCATTAAACAAATAACTTGGAATGGCTGTGACTATTCACTGCGACATGAAAAAACTCGGGATTTTCTTCTGTCCCCGGACGACCTGGAAAATAGGTCCAAAAAGACTGGTCTTTCCGCTGTCAGCTGAGCCAATGGCACACGGTACAGGTTGTTTGTGTTCTTTGGGACGGAACAACGTCAGGAAATCGGCGCAGAACTGCGGAATTTCATCTTCCGTTAGGCTGTTTCTTATGATCTCCTCAAAATATCTGGGCTCCGGATCCTTGAGTCGGTCGTAATCTACAAATGCGCGTGGAGTTGCGAGGCCTTTCTGTTGAAAAGAGGCAAAACGAACGCACGTCAGACATTGAAGTTAAGAAGAATGTTTAATTTAATGATGCCACGACTCAAAATTGAGAATTTTAAATCACCCGGGCCTAATGGGCGGGGATTTTAACAGTCAACATCCCCCGATGACCGGGTAATAAGTCAAAATTTAACACTGTACAAATGTTACTTTCCCCGCTGTGTCCCGGGGGTCGGGGGGCCGGGGTTTCGATTGACTAGTGCATAACACCGGGCAATGAAGCATGATGACTCTGATTTTGAAATCAAGAATAACAGTATTTACCTGACTGACTAACTGACTGACTAATAATGTCCTGTTTTAATATTATATTTACTTTCGATCAATCGCGTGCGATTTAGTAGTAATTCAAATAATAAAAGCGAGGTCAAAGTTATCAACTCACCCAAGGCAATGCTGGTACGATGACTCCACCCACCAGTTGCATTAAGCAGAGGTTTTTGTGGTCCTTTAACACTTGACACAGCTGATTCAGGTCGTGGCAGTTTCTTTTTCGTGACGCTCTTGATGAATAATATTCCAAACCGACACTTGCGACAGCTCTTTGGATTTTAAGTGCATTTATCGCCGAGCCATTGTTTGTTTGGCAAGCCACCCAGTACGATATGGCTGGGAATGTTTGCTTTCCGGTGATGAAAGCTTACTGTCCAATTTCGACGTACTTATCGCGCAGAGAAAAAAAAGCAAACTTCCTTCGATTTGGACAAGGTTAAATCGCATTCGTCCCGTTTCTCGCATATCCAGTTCCACGCTCTTTCTATCTCGTTGTCGCTTACCCGCCAAACGCACTTGAAAGCAACGACGGAACACAGTTTCTCGACCCTCGCTATGATCTCGCACTCTGCTTTATCTCTTATTGCCTTACTATTCAACTGAGAGCAAGGTTTACTCATCTTGCCAAAACGATGAATCATGAACTGAGCCTTTTGAAGTTCGGCCTACCCTTAAATACTGTTCCGGCACAAACATAAACTAAGAGTGGCATTCTAAAACCAGCCGGAGGGAATAGTGAGTCACAGGTAGAAGTTAAAGAACAATACATTTTATCTGTCCATTTGATCCCAACCAACAGCGTTGCAATGTTCATTTACCGAAATTGTTTTGGTGAAATCAAAAACAAAGAACGGTTTTCACCTAAGCCCATCAAAATACAAATCTCCAAGCAAATTAATGCTTCACATTTGACGAAGAAAGGATTACATAAACGTTATGGTTGCCTATCGATAGCTTGTGATATTTCTGGCAAATTACTTATTGTTAGTTTCCCTTGGAAACAACAACGAAAAAGCAAACGGTGATAAAGTTGGACAAATGCATCCATGCATATGTGATGTGATGTGAAGAATTGTAATAAGTTGATGAAGTGAATCTCACTCTGTTGTTGGCGTGTATTCTAGGTGTGGCGTATACTACGGATCAGTATGGTGAGAGTTGATGAACAAAAGTCACTCAAACCCGCTGTATACGCTAAAACCGGTATATACAGAGAGAAACTCACTGCAACAACTCATTAGCATGCAGTACGAACATTTAATTTCACTCTGTTCTTGGCGTGTTTACCGGGTTTAGCGTATTCAGCGTATATGGAATGACATCAACTACAGCTACTACTACTACTACTACTATACAGTACACACATTTCACTCTGTTCTTGGCGTGTTTACCGGGTTTAGCGTATTTAGCGTATATGGAATGACATCAACTACAGCTACTACTACTACTACACAGTACACACATTTCACTCTGTTCTTGGCGTGTTTACCGGGTTTAGCGTATTTAGCGTATATAGAATGACATCAACTACAGCTACTACTACTACTACTACTACTATACAGTACACACATTTCACTCTGTTCTTGGCGTGTTTACCGGGTTTAGCGTATATAGAATGACATCAACTACAGCTACTACTACTACTACTACTACTACTATACAGTACACACATTTCACTCTGTTCTTGGCGTGTTTACCGGGTTTAGCGTATTCAGCGTATATGGAATGACATCAACTACAGCTACTACTACTACTACTACTACTATACAGTACACACATTTCACTCTGTTCTTGGCGGGTTTAGCGTATTTAGCGTATATGGAATGACATCAACTACAGCTACTACTACTACTACTACTACACAGTACACACATTTCACTCTGTTCTTGGCGTGTTTACCGGGTTTAGCGTATTTAGCGTATATAGAATGACATCAACTACAGCTACTACTACTACTACTACTACTACTATACAGTACACACATTTCACTCTGTTCTTGGCGTGTTTACCGGGTTAGCGTATTTAGCGTATATGGAATGACATCAACTACAGCTACTACTACTACTACTACTACTACTATACAGTGCACACATTTCACTCTGTTCTTGGCGTGTTTACCGGGTTTAGCGTATTTAGCGTATATGGAATGACATCAACTACAGCTACTACTACTACTACTACTATACAGTGCACACATTTCACTCTGTTCTTGGCGTGTTTAGCGTATTTAGCGTATATGGAATGACATCAACTACAGCTACTACTACTACTACTACTACTATACAGTGCACACATTTCACTCTGTTCTTGGCGTGTTTACCGGGTTTAGCGTATTTAGCGTATATGGAATGACATCAACTACTACTACTACTACTACTACTACTACTACTATTAATAATAATAATAATAATAATATATTTAAATAAATAAATAAATTTATTTATTTATTTATTTAAAATATATTATTATTATTTGTTATTAATAGTAGTAGTAGTAGTAGTAGTAGCTGTAGTTGATGTCATTCTATATACGCTGAATACGCTAAACCCGGTAAACACGCCAAGAACAGAGTGAAATGTGTGTACTGTATAGTAGTAGTAGTAGTAGTAGTAGTAGCTGTAGTTGATGTCATTCTATATACGCTAAACCCGGTAAACACGCCAAGAACAGAGTGAAATGTGTGTACTGTATAGTAGTAGTAGTAGTAGTAGCTGTAGTTGATGTCATTCTATATACGCTAAATACGCTAAACCCGGTAAACACGCCAAGAACAGAGTGAAATGTGTGTACTGTGTAGTAGTAGTAGTAGCTGTAGTTGATGTCATTCCATATACGCTAAATACGCTAAACCGGTAAACACGCCAAGAACAGAGTGTGAAATGTGTGTACTGTATAGTAGTAGTAGTAGTAGCTGTAGTTGATGTCATTCCATATACGCTAAATACGCTAAACCCGGTAAACACGCCAAGAACAGAGTGAAATGTGTGCACTGTATAGTAGTAGTAGTAGTAGTAGTAGTAGTAGTAGTAGTAGCTGTAGTTGATGTCATTCCATATACGCTAAATACTCTAAAGCCGGTAAACACGCCAAGAACAGAGTGAAATGTGTGTACTGTATACTAGCTTATACTACTCGGTTCATATAGTGTTGTTGTGAATTTCACCCTGTTGGTAACGTTTATACCGGTTTTAGAGTATACAGCGGATTTAGGTTACTTTTTTTTATCAATTCAGACCATATCCGTTGGATACGCTAATCCCGGTAAACACGCCAAGGGCGGAGTGAAATGCGTGCATCGAATGCTAATTTGTATTCCCAGTGATTTTCACTTTGTTGTTTGCGTATATACCGGTTTTAGCGTATACAGCGGATTTTGGTTATTTCTGTTAATCAATTTAGATTATATCAGTATTATTTGCCACGGCCGATATTCCCGCCATTGAATGAAATAACACCAAATGCATTCTGGGAACAGCCGAACATAAGGATATGTTGAACATGACATGCACCCTGTAGGGGAACAACAAGTTCCGGTTAGGTTAGTTTCGTTTGCTTTTCAAGTATAAACCCAATGACTTGTAGTCGTTTTGCCGTTATTTCCAGTTGCCAGTTTTTCATCAAAGTTTGAAAGATAACACACCAATTGGTCGCGCACAGTTGGTCGATAGATTGATTTAAAAAGCGACCCTTTAGCCCAAAAGTAAAAGGAACGATAATTTTGGGAAACGATCTTTCTTTCTTTCTTGCTTTCTTTCTTTCTTTCTTTCTTTCTTTATAAGCTTTAAAGTCTCCTACAAATCTTACCCTGTTGAGTGCCTCCTTCCCATCCACGCTCTTTGCAACTTGAAGTAACCTTCGAAGGTGTCTTTCTGACATGTAGCATAGCTAAAGAAATCAAAATTCTGGTTGATTCAGGAAAGAAAAAAGTTCTTCCAATACGGAGCTATCGAGGCACGTCTTTACTCCATGCTGGTCCCCCGGGATACATCAACCAGCTATCCTATGCTAACTCAGTATAACAATGAATGGAGATCATTGAGCATAACATAAACAACAGAAATCGATTGTCCATGAAAATACACAATCTTTGGGCAAATAGACAATCAACCTAAGAACCTAACAAACACCTAAATCAAATTATCGCCAACATTTTGTTTGGCATGGTATTTCGTTGAAAAGCCAGGAATTTCGTCGAAATTGACTTGCATTACTTTTGCACAATACTGTACGAGAAACGTTTCGCACTCACCAAATTTGGTGTTCCCAAATTCTGCCCATATGACCCGCGTGGAGAATGTTTGTCTTAAAGGTCAGCCAGTAAACAGTTCCTCTTCAACAACTCGTGCTTAATCTGACAGGGCTTCCTGGAGCTCATTCTTTGCACTGACAAAATTTGCTCCTTGTTGACTTCAAATTCTTTCCTCCATGCACACAAGAGAAGTATATTTCACAAAAGAGTAAGTCAGCATTCAGATTCGTTTGCAGTTGGTGGTACTCCAGTGGCTGGATGGTGATCATGCGGAGTATCATCAGCAGCAGTTGGTGGTACTCAATTGGCTGGACGGTGACCCTGCAGTTGAGCAGTGTAGGGTGACTGCTTAAAACCCTTGAAAGTGGCATGTATTGGAATGCCAAGCAGACTCAGGTCAACCTGCTTGGCCATCAGCCAGTGAGTGATTGTTGCACCCCGCTGCAAAACTCCGTGAAATACAGACTTTAATTGACAACTACGTTTTTACAACACTGTGTTTACTCTTCGTTTCTTCGAGCACATGGGATTTCCAATCCCATAATATTTAGCTTGGAACTAGGTCCAGTCTCTCTTGTCCTACTTGTTACACACTCCCCACCAACAGAAATGTCGTCCCGACATTGACATGGTATATCTTAGCTATAAAACTTAATAGCACTGACAAAACTGAATGAAAAACAAACACAAAAACAAAACATTGTTGTCCTAGTGGGAAACTGAGTAAGGAGTGTCAGTTCCTGTGTTTTAAACTGAGCATTTGTTCCGACAGCACCCTCGTGGGAGTGTTCATTATGAAAACTAGCTGTTTACGAGGGTTGAGATCCGACGCACAATTCTCTACTGGTTTTGGACCACTAAACGCGAAACAAGTCAGTGCGGCCTTGGTTAGTAATGCTCGTAGCAAGCAGTTGTGACTATCATCAGTTCCTTTGTCTCTGTACTTGTTTCCTACTGGTCTAGGCTGTTTTGGCACCTTTTGTCACTCATGCGTCCCTCATACGAAGTGCTTAGTACTGGTTGGTCCAGTGCGGCTGTGGTACGATATACTGCAACTGCGGAAGCCACGGAATATGTAGACTTGGGGGAAAAGTGTCACCTGGGGCACTTGGATTGAGTCTACCTCTGGATGTAGGCGTTGGTATTCGGGCACTCCCATCTGGCTATAAGTAAGAGTCAGAGGGGGTTGTCTCTCTCTTCTTGGTCGCGTAGTTTCCTCTGGGTGTTCGTCTGGGTGGTCCTCTGAATCTGATTCTGCACTTTCTGGGGCAATGATGTTTGTTTCATCTAGGCTGGCTGTTTCTGCTACCGGTGGGTCAGCACTCACTTCTGAGTGAACTTGAGCCATAGAATTGACATCTGGTGTGTGGTCACTATCTTCATCAATGCAGTGGTCCTGTGGGACCATAGATGGAGTGTCCATTTCATTCTGAAGGGCGGTTTCTTGGGTAACAGGGGGGCACGTTATGATCATTTCATACTCATCGTCTGAACTCTCTCCAATGTCGTGGGACTGAGGGAGCACTCCAGATCTGGGCTGGGTGGTCTTGGATGAATCTCTCGTACCGTTTGGTAGTGGTAAGGCATCACAAGGAAGCAGCAAATTGCGGTGTAACACCCTCTGTTTTCCACGGCCATGTTCAGGCTTTACTCGATAGACTGGGCTATCGGATATGCGTTCCTCAACGACGTGTATTTGCTCTTCCCAGTGTGAACGGAGCTTTCCTGTTCCTCCTCTTTCTGAAAGGTTTCTAACAAGTACGCGTCACCGGGAAGTAGCACTGCACTGGAAGCTTTCTTGTCATTGTACACTTTACTCCTAGCTGACGATTTCTGGGCATTTCTTGATGCTAGATCATATGCCTGTCTCATCTGCTTGCCACGTCGTTACATATTACTGGTAGTCACCTTGTTGAGGGTTGTTTTCCAGGTCAAACAGCAAATCAACTGGTAATCGTGGAGAGCGGCCAAACATCAAGAAAAATGGAGAAAATCCAGTGGTTTCGTGTCTTGTGCAGTTGTACGCGTGTATGAGTTTGTTCAGGGAATCTTTCAATTCGATTTCTTTCTCTCTGGGAGTGTCCTCAGCATTGAAAGTAGAGTACGGTTTATGTGTTCTACCTGGCCATTGCCTTGTGGATGGTATGGGGTAGTTCGAGAACTAGCAACTCCACTTAGACGTTCAAGGTTGTGGAACAATTTATTGATCGTTCCTTCTGATGAACTGATCGATGCAATAAGCAATTTAAAATCAATTTCAAGTTGTTCGTTATTTATGACGGCTGTCTGGCACATACCAATATGTCAGATACTTTGCAAGATTTGTATCTGAAGCAAATTTGTGAACATTTTTATCCACCTCCTTTAATCAAAAGCTCTTGTGAGCAACTCGTGAATGTTTATATAATACTAATTTCTGCATAAGGACAGTATCTTGGTACACGTTGTACAGTCAGAAGTTCGTTGACTTCGCAGGCAGGCGGCCCTGGTTTGATTCTCACCCAAGCCGACTTTTTTTTTTACGACAATCTTTTTTTACAATTTATGACATCTTACGTCTTTTTTTCTTTCTCCTTTTTAGCGAAGAATGAGCTGATCGTTATGGTTGGGGAAAATTTGTTAGTTTATAGGTGTTTATAGGTGTTTATAACTTTTCTTGGTAATTCCGCTGACCAGCGCATAATGCCTGAGAAATCACAACACTAAACAACACTGCGGGCGCAATATTTGGTAGTTATTGGGGGTCGGGTGGGTCGGGGTAGTAGCCCGATCGCACAGGAAAACAAAATGGCGGATTGCTTACGACTTTACAGGACGGTATTTCTCTGAATTTTCTCGTCTTACACATTTAAAAGATAAATCTTTTAGGAGTTCCGATGCCAACAAACGCATGCATTCTGCAATTCTTTCGTTCCTCGGTTTGAGAAATGTTTCTTTCACGAATTTACATCATGTTTCTTTATACAACTTCATTGAAGCACCGGGAACAGGACGGTTCCAGCAGGGAATATTTTAGGCAAACTACGCACATTGCTGCGTTTACATCATGTTTCTTTATACAACTTCATTGAAGCACCGGGAACAGGATGGTTCCAGCAGGGAATATTTTAGGCAAACTACGCACATTGCCACGTTCAACTGATCTTTGGTAAGTACGGTAAATGTTATTTCTAAGTTTGATTTATAACAAAAATTAATTAAGCTTATTGTTTAACTGAACTAATCTTTTGATTCCAATTCCAATATAAAAAGTATTTAAACTTTTGTAATTTGGCATTCGAAGGTGTACAATTCGATCGATCGATCATCGATCGATAGGCCTTGAACGAAAACAAATAAAATGTAATGTATTTGAATAAGCTTAAATATTTTTGGCTGCACCTTTATGCTTGTTATTGTGTAGACCTTAAGTTTATTCATAGTTTATTTTCCGTGTAGAAAAGCAGGCTTCATTGATCTGAGGCTTGTGTTTATAATAGCATATATTATTATAAATTTCTCTGATGGATTTTTCTACTATAGTTGTATTAAGTTATATTGTATGAATAAAGTCCCTATCTAAATCAGTCTATAAACACAAAACATTCATTACCTCTATTACACATACTTATGAATTGTAGATAATATTAATTTTGCACTAAGACGCCTACATGCACCTTCACATCTAAAGCCTGGTTTTTACTTGGCACACAAGTGCAAGTGTCCAATAGTCCATTTTACAGTTGTGTGCTTAGAATCCAGGCCTTTGAACAGAAGTGAGGCTGGAGGTGACTTTGTTGTGATACAAACCTTCCTTCTTTCAAATGTAAATTATTCTATTCTTATGTAAACTAGTTTCTGATCTCTATCATCTCATGGTCACCCCTAACCTCGCTTTCATACAGAGGCTTGGTTACATTTCACAGAACTGTAAAATGGTCTATTACATGTAAACTGAGAAGCACAAGGATGAAAACATTTTGATTATTTTACTTGCTCTTGCATTTCAAATCGGATCAAACTCCCCCACCTTTGACAAATTATATGGTGTGCGACAAATGCAGACTGCAGACTAAATTATATCCCTATAAGTATACTTATTATTATTATTATTACTTGGTTGTGTATTTATGAATCATTGATTGGCAAGTCAAATTCCAGAGGGTGGGAACAGCAATGGAGGTCAAATGCCCCTTATATGCCCAGCCAACCCCCTCAGAGTCAAACCAGAAATTGAAAATAATACTAATCAATAATTATTTCAAAGCTATTGTGTTTTGGTATGCAATAGTGGAACCTATAGACACATTGGAGCTTCAAAATAATTCCATTTTGTCAGATTTAAGCTGTTTCCTAATATATACAGTGGAATCCCCATTTATCAAGCCTCCAATTCAAGGGATTTCACTGGGAAGGGCCAAGAACTGCATTCAATGAATGTCATTAATATCAATTACATTCTGAGCTGGCTCATAAGAGCCTTTGATTTATGAATCTATCGCAGATGCAATTCATACAATTGGTATAATGCAAATAAAGTACTGTTTAAAAAATGACATACAACTGTCCTGAAACCCGGGCCTGAAATTGTCGAAGTCCGCAGAGTTCATACGCAGTTCAGCACTTCAAAGATTTTCAATGATCTGTTTTCCTGAAGTCAAGTATTCTCTAAGGTCATTTCTTCTATTTGGAATTCTTACAAGCTTTAAATCGAGCCATTCAAAGAGTCATTTATACAAGCCATAAACTTTGAGCCTACGGTAGTAAAGATCAGTGTACTAACAACAACACAAAGGTATCTCTATGTTAATTTTCAGCCCAATGATCGGTGTGTCTAAGTAGTCCACTGGTTAAGGATTTGGTCTTCCAAAAAAGTTCATCTTTGGAGTCGCCAGTTCAAATCCCAGAAGTGTGCAAATGAAAAATTAAATAAATAAATCACTAAATAAAATAATAAATCAATTGCATAAATCAATATTCATAAATTATTGTTTACAACCGACCGACCGACCGAGTGAAGATTTGCATATCTGTTTCAACAGCTAAACTTGTTTCATTGCATTCACTCGTAAAAATGGGAGTAGTTCCATCCTTTTTAAAATAAGATTTCCTTCATCCAAGTTTTTAAGGCTTGGCGAAATTGAAAATTTATCTTTCATGACGAGGGAAATCAACATATCCATTTCTATCTCCATCACCAGTCGTCGTTTAGATGATACTCTCCTACGACCCTTTTTCTGCTGTAGAGTCTCCTTCTTAAGCTTGATCACTGGGTGAAGGGCAGCTCCACAATATCTCAACAAAGTATTTGACTCCACGGCCAAGCGTGAATTCCTTAATTCGGAAGTCGAGGTGGACTTTTTAACTGAATGTGACTGAATGGTGCAATAAGCCATTTCATGAATAACACTTATAACTGCATGCACCACTTCAAAACAGAATTGTTGTTGCCCTTCCGACTGTCCTTCTAAGAAACGTTCGATTATCGATCGCTCTTGAGTTGCCTTTCCAGCTTGAAAATTTGTGAGCATTTTCATCCAAGCCACCGAAAAGACAGCTTTCCTGTTGTGTTTGTCTGTCAACAAAGAGCATTCGCTAAGAAGCATAAAAAATTTACGGCAAAATACAACAATCAAAAGATGTTTCGTGAAGCGCTCCCTCTTTATTTGACCTCACACGTGGCGATTCAAGAAGCCTTGAGAGAATATTGCCTTCGACCTCGCCAGACTCCCGCGTTGAAAATATCCATGATGTCAATTCCTCCAGTTGATCATCGTTAAGAACGTTCAAAGTTTGTTTGTTCTTTTTTGCAGACTGTTTCCGCTGTTTCGAAGCCGAGCTTGATTTTTCGCTGAGGAACAAGACGTACCAGATTCTTCATTTTGCACATCTTCATCATCTTCATCTGAGTCACTACTTTGCAAGTAAAACTGAAATTATCGCTTCAAATGCTGTCAGAGCCCTCCGGATAAGATTCCTCGCATGTGTCCGCCATGTTTTATTTCCCATGTGGATGAGTTACCACAGGAGCCCTGGTTACGATTAAAAGTCTACTATGCAATCGCTTGTGATTGGTTATCTGAAACCAATTTGCGGCCACTTGGTTAAATATTTCTATCATCCAAGGAGTTTTGGACCTTGTCAACAACCAAAGCAGTGTAACCAGAGCTTTTCTCCTCAACAACTTAATTGGATGGACAGGAAGCCAGGTTCAGGGACTAGTTGGGAGAAAGGTGACAAGCAGCTAAAATATATTACCTTTATTGTCAACATTGGTGGTAATATGACCAAACCATTCGTGGGCACACCAAGTAAACCTGGATGCCATTGGATTCCGTTGTACATTGACACAACAGTAAACAAATGGTTGTACTGTAACACCCTTGGATGGGCCCTTCCGAAAGATTTGAAGGGCAATGTGAAACATATACTAGATGAATTTGCAAAAAAGTCATGATTTTTTTTAAAACAGCACAGGGGAGATTTCTTGCCCACAAGGCAAACCTCTCAAGTTGTAGTATGCATCAGTGCTGAGAAAAATGCTTTACAAATATTCTGCTTCAGACTTGTGGTAATATTTGTGGAGCAATTGTCACCATATAGGGAGCCATAAGCTGCACAGATGAAGCCTTATGGAGAAACGGTTTCCTTAATCAAAAAGTACCACTCCCCAAACCAAACTCTTGGTTAATGGTTCCAACCCAGCATATGTCATATTTGAGACTAGTGATCATGTAACAAGTAGGACAAGAGAGACTGGACCGAGTTCCAAGCTAAATATTATGGGATTGGAAAATCCCATGTGCTTGAAGAAACGAAGAGTAAACACAGTTTTGTAAAACGTAGTTGTCGATTAAAGTCTGTATTTCACGGAGTTTTGCAGCGGGGTGCAACATTTGGTGACCCCGACGTGACAGGAAAATGGCCAACGTCCTGGAGGAGACGCAAATAGAGCTGAGAACCGCGATTTGCCGCCTGAAAGAAGCGAATCTTCGAGAGTTATGTGTGGAGCTGAACATCGCTGTAAAAGAGACGGACACGGGCCGTCTGGCCTTAATACAACTCGTTACGAAATACTTAGATGCCGAAGAACTAGGAGTCGAGGCATTGCAGAAACTGAGTGTGGCAATTGCAGAGAAGGAGGAGAAGAAATCGGTGGCAAATGGCGCTAAGAGTGAACAAGATACTGGGATGAAAACCGAGCAGAAGTCAGCCGTCGAGTCGAGTGCGAACACCTCGAAAGGGACCGCAGCGATTCCACCGTTCAGGAAGGAATTTAAAATATCGGGACAGATTGGGGATTCGCGTCAAAAGGATCGCCTGAGCTTTACCAGCCTGGCTCACCAAATTGACGCTGGTTTGAAGCGTGGCTACAAAGAAGAAATCATGGATGCTGTTATTCGAGCCATCAACCCAGCCTGATTTAGCACTTGCCAGGTTGCGTAAAATACTGCGATCACATTACCAGGAGAAAGGGGCCACGGAAATTTACCAACTTCTCAGTTCGGCGGTACAGGAAGCTGGGGAAACCCCTCAGGACTTCTTGTTCACTTACTTGATTTAAAGCAGAAAGTGCTGTTTGCATCCCAAGAAGCGGGGTCCGATTGAAGTATGACCCGAAGCTGGTACAATGCATGTTTCTACATTCACTATTAACTGGGTTGCAAAATGACAGCATTAAAATGGAAATAAAACCCTGCCTGCAAGACACCCATGTAGAAGATGAAGAAATCTTTGATAAATTAAATGCAGCAGTTAGTAATGAAACAGAAAGGATGCAGAAGCTTGGTTCCCATCATGGACGGCTCGCGAACCCAAACCCTGCGCAAGTTGTAGCTCAAGTGACTCTCCCCTAATGGAAGTCTTGCTGCGACCGAAGATAAAAACCCCGAGAAGCCAGCAAAAGTTAACCTTACTGAAGTTAGAGAGCTGAAAGCGGAACTGGCTGCTATCCGGGAGGGTATGGAACAACGAGAAAATGCTAGTCCCCATTTACAGTACCAACCTGAGTTTCAAGGGAGGGTTCGCCCAAGAGGATGCTGGAGTTGTGAAAGGCAAGGAAGAGGTCTCTGTTGCAATCATTGTTTCATTTGTGGGGATGTTGGCCACCTCAGTTATCAGTGCCCAAGGTCGAGCCGAAGGGGCTATAATTCAGTGAACCCCCAGGGAAACGGGTGGAGGTTGCCCCCACGGGACAGGGAGCGACCTGGAAGACCAATGTACAGTCCCAACAATGCATGAACTGTGGAAAAGGGGAGGAATGGGCGAATCAATACATGCGCTGCTCACAATGCCATTCTAGTCATTACTGTTCAGAAACTTGTCAGAGGGAACATTGGCCGAAACATAGTAAACTATGTCAAGCCACCAGAGACGTTAAACTGAGGAAAAGGGAGAGTAAGGCAGGTGTTGAAACATTGAAAACATCATTTCCTTCCCACCTAACCCCAAGACAACGTTCAAAACTCACTAAATTAGTGGGAAGAAGGTGTGTAGTTTCCTGTTTAATCCAAGGGAAGACAGTGGATGCCCTGTGGGATACTGGAGCTCAAGTTTGTGTTGTGTCAAAGAATTGGAAAGAAACTACCCTACCGAATGAGCCCGTGAGAGACATACATGAGTTACTGGGGGAAGATGAATTAAATCTCCAGGCTGTGAATGGTACAGAAATCGCATATGATGGTTGGATTGAGTTTCAGTTGGCTGGAGAGGACGGGTACTCGGAGCCGTTGATAGTCCCCATTCTAATAGGAAGCCAAGATAACCAAGAACTTCCTATCATTGGGTTTAATGTTATTGAGGAGGTCATTAAGAGGAGTAGTTGCCCCAACACAGCAAATGTATTACCCCGAATAGTGAATGACTCATTTCCGTCTGTGAAAGAGAGCAAAGCAAGAGCACTAGTTAACTTCATTCAAACTATGGATGAGGAGACTGATACAAGGCTGCTTAGGGTTGGCAAACAGGACATACGTGTCCCACCAGGAGAGACTGTGAGGGTCAAATGTCAAGTACACTTCGGACCATTGGAGGAAGATTTGCCAGTTGTGTTTGAACCGAAGGAAGAAGGCATGTGGCCCGAGGGACTAGAAGTGAAAGGGTGTCTTAACTGAATTCCATCTGGGTCTTCTAGCCGAATGTATGTCCCAGTATGCAACCACACCGAACAAGAGGTAACCTTGCGTAAGCGAACAGAGCTGGGTACTATACAGTTAGTACAGTCTGTCACACCGCTACCAGTCCAAGCCAAAGAGGAACAGATGGAAGAAGATGATGAGACTAGGAACGGGGCAACCGGCTACAAGTCGGAATCCAGTCAACTCAAGCAAGAAAAGGGACAGTGGGATCCCCAGTCGACATGAGCCACTTGCCATGTGAGCAACAGAGGATAGATAGTAAAGGAGATGTTGAGGGAAGAGTCCGGAGCCTTTGCTATAGATGATGACGACATTGGATGCGCTGAAGACTTGGAATTGGAAATTAACCTGAAGGATAATGACCCAGTACAAAAAACATACAACTCCATCCCCAAGCCCTTGTATGGAGAGGTTAAGTCATACTTACAGGACATGATCAACCGTGGCTGGATAGACAGATCAAAGTCACCATACTCATCACCAGTGGTCTGCGTGAGAAAAAAAGATGGCAGCCTGAGACTATGTGTTGACTATAGACAGTTGAACAGCAAAACTCAGGATGACCGTCAACCCATGCCTCTTATTCAAGACATCCTGAACAGTCTCAGTGGGAACACTTACTTTTCAGCGTTAGACCAAGGGAAAGCATATCACCAGGGATTTGTAGCAGAAGAGCACCAACACCTAACGGCATTCATTACCCCTTGGGATTTGTACCAATGGAACCGGATCCCTTTTGGTCTTAAAAATGCACCAGCAGCTTACCAGAGGTACATGGAGAAATGCTTGGAGGGTCTGCGTGACGAGATATGTATTCCATACCTTGATGATATCCTGGTGTATAGTAAAACATTTTCTGAGCACGTAGACCATGTGAGAAAAGTACTTTGACGCATGCAGGAACATGGTATTAAACTAAAAGCAAAGAAATGTGAATTGTTTAAGCCGCGTGTTCGTTACCTAGGTAGAATAGTCACAGCAAATGGCTACACGATGGATCCGGCCGTAGTCCAGCTGTTAAGGGACAAAATTGTTCACTTTATGATAAAAGCATGAAACTTGGCAGGGTTACTAAACTCTATGAGACAAACATTTCCTGATATGGAGCCATCCCAAATTAACACTCAGAACCACGTAATGCGCATGTCTCAAAATTGGCACATAAGGCCTTTACATGGAAACGAGGCTGAGACAAAATGTCAATTTATTGGTGTTTCTTGGAATACTTTGGCATAGGTTTCTTCTTTTTATTATTAGAGCTCATTTTTACAATGTCTTTAAGTCCGAAAATGTCATGTGATCGGTCACGTGACCTTTTTTTAAAATTAATAGCAGCGCATTAGGCCGTGGCTGAATTGTTGGGATTAAATAAAACACTAAAGAGATCTATTAGATATAAAGCATGAAACTTGGCAGGGTTACTAATCTCTATGACACAAACATTTCCTGAGATGGAGCCATCTCAAATTAACACTCAGAACCACGTAATGCGCATGTCTAAATATTGGCACAGAAGGCCTTTACATGGAAACGAGGCTGAAACAAAATGCCAGTTTCTTGGCATTACTTAAGATACTTTGTGTAGGTTTCTTGCTTTTTATTATTAGAGCTCTTTTTACAGTGCCTTTTTGTCCAAAAATGTCACGTGATAGGTCATGTGACTGTTTTTAATTAATAGCATCGCATTAACCACTGACTGAATCATTTGTTTATATAAGATAGAGATATTTTTTCGATGCCAAATGAAGTTTGACTCTCTCTCTCTCTCTCTCTTCAGATAGAGACACAATCACAGACACAATTATTTCCCTTCTCCTCTTACCGTCCCTTCCTGATATAGAGTTATCACAAATGTACATGAAATTGAGGCTGAGACTATCGATTTAGATGATTTGCTTGAGTTTACTTGCTTAGCATGATTGAAGTAACTTCTATGTCACCTTGGAGTCGAGACGTGATGAGTCACATAACCTGATTTGATTAACTTAATGTTCTAAGGCTCTGTTTAAACATTTTGCCAGGTTAAGAGAACCTCAAAGTTCCCAAACAGCTTTCTTTGGTTATAATGTTACCATGCTTGCTCTAAAAAAGTATTTGATGGATCAAGTTACTTACTTCTTTGAAATATCAAGAACATTAGGTTTTGGTTTGCAATTTCCACCACAGTTAACGTTGCATTATACAGCAGCCTTTGCAGCCTTTCTTGCAGCGACAATGAATTAACTCATAGCAAGTGTCCTTCGCCTGAGGAAGAGTTTCCCACTTTGGTTTCCATGACTTCCCATCTCTATTCCCATCCCCATGCAGAGGGCGGTGGAAGGACAGGTTGCCGTGCTTGTAATGGAAAACTGTACGATTGTGTGCTGTTCCAGTGCTGCTTGCCGGAGCCGGTGGAATGTTTTCAAGACTCCTAGACGTTTTTAAGAAAATATCTCGCCTTGCTTAACTTCCACCATTGCGCTCATTCGGTCATATAGGAGGACAACAAACCTTCAATAACAGCCATAAAAGCATCATCCACCTTCTCTGACATCAACACCAATCTAAGCAGAAGATTGGTCAAGCCAGGAAAGACTTTCCACACATCCCACGCTGTCTTTGACTTTACCACCAAAAAGGAAACAGTATCACACCCAATGCGGCCTTATGCGCCTACTGGCGTGAAGAGCAATGATGATTATGATGATCACACCCAATAATGGCATGAAACAAGGGTAAGGCTTTCGCTTTTTCCATTCCTATTTCGGTGCCATTTTGTGTACATCACTAGGTGCTTGAAATTCCTTCCAGTGCCATAGGAAATCCAAATTTCATCTGCTGGAAGGCTCTCAGGTACGGTTATGCGGCAAGCATGACAACATCTGCATTGTTTGTCCTAATCTTCATGTTATTCACCAATGCCCAGACAGGCAGCCATCCAAGACATGGACCATAAGATGTGCATCAGCTTCTTGGTGATTGCATGCTTCCAGGGACATCAAGTTAGATCTATTTGCCGAGGTTAGGACACGCTCGCCATATGCGCTATGGAGCTCCTTTCCGTCTTCTGTAGGGAAAGTTACTGCTTATTTAGCAAGTAGGTAGAAGAATTCTGTATTGTTGTCATCCACACGTAGGAATCTTGAGGGGGTGCAAGTGGATAAGAGTACATTTTCGTCGTGTACTAGATCCGCTCTTGTTGGACTCTTTAACAAATGATGTCGATTCTGCTTGCTGACTCCAGCTGTTTGTTGATGAATGGTTCGAACACTGTATCAATGTATTCCTGAAATGTGCATGCAGCTCCTGGTGCCATCATTTGAATGGCTACAGCTCCAGCCACGTGGACACTTTTCAGGCGACGTTACCAATCTGACTTTTAGCCTATACTCCAAGTTGATTCATTTGTGAAAGTTCTGGCGGCATGATGACTTATTTTCATACTTGAAAACTGAATTATTTGAGACTACCCTGATCTCTACATTGGCATGCTATGTGTAGACGAGAGAAGAGAGTGCAATGTTCCTTCAACGCTGAGACTTGAGCCTTTTCCTTGGATTGGCATTTTTGCCTACTGTCCTAAGCTGTAATCGGCTTGGATCTATCAATGAGCCTTTCTTGAACAAAGGTATCAACAATGGATCAACAATGGCACTATCCATGACATATTTAGTGTGAGTTGCAATCAGCTCTTCACCCTCCTCTTCAAACGGATTACACTGTTCCTCAAATTCACAAACGACAGACACGACATAATTATTTTTTGAACGCGATTTGTGTACCTGGCATCTGTTCATGATGACCAAGGCGTTTACATGCAGGACTCAAGGTTTTTTAATTCCTTGATCATCCTTGATATTTCTTATACCATACAGGAGTTTTAACTGTAAAATGCAAGAAATAGCTACTGATTATTCTACTTACCCTAGACTGTGGATTACTGTAGGTACTAAAAGCAACTTATTCCTCACAGACACTAGTATTCAATTTATATGTTAATTTCGCAAAATTATGATAGTCTATAATTACTTTAACTGCACTGCTTTCCATGTGAATGCAGCAAAAAGTCAGTAAGTTTGAAATCCTGCATTTGCTTTAGAGGGAACTTCATTTTATATCCAGAACTGCTAAATTACTAATTATTGATAAGTATTTTTAAAAACCATCTACAGGCTCCAAATAAGAAAATCAATATCTTGAAAATTAATAGACGAAGTGTATCTACGTAGAACCAGATATCGCCATAAATAATCAAGTGTAAAATTTACCAAAAATGTCAACTTCACATCTAGTTAACAAGGTGACAATGATACCTAATGCCTCAACCTCGATTTCACGCAAAGTCCATATTTGGGCATGCGTAACATGTGTTTCCAGTGGAAAATTTACTGAATGACTCCGTATCAGAATCCGGAGGGAGAAGTTAAGGGTCAATTTTCTTTTTAATTTCATATGGCATCGAATTTTTTTCTGCTGAGAAATAAGAATTCTTTAATCCTAACGATTCAATTAGTGCCTAATATGCTTTACTGTTAATCGAAAAGAAACCAAGTCACATGATCAATCACGTGACACATTTAAGACTTAAAGGCACTGTATAAAGTGCTCTAATAATAAAAAGCAAGAAACCTACTCAAAGTACCCCAAGAAACGCCAAGAAATTGGCATTTTGTCTCAGCCTCGTTTCCATGTAAAGGCCTTATGTGCTAATTTTGAGACATGCGCATTACATGGTTCTGAGTGTTAATTTGAGATGGCTCCATGTCGGGAAATGTTAGTCTCATAGAGATTAGTAACCCTGCCAAGTTTCATGCTTTAATTATAATAGATCTCTTTAGTATCTTATTTAATCCCAACGATTTAGTCTGCCTAATGCGCTGCTATTAATTTTAAAAAAAACAGTCACGTGATCGATCACATGACATTTTCGGACTCAAAGATACTGTAAAAAAAGAGCTCTAATAATAATAAGCAAGAAACCTACTCAAAGTACCCCAAGAAACGCCAAGAAATTGGCATTTTGTCTCAGCCTTGTTTCCATGTAAAGGCCTTATGTGCCAATTTTGAGACATGCGCATTACATGGTTCTGAGTGTTAATTTGGGATGGCTCCATATCAGGAAATGTTTGTCTCATAGAGTTTAGTAACCCTGCCAAGTTTCATGCTTTTATCATAAAATGAACAATTCAGGGAATTTTTGGCTCTTAACAGCTGGACTATGGTGGCCGCATTTAAGGAAACAAAGCCCAGAACTGTGGGTGCTTTGTGCAAACTCTTGGGTTTCATAAGCTACTACCGCCAGTACATCAAAGACTTCTCCAGACTAGCCAAGCCCCTTTACGACCTACTATCAGCCAAAGAATGTAGTAACCAGTCTAACAAAACTGAAAGACAGCAAGGGAAGTTGCCACCTCCAAAAGGACAGCTATCGTCAAATCACAAAATTAATTGGACTGAAAGACATGAAGAGCGACTGCACTTCCTAGTTGAACTTTTAATGAAGCCAGGAGTAATGGCCTATCCCGACTTTGAATGACCATTCATACTGCACACTGATGCCTCACATGAAGGACTTGGGGCTGTAAACGTCTACTAGAGACAATTTTAAACATTTATGAAGTAGCGAGGAAGACTCAAGTTCCTCAAATGTATATACCGCAATGATTCAATTTACCACCCGGGGTGTAGTTTTACTTTTGGTAGCTCAAGGGAGGATGCTTATTAGGGATGGGGCCCTTTTTTTTTACATAAACATTGGAGTGTAAATAAAGCACTTTAACGAACAATGACAGAAATTGTAACACTAGCAACTATAGCAATACAGGTTTGCATAGTCAGAATTTCATTCGCTTGTCTATACCTTGTAATGCCATGATGAATGGGACGCTTATTATTATCTAGAATAGGGGGCGCTTGTTGGGTGCCAAATTGAATCATAACAGTAATGTACTAATCAAAATGAACCAGAGATAGTGATTTATCCGATGGATAGCGTTATCCACCCTTTGAACAACCGGGCCCAGTACTGTAATTCTTTCAAAAAGTTCACCCTTGGTGTACCAACGCATTCGAATAAAACATGTGAGCACTTTGGAAACAGTGAAGCGTTTCGTGTGCATAGTAGCGTGATGGCCGCATCAAAGCCCAGAACTGTGGGTGCTTTGCGCAAAGACTTCTCCAGACTAGCCAAGCCCCTTTACGACCTACTATCAGCCAAAGAATGTAGTAACCAGTCTAACAAAACTGAAAGACAGCAA
The DNA here is from genome assembly GCA_029204205.1 of Desmophyllum pertusum. Taxonomy (NCBI): domain Eukaryota; kingdom Metazoa; phylum Cnidaria; class Anthozoa; order Scleractinia; family Caryophylliidae; genus Desmophyllum; species Desmophyllum pertusum. Next base: position 2,536,672 of record MU825878.1, read on the forward strand.
GGGAAGTTGCCACCTCCAAAAGGACAGCTATCGTCAAATCACAAAATTAATTGGACTGAAAGACATGAAGAGCGACTGCACTCCGTAGTTGAACTTTTAATGAAGCCAGGAGTAATGGCCTATCCCGACTTTGAATGACCATTCATACTGCACACCGATGCCTCACATGAAGGACTTGGGGCTGTGCTTTACCAGGAACAAGGGGACAAATTGAGAGTTGTCGGATATGGCTCAAGGACATTGACGCCCGCAGAGCGTAACTACCACTTACACTCTGGTAAATTAGAATTTTTGGCCCTGAAATGGGCAATCACTGACAAATTCAGGGATTATTTATTCTATGCCCCGTCGTTCGTCGTTTTCACCGACGACAACCCGTTAACATATGTGATGTCATCCGCTAAATTGAATGCCACGGGACATCGATGGGTAGCCGAGTTAGCAGATTACAACTTTACGATCAAGTATCGACCGGGCAAGATGAATATTGATGCAGATGTTCTGTCAAGGATGCCATTAGACATACACAAATACATGAGGGACTGTACAGAGGAAGTACCGAGAGACCTCATGGACGCAACCCTTGACGTAGTTAGAGAACAGGCAAAGGGCACAATCCTTGGATAATGGCGATTGGATGAACCCACACTGAAGGATCTGAATCTAAAACCATTCAGCTCCAGGGAAATCAGAGAGGCACAACACTTGGACAGTGCTATAAACCGTGTCATCTACTACAAGACGCTTGGACCCAAACCAGGTAGAGGCCAACTGAAGAATGAACCCCATGGTGTTACCAACCTTATGAGAGAATGGACGAAACTGGAAATTGACGAACATGGTATCCTGCGATGAAGAACAAGTTCCAAAGTACAATTAGTTCTACCACACATCTTCATTCCAGTGATACTTAAGAACTGCACACAGAAATGGGACACCTTGGAGTGGAGAGAGTCGCTGAACTGGCAACGTCCCGCTTCTACTGGCCACATATGTACCGTGACATAGAGTATTTTGTGACCCAACGCTGCAGTTGTATCAAGCAGAAGAAACCAAACACGGAAACGAGAGCACCTATGCTGAACCTGATGACATCAGCACCCTTTGAAATGGTTTCCATTGATTTCCTGCATTTGGACAAGAGCAGAGGTGGATATGAATATGTACTACTGATAGTTGATCACTTTACCAAATATACCCAAGCCTATGCAACATGCAACAAGACAGCTTGCACTGCTGCCGAGAAGATTTACAATGAGTTTATTCCGAGGTTTGGCTTTCCAGCACGAATACATCATGACCAAGGTGGCGAGTTTGAAAACCTCAACTGATGTGTGACTCCTGCAACACTGCGAGTGAAGTATCATTTGTGCATTTGGGATATTGGCCTGGCAGTCCCACCAATGCCTCATACTTTTTTGACCATGAAGCGTTTCATTTCTGGGATACCATGAAAAAAATATATGCCAGGATCATCCTCTAATGCATTTGTGAAAACATTGGCTCAGATATCAGAAAAGAAAGGCAGGGTATGTCCAGTATTTCATTCATAATCTGGCGCTATTTTCCCATCCCTGTATCACAACTAGAAGATCAATTTCCTGTTAGCATACATGTATATATAGCAAACAGCTGTACATGGCTGCCACTCCACGGTTAATAGCATGTGTGCATGGGTAAGGTATTGGTGAAGCGTGGAGATGTGTTTTGTGACTTCCTTTTACATTTGAGTTTTTTATTTTTATTTTTGAATTCACAAGTGTATCGCTTTAGTGATCCACATCTCTATATGCATTGTCGAGGACGGGATGTCACCAGCCACAGCTACCACATGTCTAGTGTGCTGCTGGGGTTTAAAGCAAAAGCTTCAAAAGCTTCTGGAGTAGGCTATGCCATGCTGATGAGTCCTAACTAGGACGAAACAGCTGCATATATATATATTATTTCTTCCTTCGCAGGCAGGCATAATTACTCCATCCACTTTTTCTAAAGCCTTTCAAGAATGGCGGTACTGTCAATTTGAAATTTGCCAAGCATTGGGCATGGATTTCATGAGTTGTCCATGTTGTCATAAAGGTCAACTTGCTTGGATGGAAACAGGAAGACCTATCGCTGGAAAAAAGTGAATGCGTTAGTAACTGCTTCAATATGTTAAATATTTTTAGATGTACTTATAATTTCTAATAGTATCAAATTACCTCCTATTTGCTAGGAATTGAGCTTATAATATCCTCTCTGTTACGTTTTCTTTTTTGAAATGCAATACAGTTGAACCCTGCTATCTCGAACACTCAGGGAAATGAAAAACAGTTCAAGCTGGTAGTTTGAGTTAAAAAGAATGTTAAAAAGAATGTATGAAGAAGAATATTACACCAGAGGTCTTGCCAAAAATAAAATTTTATAAAAGTAGAACTTGTTCAATTGTATGCATGGAATTGACAAGGGAAAAACTGAAATTTGACATAAGTGCCCCGGACACATTTAAAATAATTGCATATCTTCAAGCTTGAGGTCATTTAATTCTTCCAAAAAATGTGCACATTAAAAAAACATCCAACAAGATATTTTACACTGTTTTAATGCAGTAGTGGGAAAAATCATTTCTTAATCACATTAAGAGTTGCTAAGACTGAGTTACATGAACCTGAAATTACAACTTTATATGTACCGGTATGTAAAATTGTTAAATAAACATGACTTTGTACAGTTTACAGTGATGTGTTGGCAGGCAACGATGAAAAAGGCAGATAGTATACAGAATGTTAACAACTGTGAGAGTCTATAACTTAACAACTGAGAGTCTATAATTTATAGGGGAAAACACATGACTAGACATTATATGGGCTCCGTCCTATTCAACAATATTACATAGTTTACACTTTGTGTTTCAAAATTTGTTATTCTGTGTTGACTTCTATACAATACAGTTTAACCTCTAATACGGACACGGAAGGGACAGAGAAAAGTGTTTGTTTTAGAGAGGTGTTCATATTATAGAGGTCATGATATGACGTCACTTTTATGGGTCCCACTGCCGATAAGAAATCTTGATGATGGCGATAACATGTCGATAAACTGATTAAATACAAATGCCACTTTTCATTGTATGGACAACGGACATTGGTTAACTTTGATCTGTAACCACAAACAGGAAATTGTATTGATATAATAATATTTGACATTTACATGAAAATGATAATAAGTGATAATATTTTGAATACAAAATTGTTAAATACAGTTTATATTATTTTAGTATAATTTTCAGAGGTGAATATGAGAATCTGATATTCTGATTGGACGAGAAACTCGGCTTATGGCGCTATAATCACCTCCCGCGAGGTGATTATAGAACTTAAGGCGCGGTTGCTGAGCTATTTCACATTTGCTGTGCTGGCAAGTAAACATGGCGGCTGGTTTTTGAATGAAATTTTCGTTTATTCTGAAGACATCACTCCTGTATCTTCAAAGCACTGGGAATTTAGGAAAATGACCACGAAGGACTTAAGACCAAAAATGTTTTCAAGAAGTGGTTTTCAAGGCATTTAAAATCGTAAACAGTGGTTTCGTAGATCGCCAGCGATGACAAACTCCCATGCAGATCGAGTGACGAGCTGAAATTTACTACTGCCTCATTTCCAGACGATACCTACAATTTCTCATGAAGTTACCAATGATCAAGCAAAGGTACCTGATAAATGTCTTTTTCGTAATGTTTCTTTAATAAATTTCATGGCTAAAATCAGTTGATATGTAAATTGATTCGCAATTGATGTAAAACTAGTCAAACCAGTCGGTACTCATGTGCGTTGTTTTCCATGTTTTAGCACGTTATTTTGAAGTTCTTGATATTCACCTCTGAAAATTATACTAAAACAATTATTCGCCTCAGGCTCGTGAATATTGGTGAATATTTACCTCGACTTCGTCTCGAATATATAAACAATAGCCTCCATTTGGCAAGGAAATATGCTCGGATATTTGTCCGCGGTCATGATCTGTTCCTCGAAGCGAACAGTTTTCCGAGAGCGAAGCTCGAGGAAACTGTGAGCTTCGAGGAACAGATAATGTCCAAGGACGAATATCCGAGCATATTTTTGAAGCCAAATGGAGGCTATTGTAGTTATTATCCTTCAAATATTTTTTCACAAGGCCACTCTGTTTGCCGCTCTGTTTGCTGTGGAAGATCTCGGTCGGCCAAGCTGTTAAACATCAAAATAATTATGTTGGCGTCCAAAAATATTTCTAGTCTGTTCAAAATAATCAGTTTTATTTAATTTCGCAATTTATTTGAGACGAAAACTGAACCTGCGAACATGAAACATAAATTTTCAAACTGGGGAATATCACTTGGAGAATATCACCCGGATATTCCCCAGTTTTGGCTGTGTCATGTGACGTGTTTAGACCAATCGCCAATCGTGCGCGAGAAAATTTTTTGATGGATTATAATCACCAATATTCACGAGCCTGAGGCGGATAATTGTTAAATATTAATTTTGTAAAAACAGACATTAATTTTGATATTAAACAATTATTATTGGATGAAGTTGAGCATGATAACGAGAATTATAAAGGCAGAGGTTTGTGATATCTGCCGAAGCTGAAGGCTCAGGCAGATAACACTTAAACCGTATTACTTACAGTGATTGTAGTCAGAGGATCATTTGTATTATCTGCCATTTCAATCATTCAAGATTGGACCTAAAAGAAAGACAAAGAATGATTTTACATCATACAACATTGTCAAGAACAGGGTCAAACTTATAGAGGTTTGACTGAAAATGACTCCTGCTATTGTGGACTATTGTGGGGGGGGGGGGGGGGGGGGATACTCTAGACGATCTATGAAAGAGATTATTAGAAGGTCTGTGAACAGACTACATATTCATCAGAAAATACCTAAAATGCAATGTTGAGTTTTTCAATACATCATGATAACAATCAAGCCATGCATATTATATATTGCTGCATATACATATGAATTATGATATGTCTCTCTTCTCCATTGTTTTCGTGGCTGTGACAATCAATTGGTGATTTAATGTTAAAATCTTGTGAATGAATGATTGACTGACTGATTGACTGACCTGATCGACCGACCGAACGACCAAATGATTAAGGAGCATTCTGATTGGTTCTCTAGATCTGAGCAGTCCAAATTTTGCAATACAGAGTGCTTTTTAAAAACATAGCTTGTCTTATAGACTTGTGAAAGTGCTTGAAAAATTTATTTAGTATGCGCTTCCCTCTGGCGTGCGCATTTGCCTAATGAAATTTTATTTATGATGGCAAAGTTGTAAAAGAGCCATTATAATAAAAACGGTATTGACTGAATTATGCTTTTTTTGCAAGTTTATACATCATGTACTGAGCCAGTAAGTTTATTTCTTTGCATGTAAATGGTTCAGCCACACATACTACATTACACACCAACAAAATTGGTACATTTTGACCCCAACATGCCACATTTATTTAATTACCTACTTACTTACTCAAGTACATTTACTCTCAAGGGGGAGTAGCAATACTCCCAATTGGCTTCATGCAAGGAAACCGGAACCAATGGTGTGGGCCTGATTGGCTAAACCTTACCTTACCTTACTTACATATACTTATGACGGACCGACCGACAGCAAAGGACTTTAATAGTAACATAAATTTAGTTCATCCACCAAAGGTCATTGAAGAAACATTTGTCTGTAGATTTCATGGAAACTGAAATTCTAGAAAATCAAATCCAACTCTTGAGTAGTATAAATAAATAACATGTAAACAACTGCAAAATAATATTGGTTATGTTTACTCGACTCAATCCCCCTGACCATACATGCATACCAAACAAATAAACACTACCAGATTTACAGTTAAAATAAATAAGGAAGTGGAGAAACAAATCTGTCATATAAGACAGTATGGTGTGTAGTATGACTTACTGACTACTGTGTAGTATGATATGGCATATTTTACCTGTCCCTTGTATTTTGACTTACCCTACATGTTCATGAATGTGCTCACCGAAACACAGCACAATTTGAAAAAAATATCCCACAATACTACACACTACACCGTTTAATAAGATAACTCTCCTTTTAAAACACTGATGTCCTAGATCATTGAGGTGGACATTGACATTTACAAAAAAATATTCCCTTGCTTTCAACCTGGCTAGGAAGTATGATTCTACCTGTAAAACTGTTTCACTTCATTTACTACCAGTGGCGGATCTAGGGGAGGGACCTGACGCTCCCCCACCCCCATTGTGGGTGACCATTTTTCGGGCCCTCATCTTAATTTAACACCCCAAGTGCCAGGAAGTGTTTAACAGGTACGGTCTAGATCAACCACTGACTACTACAGAGAAGTTACAGTTCAGCTTTTGCCACAGAGATAAGCTAAGTGTTGCCAATATCTGGGTCACCCAGTTCATTAACTTTACGAAATAGAAAAAGAATGCAGATGTTCACATAGACTGAGACAAACACAGAGAAAACCACCACAATAATTTCTCCTTCAACTAGGCTCCCATAAATTAGTTAAAACTTTAATTGGTGCATTTGTCATTATTTTCTCCCAGGATTGGCTAAAAGCTTGACAAGCTATATTGTCACAATGTAAATTAACTGCCGTAGTGAATTTCTAGAAGCTGACGTTTTGAACGTTAGCCCTTCGTTCGTTCATTATTCCGACGAAGGGCTAACGCTCGAAATGTCAGCAGCTTCTAGAAATTCACTACGGCGGTTAATTTACCTTTATCAACTCCAAGTTGATAACCAACATAGTGTTTCACTTTACCTCCAATGCAGCACCACATGTACAGTTTCATTAGAAACTAATCACTATGTCCATATATAATTGTCACAGACATACTACAATAGCATAAGCATTCTTGATATAATTTCAAGTTCCGTTCGACTTCCCACAAGTAACTTATATGTATGTACATTTACCTGTGAGTATTAAATACAATGTTTCCGGTGAGTAAAAGACAACTAAGGAATTTTGCAAGCTGAGAGCACATGGAGTATTGCATATCGAGTATTTCGTAATATTTATCCCATCATTTAAGGACATCTAACACATTTAATTTGTATACTAACTAAAGTTGACACTAAAATAAGACAAATTAAGACAGCAGAACGTTATTTACACCTAACACGACACGTCGTAACACAATTGAGTGCACTTTTTACTACAAACACAACTATAATGGCGGATAATGAGTTAAGGCATAACCGAAAGAAGAACGCTTAAGGCAGCTAACAATTACAATTCGAAGCCACAATGCACAATAATTGTAAAAGAAAAACATTCAAACTTTTAAATACCATTTATACACTAACCTTGATGAAGAAACAAATTCTTTGTGGCGGCCTTTGTGAACTAAACGATCACTTACAGAACCTCGTAAAGATGGCTTCTAGCGATTTCCAAGGTCCCCTGGCCATTGACACAACATTGTATTAAATGTAGACTGTATACATTAACTGCCTCAAGTTACCATTGTAGACTCTACATTTTCTGTCGGAGGATTGGGTTGGATGATATGACTGAGATACAAAATTTTGCTGCGCTTTTCCCATGTTCTTGTCTTCCAGCTTAGCAGCCAGGCTCATACCCAGGCTCATGAAATCTTGGTGGTTGCCTGCTTTTAGTTTACTGAAATATGCTTAGAAAGTTTTGTCCACCCGCGCTAGAGATCACAAGATGGGTCATATAGTATTGAAGCGAAAATAATAAGTGTTGAACTATAGCATTTAAAAGCAAGGAAATATATTCTTAGCGGAATCGTAGCTGTGTTACTTGTACTCAGAAGATTCCCGTATGAATAGCAAATACAAGTCGGCGTACATACAAGTCATGTCCCGTGACATTTCCATTCAGCTCTGTAAAATTCTAAGTGTCGCGAAATGAGTCGTTTGGGTAGTATGCAGAGACTTAGCAAATTAGTCTGAATCAAACCTACAGTGCTCACTAGAATTGCTTAATGCATCTAAACAAACATTAGAATTGTAACTTGGATCCCCTATAAACATTGGCAGTGTAAATTAGGTGTGGGTTGGTAGTTTGTGCGATTATATCTCATTTTATCATGATCAACAGAGCTGCCATCTGATGTATGAAAACTGTGTATCAACATTTTAAAAGTAATACATTGTATCTCACTTGAAAGTAATGAAGGTGGCGGTGTTTCTGGGATATCTGTTACACCAGCATCTGGCATGCTGTCCTTCTTTGCTCTGTGCTCATTCAGATCAATTCCAATTTTTTTCAATTCGAGAGATAATGCCAGAGATCAGAATAAAAATAAAATGGACAATCCAGTATGGTGATAATATTGTTTTATAGCATTTACCAGTTTTATTACCGGGTATGTGACCCTTCAGTGAATAATATTTTTATAGCAAAGCAAACAAGAATCGTGTTCTTTTCTCAAAACCAAAAGAAGCTTACCGTATATGTAACTGTAAATATCGATCAATGCAGCATGTGTTATTCTGATTGCTTGAGAAACAGTTTTTGTACAGCACGTGCAACTGGTCATGTCTCAAATTTATCCTGACAACGGCAACATATGCTGGTTCAAGGGTTCTTACACGAACAGTTTGATGAGATATTTTTATACGACTGAAGAGGCTTGAAGAGTGAAATATATAGTTTATAGTTTATTCGGAAGTTTTATAGTTAATTACATCATGTAAATGTTCATATTACTGTGTGTCGAATGTGTAGCTAACTCATTATGACTCATTCCTACCCTCTGCATCTAGAATTGCTCAAATGTTTTTAGAAATGTCATGACTCACTCATTAGTTTTTTCCTTTATATTCTACTTTTTTTTCAACATTCCTTTCCAAGTCCCCCTCCCTATAACTTTTACAACATATCATGACCAGAAAAATTGTTCACACATTTAAAAGCCAATCATGAACAAACGTTCTGATACTTGGTGAAAACAATGGACAGAGTATGCACAGAGATGTGCTTCATTATTTTCATACCTTATCACATCTGTATAGACTATAACAAGCTTTTGCTCTGGAGGGGAAGTCAATGTTGTTTGTTTCATATGTTGTAACAAGTTGAAGTCCTCAGGAACTTCACTTCCATCCTTAAAAGCAAGGACTTGATCTTGAAGTCTGAAGGAGGCTGATGCTTCCTGGAGGATATCCTCCTTAGTTATGGAATACACTTGTTTTATCCCTGCTCCATGTTTTTGTCAGTCAGTATTTGTCTTTTTATACAGGTGCAGAAGAGTGACTGGAAATCCATTTTTCTTTAAGAAAAAAAGAAAAGAAAAAAAGCATAATCAAGAACAGTGATCTTCATCAATCAATTCTCTTGGGTTCCATTTCCATACACATGTAATACCTGGAAGAGTGCTTTTAAATGAATCCCATTAATGATTCAAAAGAAATAGAGAAGCTCCCATCCCGTCCCCCTGCCTCCCAAACAAGCTTTGCCACTAAGATTTTTCAAATTGCTCCTAATATCACACTGGTGGGAGAGTTTTGCTTCGTAGTCAGTTTCACAAAAACGTTGCTTCAGATGTTGACAGACTGGATATACATGTAAATTTACAATTCATATTTTATTATTTGACCAATTAACCCATTGACTACTAGAGATTTAGCGCGCGCCACCCCTGAATTCCTGGAGCTTTTTCGGGATTTGAGCGAAATGTGTGAGTTTGAAAAAATAAACCATATGCGCAGTAAATACAGACAAATGATTAGCTTCTTTAGTACACTTTATTCCAACTAGACAAGTTGAAGGACCAATTTATAACTACAAAAGGCCGTCGGCCTTTATAAATTGATCTCATTACAAAACTTGAAAACAACGATAACATTTTCTTCACTACTGCATGCCATTTTAGACACTCGCGAAAGCACAGAGACTTTGTACAAAAGACAAGAATATCTGAAAATACTCTGGTAAAAAGTCGGTTTTTATCTTGGTCAACTTATACTTTCATTAATTCAACGGTTTTTTGTATTACAGAGGTATTTTCTTGCCGCAAAAAAGCGGTAATTCGAGATGATAACATATTAACGATTGCGAGTATTTATAAACCACGGCCTAAATCGCTTTTGAAACTAAAGAATTTATATGGCTAAATAACACTAAAATTATTTTCTGAAATACTGTGGTCATTTCTCAAAAATACTCGAACAAAACAGTCTCCCACAAAGCGAATAAGCCTAAAAAAACAAAGGCGACGAAACTCGCCGCAATTTGCAGATAAAATATCACCGCATGCTAGACTCAAGATTTGTTGTTCATTCAGTTCACTTTGAAAACCTAAAATTCCGCGTTAAAGATGAACAAATGAAAGAAATTTGAAAGAAACGTTTGATATTAATTTTCATTCAAACTGAAGCTGATAAACATGTAAAAAAGCATAAAATCCTTCGGAACAAACGGTCAAACTCAAGTATTAAAACAAACAAAACGAAACAAATAGGATTTTTGTACTTTAGACATGATGTTTGAAATTCATTTTCTGCCGAAAATTGACCGGTCAGTTTTTACACAGACTGCCTCTTAAGTATTGCTTGCCTTGAGTGTGGCTGGACTAGTTGCCACAAGCTGTACACACAGATCTCTTTCTTTTGCTTCTACCATTGTGTGGAATCTTGTACCCCTCCAGGATGTAAGCATTGTAGGTTGCAATCAGCAGGAATTTGAGAAAAACCCTCAAGTACCATCGCTTCTGTTTCTTGCTCTTGTTGACTGCAGTAATTTGATGATGGGCCTACACCTCCCATGTATTTGTTGTAGTCTGCTACAATTGGAGGTCTGTAGATTTTCTGGGGTTGCCATTGCTCTCCAACTCTCAACTCTTATGACCACATCAGTGTTTTCTTCTGCTTCTGAAGAATCAAAGTCTGGAGCTCTTCCTGTTTCAACCCACGTGCTTCAGGTGTAGCATGGATAGTACTTAGGAAGAAAACATCCTTCTTGTCTTCCATCCCAAAGCTAATATCCCATTCTACGCTCAATGAAATAGCAAGAAACAGTATTCACTTGGATAAGGCCTGCCCCAAGTACCAGGCAAAAGCAAGAGAGTAAACAAAGTTAGTTAAGTTAAGGGGAAAAACAACAAGATATTAATACTTATCTTAAAACATGGACCAATCTGGCGGGCAAAGGGCTGACCACGCATATCAGAACCACGGCTTAACTGATTCCTTGAATCCACAGGGACAAAGGAAGTTAGCAGAGCTGCGGCGATTTAGGTTAAAAGGTGGGTAAGGCTGATATCTCTGTTTCAGCCGGCGCTGGGTACGTTTCTTCTTCTTCCTTAATTTTTTTCTCACCTCTCCTCTCCGTGTGAAATAACCGCTTTTAATCTTCTGAACCAGAAGCCAACTCGTCTGAACGATACTCTTGAACTGTGGCCCAACTGTACTAACTTTTATCTGCGATCTTAATAACCTTCATTCGTTTAGAGACTAAAGCAATACCTTCTTCAATGCCGCTCTTTGCCTTGGAAATGGCGTTGACATCGAAAGCATCTTTCGCACGTTTGAGGTTTGTTTGTTTGTTTCCCTTGCTTTGGAAAAGGTGACGATCGTGCTTCGCACGTTTAACGGCTGCCTCCACTGAAGAAGTATTTTCCTTGGTAAACTTTTCTTAAAACTGTCGAAGCGGGCGTCAATCAAGGAAGATATCTCCCTGGAAACTGAAGACATGGAATCTGCTACTGACTTCGAAACAGCAGAATGGAAATCGGTAGACATAGGCGAAGTAGCGATCTGTCCTTGCAAAACGGCTCCACTGGCTCCTTCAAGCTCTCACAAAATCGACTGCCTGGTAGCACGTACTGGAGTGAGAGTGACTAACAGAATACATTAACCGCTTATATATACTACAGAACACAATGGATAATTAATTGGAAAATTAAACGAGACTTACCTGGAAGTTGAAGTTTGATTGAGATTCTACCAAGTTATGTAATGCTGAGAGATTACATGAGATAGCAAGCGCATGTGCCAATCAGTATTAGAAGGCTAAATGTGTGTAAATAACACAAATGTGAACCCCAAAAGATGTGGGTGGGTATACGGGCATGTAATCTCTCATCATTATGTAACTCGGTAGAATCTCAATCAAACTTCAACTTCTAGGTAAGTCTCGTTTAATTTTCCAACTCTACCTCGTTACCATGCTAAGAAATCCCATGAGATTTTGAAGCTAACACACACATGAAGAAACCCACACTCTTCAATAAAGAGAACAGTTTATTACAACGGAAAGCTGTGTGACACTCTACTTTACTGATAACACAGCCATGAGGATTAGCATATACATTAAATACAGAGGCCGTAACTATTGGCCTATTGTAGTATCTAACAAAACAACACTCTTGGTGACTATCCAGCTATTTTCAGGATGTCATTCAAAATTAACAGAAGCTCTATTTGCAGCTGACACTGATGCAGCTCTAGTACTATGCACTGAGATCTTAGAAACATCTATACTCGCCTGTGCCATAACTTGTTGTACCATCGGGTTAGAGTGTCTGACTGGTTTCCCCTAAGGGACTTGGTTCTATTAAAAAGAGCACACAGTTGGAACCCACATTCATGAATTTCTTCATCTCCCCACTCATGAATATCTCTACAATGATATTCCCCAAGAGCTCTCATTCTTCTTGCATACTCTTGGGTACTATCACATTGCTGAAGACAGCAAAAGTGGTTGATGCGGGCACTAGTCAGAAAGTTGTCTCCAAGACATCCACAGCCAGCTTTGTGCCTTTCGCATTTGCACTTTGCAGACACCACATTAGGAAACTTATCTTTGTATTTCCGTTTGATGTCTGCAGAAAGCTCTTTTCTTTTTGTTGATTCCTTCAGTTGATTATAGTGTGCTCTACCGATATGGCCACCACACTTGTAGACTTTCCCGTCTGGATGGTACTTTTTCACTGATCTGGCGGAACTTGAATCCCCGTCTTGCCAGACAACTTCCACATTACAATCCTCGTCCTTTGCCTCCTTCTTCGGCTAGAATTCCCTCCATGGACTTTGATGTCCCCTCAAACAAATCATCCTCCACAACATCATCCTTTCCCCTCATACACCTATGGCCATACCAAAGTAACCCTCCAGTCAAATAATTCTTTATTATAAAAGAACCATTTTTACTGAAATGGCCCCTGGTATGCCATACCCCATCAGACGTGACGACGGCCCTCTGCCAACTTCCTAATTCCCCTTCAACCAACTCCTTCATTTGTTCTTTCTCCTCCTCGCACATTTCATTTAAAATGTCGGTCACATGAGGATACACAAGTTTTACTACTTCAAAGTATGGATTCTTTGAAATAGAGCCGATGCTAAGACACTGTCTCAAAGTTCTTGAAAACTTTGCAAAGTCATGTCCAGTGATGAAGAAAGCCACGGCAAGGGCAAGGCCCACCACAGTTCTCTTGGAGCCTTTGACAAGCGCTGAACCACAAACGTTTACAGTACGAAACGCACATCCATTACAAACAAAACACAACATTCATTGACCCGCCAAGACCTGTAGGCGTCACTTTAGCCACCACTAGAATTCCTATTGAATGAAATAAGGTATTAGAAAAGCCAAATAAAAATAGTGCTGCAACACGCATTTACCATTTTCACATGGATTTTCTATGTTTAGCAAAAATAATAAAAATAAACTTATTGACCAAGTACACGCGGATTGAGAAAAGGTCTACATGTAAAGAAAACAAAGAAAATAACTTTACCAATATTTCGACATACAGAACTCGTGCTTGGTCAAGGACTATTTACTGTTTTACCAAGAATAATGGCTGTGAAATCTATTGACCCCAGCTTATTGAAATAAATATATGTTCAGTAGGTAAATAGTATCCAACAGGATTATTGGAAACTTTAGTAATAATAACAAGTCAAAAACACAAATGTATCTATTCGGGTACTTCAAATTCATATCTTCAAACAATCAAACTAAACATAAAATGACACTCTGGTCAAAGAAAAAATTTACTATTTCAATGACATAGTGAATTGTAAAATCTAAGTATTCTACTCAACAAGTCCATTTTCGACTGAACCAAAACTTGCAAGTCAATAATACAGGTAAGGTAAAAAAGGATGGATTGACTACTTACATTTAGCTTGTCTCTGTATAATTATTTGTTTTACATAGTCTGACAGGTGTGAAAAATATGGACAAGTGTCGAACACAACAAGACAAAGTAAACATTCTAGGCAATAAAAAGAGATGTACCCCACCACTGCAGTTATTGGTTGAACACTTTGATGTAGCATTGAATTGTTCCACCAAGTCCATCACTTGTGTGGACTCGCAAACAATTAATCTCCGTTCAACGATTGCGGTTGCTTGTCCACTTGACACCTTGCCACCGCCAGCTTTCACCTTCAACGATTTTCCTCTCTCTTCATCTGGACTTGGACGGTAATCTGAACAGTCATCCTCAGTTTTTTATCCTCAGAGCTGGTCGACTAGTCATGCAAACAATCCTTCAAATCCCTTGATACAAGCTCTCTTCTTACACTCATTTGCGTTTCGTACTTTGTTTTCCTGGACTTACAAATCTCAAACGCATAATTTCACCAGACATGTAAGGTTCTTCTCCAGTTGACACCAAGATGAAAACTCTTACGACTTCCGAGTCCAACTCCTCTTGTCTCGGCTGATTTTTTCCCCTTTTCTTCAAGCATATTCTTCTTCTCTCCTATTGAAAGTTTCTTTTTCTTTTTCTTCGGCGCCATCTTGTATGCTCGATTACCGGTTATGGCGCACGCTGTGAACAGAACGAATGTGACACTCATGTGACACAGCATGACGCGCCTAGCAACCGATAAACAAAACAAGACCCTGGCAGGGTGGGTAGGGAAAAATAGCAAAATGGCGGCACAAAGCATGTTGACGATTCTTTTGCCAAATTTGCTTGGATTTCTTAATATCGGAACCTTCAATTCAAGTGGTAGTGCTTACATGAAGGATTTACAACTATAAAATTTCGTTTTTGAAACAACCAAAGGGATTTTTTCTACAAAACTTGGCAGGATGTTTCACAAGTATCTATCGAACAAATCTGTGGTTAAGTGGCCGGGGGAAGTAAATATATACCATTTTCTTGGTGTGCAAAGTTCACTTTCAGGCTTGTTGTAATAACTTCAGATTTTTGAACATTTCACTGAAACCCAACCACAGATTTATTCCTTTTATTTATATTTCAGCATTTCTGTTCTCATATTTTGGTTTCTTGGGTCAGTTCTAACAAAAAACGCAAATCTTTGTCCCAGACATAGGTTAATATTTAATCCAAGTACCCCCGTAGGGGGTCTGCTGCACAAGAAACAGGTGAATTTTCAAGTGTTGTATATATTGATGATTCATTCTGTATAGTATCTTGAATAGTTTGAGACATTTGGTAAGAAAGATTTTAAAGGAAAAAAACCCCTAAATTTGCCTGGGAGGGTGGGTACCTTAAGGTCTGCACTACAGCCACTATCTTGTGCCAAGAATACATGAGTATCTTTTTCGATCTTGCTGAGATGCTGCATATTTACGAAGTCCACATCTTCATTGTGAGAGAATATTTCAGGAATGTGTCCGGTAATGCCTAATTTCTCCTTGTCGACTGGTCGGCTTAAAGATTTTATAAAATCGGCAGTTTCAATAGAACACTGTCCCTCTGCTATTTCATTAAGCATGCTTAGATACTTGGGATCGGTTTTGCCTCAATACTTGAGTGAGGACAAGACAATGGGGAAATACTTGCTCCCACATGACACTTTCAAAACAGTACTGACCTGGGTCAATAGGACTTGAGACAGGTGGTAGCTGTTTTGAAATCTCCACATGCTATTAATTGGATACCACCGAAAGGTCGGTTTGACTTTCTCACTCATTGTGCGACAAATTGAATCGTTTCAAAAGTTCGCAAACTAAGTATTGATATTTCGTTGATGATCAAGATATCTACAGCAAGCCATCTCTCAAGGCTTTATCCCAGGCTATTCAATAAACCTCTCCATCCATCATGCAAACTCGTGGCCAATTGGATTTCGTAATAACTTGTTACAAACTGCTAGCGGGGGTGGGGGCTGAAATATATCTCGAGACAGGACAATTGGGGGGCTTGAAAAATCATTTATAGTTCATGAGGTGGTGGGCGGCGCAGGGAAATTTTTTCTTGGTATTGTTTAATTTTCCTCCAGCCCACGGCTTACGTTTAATTAATGAACGGTTGCTTAATTTTAGTGAACCTTCGGCAAAACTCAAAAATAAAACCTACGCAAAATTGAAAGATATTAAAATAGTGATAATAATTACAGCTTTTTGGCCCTTGAAGAAACATCACGGCAAACAAAGAAATCACTGGTACGTTCCTTAACGCTTAAAAGAACCATAACACGAGAAAGGAAAGTTTATGGCATACCTCTTTAGGCTCGTGACAATCGCCGATTCCCGTAAAAGAGTGGATTGTTCTTGCAGCTTTCAATACCTTAGCGGCACGTCCAGTGGTACTTGTCACTGCTACAACCTTTTGACTAAGCTGTGATATTTTATTGACCAAATATGACTTTCCACTGCCTGCTGCACCGCCCAAAAATATGTTGTGACCGCTCAACACAGCGTCTAGCACTTTTTCTTGACTAAAAGTCAAATCACTGAACGACAACAAACAGGCAAAGCTTTAATATTTAAATTAATACATTAAATTGATATTGTGCGTTACATGTGGACATGTGCATACACGAATTAAAGAAACACAATCACCGTAAATGAAGGAAAACAAATCTATAAATAGGTTATTTCAGTGGTTATTTTGATAAAAACAGAGTATCGTTCGGAAAAACTCTATTTGAGAGCTCAAAGGTGGAATGATAATTTAAAGACTTACCCCATATTTTAATGCTAAGGTAGCCTGTAAATTCTCTTTCTGAGTAAGTTTACCAAAACGTTATTGAGCTGCATACAAAGTTACGGTGAAAAATCACAAAAGGTTCCTAACTTTATGCTTCACTGAAGAGCTTTACTTGTTTGCAGATGAATTAAAATAATTTTGCGCCAAATTTGTAGCAGACTCCTTTCATTTTCCTTTTCATTTCTGGGATAAAGACTCTTAAGTTCCGGAATTCAAAAGAACCAATCAGGAGGAACTCCATTCACACTTCCGCCTCATACCTGTGAATCAGTGAGTTTGAAATTTAACTTCTGTGGCAGGCAACTGGCAGAAACATGCTGCAAAACGGGCTTTTTAAAACAATGTCAAAATATTGCAGAACTGAAAACATTTTGGCAAAATAAGCTGATTGATGTTTAGTTCAATGTTTCTTCTTCTCACAGAATAATTTTCGTGAAATTACAATGGATATTAGCTTTCCAAATGATGCAAAATTCGAAGGCTGTCATTTGAATTTCACCCCTTGTTGTTTTTTACTAGCTTCCAAGCGATTTCCAAAGAATTCTCAGCTCTAGACCTCGCGCGGTTCAATTGTCAGTTCCAGACCTCGCACCATCTGAGAACAAGTTTGACAAATTTGCCACCTAAGTCCTCGGCAACACTGTAAGCAACCAGTCTCGCTCTATTATTGTTTTTTTTGTAGTAAGCTTAGTTTTAATGTAAAAAGTGTTAATTGGGGAAAATTTACAGAACCTTTTATAGATGTTCTCACTGATAAGCCGCACCCTCGATTTGGAATGAAATTTCTTGGGAAAAAGGTGCGGTTTGTACACCGGTGTTTATGGTAGTATGACTGCTTTTATTGCATATATTCCTGACTTATTCAATACACGATCATGGCTCGCTCGCACATGTCTGAGTGTGTAATTATTAGACAATCCCGGTATTGTGTAATCACTGCTGAACATATTCCTATTGTCACACCGCATGTTAAGGACATATTTCTATAATTTGTACTTAACTAATTAAATTAAGTTATGTTAACTTAAATTATTTTTCCATCTTGGAAAAATAATGCACAAGCCTTCTCCACAAGATCTTACATGGTTCAGCATCAGTATATAAAATGAAGCTATTTCCACCATCATTCATTTTTCGAACAGGAGTAAATGCAACCATCTCCCCTGTATTTTGTGCTCCTGAACAATTTTCCACTTTTTGTAAGAACTGGCTGTCGCTGCTACTGCACTGCCTTGTTCGGTACAGAAGCCTGGATAACCGGTTGACTTTTCTGATGGAAATACACGCCATGATGATCCTGCCGCAGCTGATTCTACTTCACTTTGGCTATAAATGAGGGAAGAGAAACGTGCAGCTCAGCTAAATATTTCTATCTCCCTATTTTTGTACCTCATTTGTCTTCCTCTTCACTAATTTTTTCTGCTGTTTTCTCCCTCCTCCGTAATATTTCCTCTCTTTCCCCTGATCAGTGCTTTTCACAGCTATTTATTACGTAATACTAAGATCACTTTTCTAGATAGCAGCTCTCAAAATCTCTGATTACTGTAGATGTAGAGGTCTGTAGAGACCTATAGACCACTAGATTTATCATGACCTTTGTGGGTCAATGTGGCAGTGGTCCCCTACAGGCTCTTCTCCTCGTCTCAGCAGTTTTAGTTGTAGGTCAACATTGACCTACTAGAGGGATTACTTTTTGGTAGTTTTCAGATAAAGGTTTTGCAGCTTATAAGTTGTTTTTCTTTTTGTAGACTTCCAACATAGTCTTGCCACAGGATAATTTTAATTGAGCTTGTTGTATCCCTAACTATTGGTCAGCTTTTGAAACCCTGGAAACCTTCTTGTAGTGAGGAAATGTTTAGAATAACTCCGGTTGTCAACATCTCAGAATATTTTAATATATTTCTTGTATGTTTGTTGATGATGAGATCATGATTTCCATTGGTATAATTTGAGGCAGAAGTTGTGAAGTTTTTTCCTCTTATTCAACTCTGGCTTTATATTGTGGAATTATCTATAATCCATCTTCAAAGGACTGCTCGGAGTCAAGAAAATTGACTGTAGGCACAAAACGCAAACATCAGACTTGGGTGTGACTGGCATGACTAATGCACTTTCCTCACTGATAGATTTCAAGCAAGAAAGCAGCCCAGTTATATTTTCTTTTAAAATTCTTGTTTTAACTAGCAATTTTTTATTTTTTTTATATTTTTTATTTTAAACTAGCAATGCTGCATGGATATAGCCCAGAAGATTTTCCTTACAGGAAGCGTCAGAATTTGTGGCAGATTCTGTTGAGAAAACAACATGGCAATTAGAAACAAATAATGGTATTCCCACCTTTACATGCAGTATAAAATTTTATACAATTAGTGTGCTATTTTTTGGGCAAAAAATAATTTGGAATGAGGCTAACTACCAACTTATCTACCCCATTAATTTTCAGTGAGTAGCAAACAAATATTTGTCCCATGCGCTGAACTGGCCCAAATAGAACAGGTCCACAAGGTTCATAATCACAATTTTTCCAAAACCTGGGAAGGTTTGCCAAAATGTCCTTGGTCATCATCAGTTTTGTACCACCACACAACAGGAATGCACGCTGATAGGATTCTCCATCAAGCTCTATACTATGTACAATGTAAAATATGACTATTCCACGTATTTTAGGTGCAGAGGTATCATAGAATCATCATCAGCACTCCAAGAGGCCATTATTTTAGCTGTTTCAAGTTATGGCAGCCATTATTGATGCAAACTTTTCTGTCCCAATTATGAAATTTGAAAACTTGTGTGCAACACTTGACGAGAGTTTCAATTTCTTCTCTGGGGTATAATGTCTTGTAGCATTCAAAAAGTACCCTCAGCTAATCTGCATCCAATACAAAGTGCTTGAATGAGTTGGGAAGACGAAAAAGTGTAAGGTCACTCCACTGAAAGTCCCCCAGATTCAAGCAACAGGCACTGTTAAATAGTTCTGTGGCATTTGGATATCACCCTCCTCTTCCTCTGATTGGAATCGGAGGGAGGCATCAATTCCCCAATTTTGTACTGATCAATCACTTCAAGGGCCATCTCATAGACATCTGCCGGCAATGTGGCCGGCAATGTGTCCACCTTACAAAAGCAAAAATGCATCGAAGAAACTCATTTGAAACATGGTAAAGAAAAAATGCGTGTGGGTTTTTGTGTGTTGGTGATTTATCTCCCGACGTAACTGATCAAACCAAATCGAATGTTCTACTAATCGAACGACAACATTTCTGGCCACCACCGTCACTTTTAAAAAATCGCGAGGAGCTTGCCGCTCAACATTTACGACAAAATCCTCACTCCCTCGTATGCATAAAATGAACGCAAAGAAACAACAACACCTTATGCATCTCTTCTTTTTCTTTCTTTTTCCTCCTTTTTTAAAAAGCTGGCTGGTGATACCCTAGACAAAAGAAAAATGTAACAAAAAAGTGAGATAACAATCGCGAATTTGTTACGAAACATTTTCGCACTAAACTTGAAATTTCCCTGCCAGTGTAACGCAGCGTCTCCATTGTAAAGTCACATGGTTGTGTGTCGACCAATCAGACATTTTTCGCCAGTGAAATATCACAGTGTCCTTCGTAACTACAAGCACTGGGATGTAACAGGTCAGGATACGGCTATCAAGGATGACACAGTCCCTTCCTAAAGTTGTTCTGTAAATCAGAATTTGGCAGCAGTTTCTGCAAATTGAGATATGCTAGTCTGCAGTGCGGTTGATCATCTCCAATCGATGGTTCTGGGATGACCCTGTCTTTGAATTGCATATTGCTTTGTCCTTGTGAATTGGCTGGTTTGAGTGACCTTTGGATTGGATTCTTGTCTTAGCACTCAGGTCAAAATTGTCAGCAACAATCCTAGGAAATTAATTTTAAGATGCCATCAACATATTGCATTGCTTTCACCAAATGTTGGAACAGAATCATGTGGGAAAATTAAAAAGGCCAATTTCTATACCCTTTAAAATTTTCATCATTGAAACATCATACCAGAAAGATAACTTGTTTCTAAGACTTATGAAAAAGTTGAAAATAACCAAAAACATAAGTAAGCCAATTTTATATTTCTGTATGTGGTGATGAAGGGTCTATAACAAATTCTGCAGAATTGCAAAGCCTCTTCACCTTTGCACTTTCTTCCTTTCTTACTTTGAGGATCACTTTTCTTTTTTCCCCCTAAATAATTTGCTTCTGCTTTGGTCAGGGTATTGAAGCAAGGTTATGAGTAAGGCATGCAGTTACTGTGTTTTACCTCAAGTTCACTGTTGTCAGGCATGTACCCAACTTCTGCTCTCTTGGCATCTTCCTCTTCAGATGTTTCATCTTGGTTTAAATTCATGGCATGTTGCCTCACTTTTATCTTGGCCTTCTTTTGAGGTGGTTCTTTAATGTTTCCTGTGGCATCATTTACTGCTACATGTTGAACGGGTCGATGGCCACAGTACTCACATAAAGTGGCATTATTGGTGGTCTCAAATTCTTCACACTCGAAGAACACCTCGCTTATTTTTCCCATTGTTGGATATATCTCGACTGAGACTGTTGATTAATTGATGTTAAATGACTTCAGTTGTTGAGCAATATACCCACCCCAACTCATGACACTGCTGTGCATTGTTTATCAAAATTATAAACACTCGCTCGATGACGTCACTGTTACGTATACACATGAAATGATCACATCCGTTCAAACCCCCGGGTTTCATCAAACTTTCAGTGAGATCTTTGATCTTTTCTGAGCATGCGGAAGAAGTTACCAGTACAATGGCGGCGGCGTTAAAAAGTTTCTCAGATAAGAGGCCGATAAGGACCTATCTGGCATCAAAATAATTGTGATAGGATGCGTCGCTAAGGGCTATCACGAGTGTCAATTTCAAGTGGAAATTGGTGAAACATATACTGTGGTTAAAAAAAGTGGGAGACAAAGGGCTCACATTTAAAGTACTTGATCACAGTCGAGGTCAACTTGGACATCTTCAGCAGGAATTAGTAATGGTGCTTTGGCGAGTAACATCTGACATTTCTTTGGTATGTTTATTTAAACGCTCTAACAATATCATAGTAGTGTAATCCGAAAGGTATGTTTGATTGCAGACTAAACGATTAATTACGATTTTGCTTACGGTTAGGTTCCACTGTTACATTGCCCACCTTGGTGTTACATTGCCCACCTTTTGGTGTTACATTGCCCACCTATGTTACATTGCCCACTTTTGGTGTTACATTGCCCACTACCTCATTTACATAATTTTATTTGTGTGGGGTTTTTTCAATTAGGTGAACGAAATTATGGGCGAATCACGTGAAACTTGGCACAGATGACTTGTGTCACCTTCCTCTATCTTTTTGGTCACATGGATTTGTGAAAAAAAACCGCTGAGTCAGCGTTTTTGAAATTTTTTTTTGTTTAATGGTTTTTGGTGGTTTAAAAGAATTTTCGTCACCATGACAACGTCAATTTTTGTTTACAGTGCCACCTTACAATTATGTACCGTCCTGCCAAGTTTCAATAAAGGAGCTTTAAAGATAAGAAAGTTATCGCTCTTCAAAAATGTTGGTGAAAAAAACAGCACTCTATCAATTTGCACTTGATTGACAGCTGTTTATCACTGTTTGAAGTATTATTGTGACATCAAATCTTTAGAGAAGTTATTGATCTATTACCTCTGCGAATTTGATATTGTTAAGTTAAAAAATAAAGCTTTGAGAATTTTTTTTTGTGGAAATATAATTGTTTTGGTAGTTTTTGAGGTGATTGACAGGTGTCACTCAATCATTGCAGACCAGCGTGGCAACCAAAATGTAGAGTCGGTCATAGGCTATCATTCCGCCAAATATCAAGTTCTTAGCTGCAAGGACGAATAAGTTACGATTTTTCAAAGTTAGGCAAGTGTGTGATTTTGGTGGCCATCTTGGATTTTTTAAGAATGAAGTGCTCTAACTGCGCTCGCAGTCCCACTGGCCAGCGGTGTTTAAATCTAGCGCTACTCTTTTAATTTTGTTGGATAGTTGTTGGACAGATGCGTGGCTGATAGCAATTGAAAGAGAAACCAGGCAGGCGTTTGAGAGATATAAGGAATCAAAGTGTAACAAACCTCCCTTCAAAATCCAAGATGGCCGCCAAATCGACTTTTCAACCTCCCGTAACTATGGCACCAGAAGGTCTGCAATCACCAAACTTGGTAGAACATCGTTATTTAACGAGTTCTATCGATCGCAGGTTGAAAATGCACGATTTTTTGCTGAGTCAGCAGTTTTTAGGAAAATACCATATTTTGACAGGTTCAATCATATTGACGAGTGTCACGTGACCATCGCAGTACATGTTGGTAATCAAAATGTAGAGTCGGCAATGAGCTATAATCGTGCCTAATATGAACTGAATCGGTTGAAACCGAAGTGAGATATAGTCGTGCAAAGTTAGCGTTTTCAGGTACAATTTACTCATGACGTAAACCCTTAAAACTGCGAGTTAAAAAAAGACTTCATATTTGGCAATTAGGTAGTCCCTTTAGTCTGGCCTTTCCCCTCGAGACATAGCTCTAAGGTTCATAAAGGCACACAAGCCTCTCAACCTCGACAAGGTAGGACTACTGTGAGAGGAAACATTTTAACGGGACAAACATATACATTACAAACACAACAAAGCCCTTACTGTCATCGAACGATTCACCTGACCTTAATAGGTATTCAGGAACCGCCCTCGGATCCGGGTACATTAAACAGGACAAACATATACATTACATGACATGACATACATATACGTGTTTTTTTTTGTTTTTTTTTGTTTGTTTTTTGACAGGCAAGCAGCCTGAGAACATTCGTGGGGCACTCCCCAGGGGTTTGGCTACCCTGGCTCGTGTTTTATCCCTAACGAATGTCCCAGACTTT
Source organism: Desmophyllum pertusum (assembly GCA_029204205.1). NCBI lineage: Eukaryota > Metazoa > Cnidaria > Anthozoa > Scleractinia > Caryophylliidae > Desmophyllum > Desmophyllum pertusum. The sequence goes on from MU825878.1 coordinate 2,560,516, forward strand.
CGTCATTTTTTTTTTTTTTTGTATTTTTTAATTTTTTTAACACACAACAAACACAAACAAATACATTACAAGGCCCATCACGGTCATGGTAGAGTTACGTGTCACGTTGCCGTTTCTTGTACATGTTCTTCAGCTTGTCGTAGACCTTTTACCAACCTTCCTTTCCAGGATTTCATTTAGGAACCTGTCACCGGAAAGCATGGCTCTAATGGTTGTCGTGGTAGGCAAAGATGGTTCGTGCCGAAACTTGCGCTCCAACAAGGTCGCGTCGGTCTCGTTCCAGACTTCCCTTGTCCTTGAGCCGAAAGACGAAGTCGAGCTGCTTGACGTGGCTAGATCCAAGGCCCATCTGTCAACTGGGCCTGTGGCTACGGGCAGGTCCTGGGGTGACACTGTGGGCCTCGGTGGTCCGACTAGGTAGTTAACATGGTTAACTATCTGCTTGACCCTGCTTTTCGAAAATGATAGGGCACCAAGAACGGATGTTGTGCAGCATTTCCTCTGCGCTTCTTCGATTGTCGTCTTCTTACCATTTGATATCTCTTCTTTGAAGACCTGTTTGATGGCCTCCTTCTGCTTCTCGGACAGAGCCTTTGGCGGAGTAGGAGCGACCATCCTGGTGCCTGTGGATAACAGAGATACCGAATAGGAAGAAGTCGAGGACAGCGACTTGGACTGCTCAGAAGGCAGAGCGGATAGGCCAATGGCAGAATCTGGAGGTTCGTTGCGGACGGGCGACGCGTGACGTGATGGACTTTTTTCAGGTGACTGAGAAAGGCGAGATTGGCCAGGCGCATCATCCGGGGGTCGTTGCGGACGCGAGCTGGTTCAGGCGACGAGTGACTAGGTTTTTCAGGTGCATCATCGTCATTTTGTTCTACCTTCTCCTCCTTCTTAGGCTCTGGCGCAATCACCCTGGCTATGACTTTAACGGCCTCGGCGCCCAGTTTGGTCAGCTTGATGCGCACGTAGGCCCGCTCAGCTGTGGTCTTGGAGTGCGCCATTACCCTCCTGACCAACTCGCCTTCCTCTGGCGTCGCTTTTTCCTTGGTGGCGGTGGCGACCAACTTGCGCCAGTCTACGGCGGCCAGGCGTTCTTCTTTCAGGCAGATTCCTGCCTTTTCACAGAAATTTGTGATCCTTCTCCCCACGGTGCCTTCGCGGAATGCACACCCATCTACAGTGACAAAGATCTTGTCCTCGTCCGGCTGGGCAAACTGCGGTCTAATGTTTTGCAGATAGATGTCCATTTTCTCCTTTAGGTCGGGCACCATGGCGAGAATGGCAGGTCCATCCTTAGATCGTTTGTGCCTGGCCACCAGCATCACCTTTACGTCATCGTAGGTCTCGGCGGCCTCGTAGTCGGAAAGCTTCGCGTTATTAACTGGCCCAGGCCTCGTGGCACAGTCAATAGAGAAACGGGAAATTATGAAATCTCTTGCCTTGGCAAACTCCTGCTCAGATAATTTCTTGCCCTGCGACGCCTGCAGAATTATCCTCTCACTGTCGACGTAGGGCTTGCTGGAGCGCAACTTGACAACCTCGTCCGCGTTCAAGAGAGATGCGGTCTCGTCGACGTATCGTTGGTTTTGAATGTCTTGAGTCTGCGCATCAATGGTGGCCCGCCAGCCTTTAATTTCAGGCTGCAGCTCTTTTAGGATAAGACGGGGATCTTCGTTGAGTGGAGCTCCAAACGTGCTGTAACGCGGGTTGTTGACAAACCGCAGGAACATCTCATAGCTAGTGAGGTAGCTAACAATGGTTCCAGGCTTTTTACCTTGGCTATCGAGCATGGGCTGCACCCAACGTAGCCAAACCGCGTCGCCTGCATCTTCTGCCAGGCAGGTGATGTCATCTCCGCCCGGCTCGCAGGCTTCAAGCAGCGCACACATTTGGCTGGCGTGCTGTAGCTTTACGGCTTGTTTTTTGTTGCCGGCAGCTGGTCTGGCGAGGTATGTGTAAAAGCCTACGAGCCATCGCTGGCGGTTTGTTTTGGTCCCTCTGAAGGTAAAAAACTCCAAGTTGTTCATCTTGTCAGGGACGGCATCCGAGTTTGAATCCTCCGAGTCAGAATCAGAATCCTCCTCCTCCTCTTCCTCCTCCTCTTCCTCCGAGTCAGAATCCTCCTGGTCTTCTTCCTGGGCCTCGTCCTCGTCCTGATCTTCATTATTCTCGGCCTGGCCCTCATCCTGTGCCTCCTCCACTTCACCGTCTTCCCTCATTTCCTCATCATCATCGTTGCGTATTTTAGACCTGGAGAGGACGACATTCAGCTCACCATACCCAGTGTAACGCCGGGCGTTCTTCACCATCAACTTATATTCGACCGAGTCCTTTTTTAACCCGTGCCGTTTTCCCTCGGTCAGGTGACGCCCAACGTTCAACACCACTTGTGAACAACCCTCCATGGGGCACCACTTTTTGAATCTGCCTTTTTTGGTAGGCTTCGTATTGGCATTCTTGGCCTTCCTCTTCTCAACTCTGCCCCGCTGGCGCTTTCCAGTTTTTATTATAGCGGCCACCGCATTAACTTCTTCTTTAGAGATTTTGCCCTTGCGTACGTGAACTTGAAGGTGTCGCTTTAAATTGCTTCCTTGGAAGGAGCACTTCTCCACGGGGCATTTCTTCAATGTATGGTGTAACCGCTTGCTGGTTGTGGCCACAGGGGAAGAAGACACAGCTGCAGAAGCCTCCTCCTTCTTCTTACGGTCGGAAGGTCTGCCCCTTGAGGCCTCAGGGGAAGGTGTCCTCGGTCCAGTTGAGTCAGATTCCGCTGAAGAACCCTCCTCATCTTCTGACTCAGACATATTCACCTTAAACGCGGTCTGTGGCCTGTGGGGTAGCGCGTCATAGTTAATCTCTGGTGACTCCTCCACCTCACCCTCCCTGGCTAGCTTCTTTATCTTTTCCAGCGAGGCTTGCTTGTCCTCGCACAGGTCATGCATGGCCTGCCCCACGGTCTGGGGGTTCAGTTCGTGAGGAATTGTTGGATGTTGGTTGAAGGTCGTCTTGTAGACGTGGCGCATAAGGGCGAGGTTCAGACTCAATACATACGCAAAATGGCTCATGCCCAAACGCTTTTGCAGCCTCGAGCTCATAGACGCAGTCGTCTATCCCTTGCTCCATCTCCGCCATCTTCTCCTTCGTATTTTCGGTGGTTATAAACCGCGCTTTTGGTCACCATTCCGTCCTCCAGCTTCAGATATTCTAGGGCCTCCACGTCCCCAGTTCCGGCTCTCTGGCAGATCTCCTTTAGCTTCGCTACATCGGAAATTTTGCTTTGCTTATCTTCTTGCGACATTTCGATAATAAGTGCAGGTGCAAGTAGTGCAGAGTAGACAAGTGCAGGTGATGAATTAGCTAAGGTGATGACTTAGGTGACGAACAAGCTAATAACGAAGAAAAAGGGGAATTTTGGCCCTCCTTGCTCTGTGACTTGGCTAAATTTATGTTAGCTGAGCATAACTTACAGATACGGCAGTGCGGGTTAGGGTTAGGGTAAAATTTTGTTAAAGCAGTAGTTAGCCCTGAGAAGGAAGAACTCAGCCCCCAAATCTCAAGTCAAACGGTTAAATCCTCTAAGAGATATAAACGGCCAAAGATTAGCCTCGTTTTCGCGTTAAAACCAAGGCCGCAATGCACCTATGGGGGAATTTTTGGCGAAAACTTTAACCGCTAATAACTTTGCAAGGATTTCATCGATTTCTTTCACATTTACGTGGAGTGTGCCTTATGTTCAGGCCTATCGATAGCCGCAAACTGCTCGACATTAGCTCAAATGGTTGCAAAGTTATTAGCCGTCGAAGTTTCGACATAAGTGACGTCATAACTATTGTCTACATTGAGCAATTTTCACAAAACTTGTTCCAATGGCTTCTTGCGATGTTGTCTAACCGTACATTAGCTTAGAAACTGTTCAAGTGTTGTGAAATCTACTCCAAACTTCAATCACATCAAATAACAAGGTCAAACATTGCACCCTTAACTTTGACCAGAGCCTGCGCACAAGCAATTGTGTGAAATCGGAAAAAAAAACGTTTGAGAAGGTTGCCCGAGCACCTTATGCACCTCTTCCGATAGCTGGATTGCTTGTGCCTAGTGTTTTAAGGGTGCCAGATAGCAAAAATAACGGAGCAACAATAAGCATGTACTCACAGTTTGAAGTCTTGACGAAAGGGGACTTCATGATGGTGTCACTGATATTTATCTTAATTTGCTACTCTTTGCAGGACTATATCTCCTTTCGCTTTCACCCGATTCAGTTCATATTTGGCACGATTATAGTCCGTTACCAACTCTATATTTTGGGTTACCAACACGTACTGCCGTGGTCACGTGACACCCGTCAATGTGATTGACAGCTGTCAAAATATGGTCTTTTTCTAAAAACTGCTGACTCAGCACAAAATCGTGCATTTTCAAACGCGTGATCGATAGAATTCCAAGAATAACGATGCCTTGCCAAGTTTGGAGTTTGCAGACATTCTGGTTCCATAGTTACGGGAGGTTGAAAAGTCGATTGTGGATTGAAAGTGAAGTGTTCTAACTATGACTTTAAAAAATTATAATTAATTGGCGTTTAAATAGTTTAATTTATCCTTACAATATATTATGTACCAACTGCATAGCTACGAAATAAAGTACAATTCAAATGTTGGCGATGTTTTAGCGTGCTGACAAGGCCACTTGGTCAATTTGTAAAGAGTTTGTTTTTGGCTGGTGGCCATCTTGGATTTTTTTCGAAAAGGGGTTGACCTATGATTTTGGGTGAAAAATTGAAATTGCTTTAGTGTTTGCCAAGGGTTGAAATTGACTAAGATATGATGGGTTGAAATTGACTAAGATATGATGTTTGGCGATGTTTTAGCGTGCTGACAAGGCCACTTGGTCAATTTGTAAAGAGTTTGTTTTTGGCTGGTGGCCATCTTGGATTTTTTTCGAAAGGGGTTGACCTATGATTTTGGGTGAAAAATTGAAATTGCTTTAGTGTTTGCCCATGGTTTAAATTGACTAAGATATGATGTTTGGCGATGTTTTAGAGTGCTGACAAGGCCACCTGGTCAATTTGTTAAGAGTTTTATTTTCAATCCAAGATGGCTGCCAAATTGATTAAAAGTGAAATTGCTCTAACTATGGTAAAAAGCGGCCAATAATCACCAAACTTGGCAGTATAGCGTAAAATTGCGTGCTCTATTGATTGCAATTCTAACATTTTACGATTTTCTGCTGAGTCAACGTATTTAACAAATTTTTACGTTTTTGACAGCTGTCAATCAAATTGACAGGTGCCAGTCAATCATTGCAGACCAGAGTGGCAACCAAAATGTAGAGTCGGTCATAGGCTACCATTCCGCCAAATATCACGTCCTTAGCTGCAAGGACGAATACGTTACGATTTTTCAAAGTTAGGCAAGTGTGTGATTTTGGCCGCCATCTTGGATTTTTTTCAAAGGGGTTTGCCTATGATTTTTGGTGAAAAAATCGAAATTTTTTAGTGTTTGTCTAGGGTTAAAATGGACTAAGATATGATGTTTGGGGATGTTTTAGACTGCTGACATGGCCACCTAGTCAATTTATCAAGGTCTCGATTTAGGCCAGTAAGTGTGGCGGACTGTAAAGTGGTTTACAAGTCCCCCCTCGCCAAAGTGTAAATCTGGCGAGAGTATTACTCTCCATTCAGAGAAGGGTATCATCAAGTAACCGACTTGACTCATTGTGGCAAGGATCGCCAAGATTGGCAGAGTATTGACAAAGGTTGATCGATATGTTATGCACACCTGATACTCTCGTGGGGCACTCCCCGAGGGTTGGTTACCTCAGCTCGTGTTTTATCCCTCACAAGAGACATCAAGTATCTAAATTTAAAGCTATTTACATGGTGGTTAAAATATATACAATTGTATTTACAGGAATATATACAATAAATAATGTTCTTTACAATGCCAGTTAAAATATATACAATTCCATATACAAGGATATTTACAATGAATAAAGTTCAAACCAGGTTTAACAATGACAATTCTTATTATAAATATTAACGGTTTTTTTGTTTTTTTGTTTTTGTATTTTGTTTTTCTTTAATACTGACGATATCAACTCTATTTACAAAATTTATTTACAATTTTACGTATGACGTGCGTATGAAGAATGATGAGTAACTGTGGTTTTTTTAAGGTGATTAAAATGAATGAGACCGTTTGTGATGGGCGAGCAGTCTGTCCGTCTGTGTGCTGGCGTCCACTGGCGGGATCGGATTGGGATCCGCTGGCAAAATTGCCAAACACGGCCAGTGGACGGCGACACCCACGTCGGTCGTGTACACACGTTCCGTCTCGGTGGATACGTCAGTCGTGGTGGGTGTGCAAAGAAATGAATCAAAGCCGAGATCAAATGTGGGAAAGTCGATCTCGGCAGATAAAGTGGCGAAGGATGAAGTGGCGATGGATGAAGTGGCGATGGATGAAGTGGCGATGGATGAAGTGGCGATGGATGAAGTGGCGATGGATGTAGTGGTGGTGGATGTAGTGGTGGTGGATGTAGTGGTGGTGGATGTAGTGGTGGTGGATGTAGTGGTGGTGGACGATGATGTGGAGAGGAATGGCAGTGAGCGTTGTGTGGATGTGGATGTGGATCCAATTCTCCTTCTTTTTGCTGAAGTTGGCAGAGAAGAAGAGGATAACTTCTCATACCTTGCCTTCATGGATTGCCATGTATGAGAAGTTATTTTCTTAACTTCTGCCAACCTCCATAGCCTGTTGCCTTTGGGTTGGAGGCCAGGCGTATCTTCAACAAATTTAAGGATGGCCTTGTCCTCCTGGTTGCTATATGGTAGGCGCTGTTTGCTCATGATGCTATAGAGATGTACATAATAAAAACAAATTACCATAAATAAAATCCAGTCAGAAGAAATCCTTTTTTATGATGCCTTTTCAGTTGGCTTGCAACAGCAGTTAGCCCTTAGATGCAAGAACATATCCTCCAAATTTCAGGTCATGGCGTTATATCCTCTAAAAGTTATTAACGGTTAAAGTTTAGCCTCGTTTTCGCGTAAAAACGACGACCGCAAAGGACACTAGGGTAATTTTGTGGCGAAACTTTAACCGCTAATAACTTTGCAAGGATTTCATCGATTTGTTTCAAATTTACGAGGAGTGTGCCTTATGTTAAGGCCTATCGATAGCCACAAACTGCTGGAGATTATCTCAAATGGGTGCAAGTTATTAGCCGTTGAAGTTTCGACATAAATGACGTCATAAATATTGTCTACATGGAGCAATTTTCACAAAACTTGTTCCAATGGCTTCCTTGCGATGTTGTCTAACCGAACATTAGCTTAGAAACTGTTCAAGTTGTGAAAACTACTCCAAACTTCAATCACATCAAATAACAAGGTCAAACATTGCACCCTTAACTTTGACCAGAGCCTGCGCACAAGCAATTGTGTGAAATCAGAAAAAAACGTTTGAGAAGGTTGCCGAGCACCTTATACACCTCTTCCGATAGCTGGATTGCTTGTGCCTAGTGTTTTAAGGGTGCCAAGTAGCACAAATAACGGAGCAAAAAAGGCGTGTACTCACAGTTTGAAGTCTTTGAGAAAAGGGGACTTCATGATGGTGTCACTGAAATTTATCGAAATATGCTAATTTTTGCAGGACTATATCTCCTTTCGCTTTCAACCGATTCAGTTCATATTTGGCACGATTATAGTCCATTGCCGACTCTACATTTTGATTACCAACACGTACTGCGATGGTCACGTGACACTCGTAAATGTTGAACTTGTAAATTGTATGAGTTATGCACAATTAAACAAGAACCCAAATTTCCCATAAATGCGTTATTTTGAAAATTGGTCATTTAGAGCGTTGCGTTACTTCGCAATTTCAACGACATAATAAAAAAGTTACCTGTCAGAAACTTGTAACAAGTATCAAAACTATATTGTGTTGAAATATCTAGAAGAAAAAACAAATACACAATTTTTTAGAATTTTTTTACGTGAAGTGGTGTTCTTGCAAAAAGGTGTTACATTGCCCACCAAAACACTCACCCTTAATGATCCTACCTCCTAGGGCTTTAAGGGTTAAGAAAATAAAAAACCACACCAAAAGAAACCTCTTGCATAGGGAATAACCTACAGTGAAAATCTTTTTCAAACATCAAAATCTTATACTTCAAAAAAATTGTTAAAGTCAATCTCCGTGTGCCCCCTTTTCGGGTTAATGGACCGATGCCTTGAAAAAAATTAATAATTAATTTATTATTAATCCAATTAAGCTGAAACTTTTCACAATTGATCTACTGGAACTACTCAACAAGTGTACCGAGTTTCATGTCTTAACCCTCAAAACTGATGATTTGAGAGTCTTACAAACATTGAGATGAAATTTTGAAGTCACTTCGGTTTTTCCAAGCTCACAGGATCTGTGCACTATGTATACCCTTACTACATTTTTTTCAAAAGTCCGTAAATCTTAGGTCACCCTCTCGGGTTAGCAAAGGGTGATTCCATGGAGTGTTGTACATCTTAATCTAAGGCCCAACTGCACAAATTTCGTTTTTTTTTCATATTATTCTCGCCGATTCTCCCATTTTTGTACATTGCCCACCTTTTTTTTTTTAAAATCCATAACTTCAACACGATTTAACCAAATCATTCCAAATTTACACCAAGTAATCTACATGTCCAATTGTAACATTATACCAAGTATGACGTCATTCCGATCACGTGACAATGTTTGGTGACCATTTGAAAAAGTTGGGTTAGGAGGTGGGCAAATCAACGCTGGAGGGACCTAGTTACCTCTTATAGTACAGTTACTGGACCACCATTCAACGACCCCAAAGGTCGCTTGTGAGTTGGAGGAGGAATAAATGTATCCCTGAACGTAACATTCGTAGCCAACAAGTCCCAAGCGACTGAAGTCAAGCACACATTAATGCAGAAGGGCATTCACGTTACACTGAAGAATGGTGAAGACAACATGAAACAGGAAGTCTTATTGTCACTTGCATGTAGTTGTAAATTTGTAAATGAAACTGATACAATTGTTCGGTATATAAAGACTGAAAACCCTGGGGGACGCTTTTACAGACCCTGCTGAAATCTTTCTACCCCAAAAAGTCCTCAAATTGCTACTGATTTCAAACCCCCAAAAGGCTTTGAACCCCCGCATCGATCCTCCCCGTCACTAATCATAGTATCCGAGTACCCCCTTGTGACCGTGGACATGAGCAAACAAATCATGCATGTACTGCATATATTGATGCTTAGTTATAATGAAAACAAACCACACAAACTGATGCGACTGTCAATTTATTTGAATAGTGGACATTGCATCAATTGTGGCTGTCATGTTTTATTGACCTACATTCCTGAGACATGTTGTAATGACAACAGAGAGATAAAAAAGCATTTTGCCTATTAATCAAGCGACTTTTACTATATTTTCACTTGAGTAACCCTTAAAATACTTGGATAAATGAGCCGTTAGTTGCCTCTGTTCGATATATTTTGAAAGACCTTTTTAAATACCTAAATGACAGTTTTCCCTACCCTTTTCTATACTCCAACTCTTGAAATCCCTACCCTTTTATACTTCCAGTCTGAAAAGGTACCCCTTTTGGGCGGAGCCTCCCCGTATAGTCCATTATAGCGGGTATCTCCCAGGAGGTAACATCGTCAAAGAGATGAACGTAGTTTCATATTCCGACCCAGAAGTGGAAAACACTGCATCTAATATGAAAATGAAAATTGATGTAAAACTCATATTTTGATGGGATTGATGCTTCGCTTCACATACATGTACTGCACACATGAAACTAAACATTTTTCCAATATTGGCTTACTGAAATTACTCTATTTAGCCATGCCCTCTCGTTAGCCTCTAATAAGCCCATACCCCCCTTTCAGGCTTAAACAAGAAGTTCTGGTATAAAAGGGGCCTGGCCACTTTTCAAAAAGCCAACTACTTTAGATTTCAATAACAAATGCTTGTAAGATAGTTGTCGACAACTATACCATTATTGCAACCATTTGATTGTTGCGTGGGTCCTAACCCTTCTTTACCATGCATTCCTTTGCATGTTTGTAAATGGCTGTTTTCTCCATGTTTGAAATATATTTTGACGTCAGTCTCACTAATATAACCTCCTCTTGTTCACATTTTTTCATTACACATTTTGTTAAAGATTACACGCACTAAAGCACTTTTTGACTCGGTGATTTGCACGCACGCGCAGATCATTGAGTCAACGTGATGGCAAGGGACCCCCAGCAGTGCCACTCAGTAACCTTTTGGAAATGGCATTAACTTGTAAACAAGTCAATATCAAAACGTAAAACGGAGGATATTACAACCAAAACAGTACATCTACGTCTTGCAAATACAAAGCGAATATCTTGGCCAATTTCAGCAGTTGAACACTTTGAAGCCCCTGCATTTTAGGCCGGAATATTATTTGAAAGAAGATCAGATATTCCCGACAAAGGATAATACTGTTGCCTATGCCATGTTGCCAAAACATGTGCTTGCACTGGCATGCATAGGATACACTAGTTTACCAAGCTCGGACACAAAATATTAGTTATTTTTTGTGGATACACTATACAGACTTTTAGCTAGGGAAAATCTATTTACCTTCGGAAAATTTACCTGAATTCACCTGAGGGAAATATATGTAGGGTTTCATTTTCCGTAGGTGAAAAGGTCACTGATAAGAATGACATCTGGGTTTTTACAAGTGGCATTAACAAAATTAAATGTCATATGACATTAACACATTTTTTCTGCGTTCTCACTGGAAATAACCATTTCACATACAAACTTTGGGCTATTGTCACTAAACCCTAAAAACAAGTCCTTTTTATCTCGGGATATACATATGGCTTAGCGGTCACGTGCTTGTCAACAATTTTCTGTGAACAAAATTTGTCCACACTGATGGTCATGTAAGCCACAATGAATTGAACACTGGTTAGAATTTCAGAATTCTTCCTCTTGTGATCTTCTAGTGAGGTACAATTCATTGTGGCTTACATGGCGTAGAAAGTGTGACAGATTTTGCGAAGCAAGTTGGATGGCCAGCAGAGGCCATGGTAAAAAGTGTTTGCTTGTAAAAATTGGGGCAAAGGACTTCTCAAAGAACGAAAATTTCAACCTTGTCACTCTGAGGTATTCAGGAGAGAGGATATGACACAAACTAAATAATTCGTGGAAGGATTATCTAGTCCTGTATGCCGGTGGCGTTTCGATAGTAGAGGAAGGTGGACAGCTGAAACGTGTGGAACTTCTCGAGTCCGATTCGAGAATAGCGAACAAAACATGCAACTACTCTTACCAGCATTGATCAATTTTTGTTGTGCTTCTTTCTTTGGCTTGGAATTGCTTCGGGATATCGTCACTGAATGGCACCAAGGTAATTATATTTCTAATGTTTTGTTTGCTGTTCTGAACATTGTCGTGTCTTTAGGTCTTTTATTTTGCTGTAGAAATTACAGCAAGGGTTGTACTAAACATTTTAGTTTTTTGTAAAACGTACCAGCTTCTGGGTCAAAGCATTTTGGGCTGTTTTAGCGTAAACTTTGTTGCATTTTATCGTTATCAAACTCAGCAAATTATGATTGCACACATGTACATGCGCTATATTATTAAATGTAAAATATATATACAAAATTATATTAATTGAAAATACAAAATTTCTTGGCTTGAATGACAACAACAGGAAAGCCCAAACGTAACCTGCCTTCGAGAATAAGTTTGAAACCATATTCTTGCTTTCAGAAAGAAATGTTTTAGCACATGCATAATAAATGTTACAGAGTCCCAGACATGCTGGAATGTGTAAACAACTTGGTGAATGTAAGTTACTTGTTTTGTATTCATTCTGATTCATCCATGCTCTTTTCTTGAATTAGTTAAATCTCCTTTTATTCAATACATGTAATTACTGTAGTTTGTTGATGGTTTGCCCTGGATTTTTTCTCTCTTGTTAAACTTTTGAGTCGTGACTTGAAATTGTGAAACCCGCTTCTTCGATGTTTATATATCATTTGGTTAAGAATATTTTCGCTGGGTTCTAAATTCTTCTTCTCTTGGTTCAGAATTAGTTTTATTCGATTCAAAGTAATGTTTTAATTCATTCATTCGGTTCTCGATTATTTCAATGTCCCTGCTTTGGGGATGAAAGGAGGAATTTAGCAAAAAGTCTGCAGTACAGTTGTCATCTTTTGGCAAGTTATTCAGTCAGGTCAGATCATGCAAGCAATCTCATAATAATTGTATGATTAATATCAGAGTTGATAAATTTAAGTTCTAACCGCAGAAAAAAAATTCTTCCCCAAAGGAGGAAGTGAAATTTACACCGTATTTGTCAATAATCCCCATTATGAACATGTCAATGCTTGTCAAATGCCCCCCCCCCCCCAAAAAAAAAAATTTGATTCTCTTTATACTGAACAGTTATTTCATATCAGGTCATGCAAGTAATCTCATAATCATTGTGTGATTAATATCAGGAATGTGAATTATATGGGAATTAAAGGATAAATTTGAGAAACTAGAACAAATAAAATAAAATATTTTTGTTGACGCTTGTCCTGTTTTATAGACTGTTCCCCTAAAGGAGGAGTGGAATTTATTTGTCAATAAATGTGTTTTCGATCTCTTTATACATATAGTCAAAACAGTGATAAAATATATTTTCATGTTTGACTGATCAAGTGAATCCAGCATTAAAATACAAAGAATGCAGCAAAAGGTTTTTTACATAAAATATCAAAAAATTAATATTTAAATATAGCATTTACTTTGTATTATAAAACGACTACTGAAATGTGTGGTATGTTTCAGCATGGATACTATGAAGATTCTTGAAGGTGCATTATTTTGGTCCTCCATGTATCGCCTTTGTGATTCCCACTTCGGCTCAAAATATAAAACAAACCCGACCCTCTGGGGCTCTCGTATGTCAAAAAAATCCAAGCTGCCCCTGGCATGGGTAACGGTAATAACGGTTTGTTGTCAATAGTCTGTGTCTGCCCTGTACTCTCCATTATGGAAAGACATTGATCACGTGCATTACACATCTGTTTGTAATAATCTATGTCTAATAACCTGACATTTTCCTTCTTCAGAATTCATACCATCAACCAAGTGAGCCCAATACTGCAACTGGAGTTAAAAACAGTTTTTAAAGCTTTAATCAAACACCTTTACAAGAAACCCTTCAATATATAATTCCACTTTAAGCACTGTACACTAGTCCATCAAGGATGTGTGCAATTCATGTATAATTAACTTTAATCAGGAAATACTTTTGTTTTACTATGGTATTGGGAGAGGCAGTGGTCTAATGGTTAGTGCATTTGACTCTGGATTGAGCAACATGGTCAGGGGCATTGTGTTCTGTTATTGGGCAAGATACTTTGTCTTTGACATTGTCGAACAGCTAGCCTGCTGATGCTGACATAGAACTTTTGTCATAATCGAACATTGATATCGTCAGTAATTAATATACCACTACAATGTCATCATCAGTTGTCATGGCAATGTTAAAAATGCCAAACAATGCCAAATGTTTGACAGTTTTTGTTTTGAGGCCAATAACTTAAAATCTACATGGTAAAAGGTTTTCCTTTTCAGACATTTTACTTACCTGATGTAAGGAACATTTCTACCAAGTTTTAAAAAAAATATGTACATATGTTTTAGAACCACATTATATTTCATTAATAATTTTAATTAAGGTGGCTCAAAAACACATGTACATAATATTTTCTGAAATTGGTCAAAATGTCCATAATAATATTATTATTATTACAGTCAAATCTCTATTAAGCAGTCACCTTCGATGTTGACCACTTAATAGAGGTGATCTAAAATTTACAATTTAAAATTTAAAGTTAAGTTTACCCACAAAAGCCTATTAGCCCAAACAATAGCATTCTTATGCTGATTACATATACAGTACCGCCTGAAACTATTGACCCATTTGCCGCGGTTTTGCCTCGGCCAAACTGCAGATCGACGCCGCAGTCTCGCCTCGGTAATGACGCGGCATGCCGAAATTTTACCCCAGTTTCACCTCGGCTTTCCGCGTTAATGGACGCGGCGTCGCTTGCCGCGGTAAACGGTAAGCCGCGGTAGAGTTGAATAGGCTATCGTTGCTTTTGTTTTCAAGTTCATTAAACTTCAATAGGTGAGATTTCACGCTCCGATCATTTTGAATGTCAAAGAAACCGCCGCCATTGCATTGTCAAATTAATTTTAAGTTAGTAGTATTTGAAGTTAATTACAAACTTTTTCACTTTCTCGCGTTGTGAATGCGAAGGATACAAGTTTATGAAATACGGTACCGGAAGATTTCAATACAAATACGGCACGAGAGAATAATCGCTCACGTCGCTCGCTTCGCTGTTGCAATCATACTCGATCAAGTTACGCAGTTTTTGCTTTGAGCTTTTTCAAGCGAAAATTAAAGAAAAAACCGCTTACAAATAAAAGTTTATTGTGAATTAGAACTTTTCTTTGCGCCGAGAGAGACGCTTGTCACAAGCCACGCGCGATTCATATGTAAAACTTCATGCATGTTTGGTCCCCAAGGGACTTCACTCACGTGTAAAAGTCTCGTGTCTATTTAAAAATAAATGCAAAATCACGTTTTGAAATCACGTGTTGGCAATTTGTCACGCGTGCCGTTGTTGTTTACATAACTGAAATTGATCACTTTGCTTTGATTGACCCTGAAAATGGTTCGAACATCTGAATATATTCAGCTCCGATTGCTTGCGTTTTTTAGATCAAACGTCAAGATCTCGAAGGTTGTCGAGGAATTGCTTCGTGTTGAAGGTATAAAAGTTACACGAAAAACTGTGTCAAAATATTATAAGCGGTTCAAACAGAACTTGCCTTTGGGCGACTTGCCTCGAAGTGGCCGACCACCAACACTGCTTCGAGAACACTACGATTTCATCGACCAGAAACTTGAGGCTAACGATGAGCTAACATCCGTCGGTAAGTAAAACTACATAACATAAACCTTTCTTTCATCGCAACTTTTGTTTGATTCAAAATGTATACGAACTTACAGTTACACATCTTTCATTTTTATATATTCGCAGGTCTTCAGCAGTTGCTTAACCGGAATGCGGCGTTGTAGCGTCCTTGTCCGCCATCAAAAAAGTTCGCTGGAATCTTGGTTGGAGAAAGCGAGGGCCAAAATATTGCAAGCCGTGCGTGAGGCAAACCGTGTTAATCGTCTGGCGTTTAGTGAAAGGTGCCTGGAGACCGAAGAAACCTTCGATGACGTTGTTTTCACTGACGAGTCGAGCATTTGGTTGGAGCGCCACAGTAAAGTGTGTTTTCGTAAAATAGGCATGCCAGCCAAACTCAAGGCCACCGTCAAGCACCCTTACAAAGTTCATGTGTGGGCCGGGATTTCCAAGCGCGGGCCAACCACTATCCTTCTCTTCACCGGGATCATGAAGAAAGAATTCTATGTCGACAGCATCTTGAGGGATACGTTGCTGCCATTTGTCACCCATACCTTTCCCGATGGATACCGATTTCAGCAGGACAACGATCCGAAGCACAAAAGTAAGAGTAGTCTTATTGAGTTTCAAATCATGAGCTATAAGTCAGTGAGCAAAGATAAAAATAGAATTAAGAGACTGTTTTTGTTATTTCTGTCTATAAATAGTGGCACTTCAGGTTTTAATTTCTCTATACAAACCCTTCTAATTTTGCGTCTGTTTAGAACAGGCGCAAAATTAGAGAGGTTTCTATGGGACGGTTCCAAACTTTGAACCACTATTTCTTGGCCGCAAATTGCATAATTTCACAAATTTAATTTTTGTGACATCATGACTTTAGTACTCTATAACACATCTACACAAAGAGCAAACTAACATGGCATGTTTCTTTCTTGTACTTTAGGCCGTTTAGCGATGACATTTCTTCTGGAGAACAACATCAACTACTGGCCTACTCCAGCAGAAAGTCCGGACATGAATCCAATAGAGATGTTATGGCATGAGCTCAAAAGCTTCTTGAGACGTGTCGTGAAACCCACAAACAAGGAGGAGCTCGTCAATGGGATACAACAGTTCTGGCAGACTGTGACACCAGAGAAATGTCAAAAGTACATCAGTCATCTGCGGAAGGTTATCCCTGAAGTAATCAGACGAGAAGGAAAGGCCTCAGGGTATTAAATACCTTGCAGTAACAACCAACGGCTCCTTTAGGAGCCACCAAATAAAAAAAAGTCATGACCAATCATAGGAAGCTGATACATTTGTACCTGTGTGTTTTTCTCTGGTGTACATAGAGATTACTTCATGGTTGGTGAGTGTGTATGACTTTTATTCATGAGTTGTGAAGAATAACAGATGAACAAGCTAGTGAAGCGAGCATGTCATTCTTCACAACTCATGAATAAAAGTCGTACACACTCGCCGACCATGAAGTAATTTGTTCATTATACCCGGAGTATCTACCTTATTACATGAAATTTTGGCGACACTTTAATTTAGCGAATTTAGCGATTTTTCTAAAAATCGCTAAATTAAAATGCACCAAAATTAAGTGTCGCTAAATTTAAATCGTCGCTAAATTAAAGTGAGTACAATATGAAATTCCGCCATCTTGTCCGTTTCACACGATCATGCTATTTGACGGTCGATTATGACGTGTATCGGATGTCTCGTGCACATTTCAGTCATTTCAGCTTCACAACTGAAATGGATTCTTCGCTAGTATTAAATGAAGCTATTGACGTTTATGATTTTATCAAATAAATGTTCTATTGTCGTCGTAAAAGTTTTGAATACCTTAATTCGCCAAAGTTTCAGTTCGTGAAATCGAGAAAATTAAGTGACTTATGTTCCAACATTTACGAAAAATCGCTAAATTAAAGTGCCGCTAAATAAGGATTTTTCAAAATCGCTAAATTAACGTGTCGCCAAAATTTCATGTAATAAGGTAATTATATGAGTACTGAGATATATTTTTTCAACATTACATCTCTGTTGCAACGAGACAGCCAAGTTAAAATGATTTCTTTGAACTAGCCAGCCACGAAAATAATTCGATTTAAACCAAAAGACAATATATATTCTGAACTTACAGTGCGACTACTCGAAGCAGGCCAGTTTGAAGAAAAGTATAACAATCAAAACGTTGGTGTCAAATTTTGTTGTAGAACTTTTGTTTGTATGCTTCAACGCGATTGGTCAGTTTATGAAAAAGGTCGCCATCCTCTGTTCTCAATTAAAGTTTTTGGTTATTTTTCTCCAAACTGACCCGCTTTGAGTATATTCGCACTGTAACAGGAACAAAAATTATGAATCAATGTCCAAGCAACAGTCATTTTTTCTGGAATAAACATGGTTTATTTATAAAATGGATAACAAAACTGCAGCAAGCATTTGCACAAAAAAATTTACAAATATTTACAAAATAGTTAGAAAACATTTCTTGGCTCCCAGGCCTTTTCAGTTAAAAAAAAAACATCTTAGTGCAGGAAAAAATCTATTGTACAACTGTACATTATATTTTCCTAAATTACTGTAAAAATCCGAACAAACAAGTTCACTGATATGTTGCAAAAACTGTTCCTATATTGGAATTACATAGTTTTGCAAACAAAACGTTTTCTTAATGATGCTAGTTTGGTCTTGGCAACTTTCTCAAATATGAATCCATTGCTTTTCGGCACTCGCGCCAGCTTAGTTCACTTTCACAAGGAGGAGCAGGATAATACCTTTTTACTAAGCCCTTGATTTGTTCTACCTTGCTGGGGTCAACTGCTTGTTTACCCCTCACTCCACAGATGTTTCTCCCCACCAGTTCCTGGCCAGTGCAAATCTCTCTCAGTACTTTCACAGCAAAGTTCTTGACAGAGCTTGCCTCACTCCTTATCACTATCATCCTGTTAACAGAGACACTGTTTGCTTGTATAGGTGTTGCTGGCATCTGAGGTAGAACTGATGACAGTGGGTCATTTTCATCTGGTAAAGAGTTGTCCTGAGGTTCTGTTGACTCGTCACTGTTGTAGCCTGAATTTTGTGAGTGCTGTCTCTCAAGTGGAAGGTGGGTTGCAGTGATGGGATGATTTGCTTGTCCAGTCAGTGCAGAGTGGCTGTGAAGAAGTGGCGCACGAGTGTTTGTACCAGATAGGAGTGTTTGTGACTTTACTTCTTCCACCATGCTTGTTAAGTTCTCCAGCCTTCTGTCCAGATTTTGAAGGAATAACCAAAGCTCAGGAGGCAGGTTGAATGCTCTGGCAGGCTCCCTGAACAGGTGACGTGCCATGCAGTTGTCACGATGTCTGTTGCGCACTGCAGGTCTCCATGGTGAAGCTGGTGAATTTGGTGGTGACGACTGCAGAGAACTTAAGACAGATCTGGCAGATGGAGTAGATGGTTTAGGTGAAGGTGCCTCTGAATGGACTGGACTGTATGAAACTGGATTTTCTAAGGGCAAGGTCGGTTCAACAGCAGCTGAAGGAACAGTTCCATCTGAAGTAAGGACTGGTACAGAGCTGGTACAGGTCGGTTCAACAGCAGCTGAAGGAACAGTTCCATCTGAAGTAAGGACTGGTACAGAGCTGGGTGGTGGAAACCGGGCAACTTCTGTAGCCTGAAAGACAAAATAAAACTTATTAACTAATTTCCTTTTTCTTAAAAAAAGTAAATGCAGTATGGCTTTATTTGTCACTTATTCTTTACTTTTTAAACTTATTTTCTACTTTTTTCAGAACTAGCCAATTTGAATCACACCTGTGATTGACTAGTAGAAAATAAGTTTTACTTCCAAATAAGTTAAAAATGAAGCCATAGTGTTCATGGTTCGACTGTCAACTATTAAAATTAGACCATATTGGTGTATGATTGGCACTTAAAATTACAGATATAAGAGAGCATTAAGATTAAAATTAAAGGGGTGGAGAGAACCCCTAAAAGGTACCAGAGTCTCACTTTTTCACTTTCTAAATTAAAACTAGTCCCCCCTCTGTTGTAATAATAAATTAAGTTAGATGGAACCTTACCTCTGGCTTCCCTTTATTTGCCTTCCCTTTTCTTGGAGGCTGAAATAGAATATAAAATGATCAATATAAATTTATATTTTTTTTTTAGTTTATTGCAGGCCGAATCAACTATCACAACATTACTAGTAGATTTTTACTAATAATTATTATAAATACCTGTGACGTGTCACCAGCCTTCCTTTTCTTTCCTGCAGTTTTGTTCTGTTGCTTTTTTGGAATGCTGATCTGAAAAGATACACAAAATTAATAAACCGAAACCAATAGGGCCATGTCACCTTAGTATTTGATTGGTTGGTTCCAGAAAATATCCACACCCACCCCAATAAATCTTGCCTATTTACAATGCAACTACTCCAACCAGGCTTGGTGGCCTTGGTGGGAGCTGTTATACCGAGCTAGAAATGACTCGGTCTAAACATAATTAACGAAACATAAACGAACGGCCCTTTACATTAAAGCAAACTACAGTGGATTACCCCGAATTCTCGAATCCTCGATTTCTCAAAAAACCCTGGCCTTGGATATGTTATTTCACTGTAAATTTTACCACGATATTTCTAGGCTGGATTCAATGTCAACAGACTTAACTACTTACCTCTTCAACTGGCTTGTCCGTCCTGTTCTTTGGGACTTTTCCCGGGTCTTGTGAGTCCTCTTCATCATCACTTTCTTTTGGGAAGAGGTGCGCATTTTTTGGGTCGGCGAGAAATGTCAATGACTGGCGATGAAGCAACTTATCGTCATCTGAAAACAAATAAATAATAAATGTACTAAACATAATACTGTATGTAGAAGATCAGAGGAATTCGTTAAATGTGTTTTAACTGAGTAACTTTCAGTTAGATGAACGGTATAAATCGATTATCAGTTGAAAAAACTTTAAAAAGCGACTAAACGATCGAGGTCAAGATATAGAGATTAATTCTACTTACCATTTGCTGCAATTAACTCTGCTTTCAGTAGCACGCTTCCGTAGAAGATTTCCACAACGCTTCCTTTACTGGTGTTGTCGCCCTCGATGACTTTTTGGATCTTTCTTAAGGGAACGACACTTAATGTTTGGTCTACTTCAAAATAAAACAGGCCGTAACGCGGAACTTTAAATTTCGATCTCATTGACATATTAGAAGCTGGAAACGGTCTTGTACACGCGACTCACGAATAGTTTTGCGGATAATACGCATAAATGAAAAAGTCATGTTATTTATACCAAAACAGGGTTGAAATAAGGATCAATAACATAACTGAATTACCAATGGGAAGGTGAGACATTTTAGTCATTGTAATGCCGAAAACAAATGTTAATGAAAGTGTGTTCGCGGCCTTTTGTTAATCAAAACATTAATACCTACAGTCACGCCCGCCTTCCCGACGCCAATTAAGTCTATTCAAAGACTGCTTTCATTCGTTTAATTTTATTTTCCAAAACTTTTTGCAAGCTTTTGATATTAATTTACGCAATTCATGCATGGTAGTTTATAAAATTCGTTGTCGACAAATTTCTCGTTTTTCAGTACACCGTAGTTCGTCAGCTTTCCAAATTCGGTCCCGAATTTTTTTTTTCTTAGCTTGATTTCACTTGCCCGCCGACACCGTTCCCAGAGGGACAGTCGGGTTTCTTAAATCTTTTCAACTGAAGAAAACAATAGGCACAGCTGATGACACGCCGCTCAATTTCTTGAGGTTTAGAAGACCGGCCGTCGGGTAGCCGACGCCAGTTACATAAACTCATTGAATAGAAGGAACATTATTTTATACAAAGTTTGCCGGCGGATCGATCAATACAATCAGTAAATCAATCGATCATCGATCTTGTTTCACGGCGTCAGTACGCAAGACGCAAATTCAAGCTAGCCACAAAGATAAACAACGCGAAATGTCATTCGACATACATGCAAGTGAATCATACTCTCCATAACCCTGTGGTACAGTTTCAACACACGGGGGTACGGAGGTAAAAGTTTTTTGTAAGTATTTATCGCACGTTCGCTCGACACGTCGTTATAATTTTACTTCTCTCGACTCTCGATTGCACGGTCATAAAATAAACAAGTTTTATTTATAGTCGTCGCAACGAGAAGCGGCTGTCATAAGCATCGAGAACTACTTTGACAATTTTCTGTTTTCAGATCTTGATAAAGTGTGATGATTGAGAAAACAACTATTTGACAATAGCAATTAGTTACTATTGTTTTCTTCACCGCGGCATACCGCGGCAGGCTTGCCGCGGCGTTCGGTCACGTTCGTCCAGGACGAGGTTGAGGTTTTCGTCCCACCGCGGTGAATTCGCGGCAAAACCTTTCGGCAAAGACGAGGTTTCGCCGCGGCGCGGTGGGTCAATACTTTCAGGCGGTACTGTATTATGTTGTGTTTGATGAGCTCTTAAAAGAAACTGGACATGCTTCACTTATCACTGTGTCAAAATATCGCATTGTACTCAAACTAGAGGTAAAATACAAGTTTTCACTTGACAATTTTGCCTTGCTCGTGTGGAAAGGGAAATTTGGCAATTTTTACTTGACAAGTGTCCTTGTTCATAAACTGGCGTTGTTCATGTGGACGTGCAACAAGGAAAATATGACAAGGAATCCCTGGTGCCCAGCGGCCTTATATTGTTGCTTGCGACCTGGGTCCTATTAAAGATGATAATCCGCTGTACAATATTATTGTTGTTACAAAGAAAAATTGTCAAGGAAAAACTTGTCAAATTAAATTTGTTGTTTATCCACATGAGCAAATAAAAATTGTCAATGTCCCTTGTCAAGGAAAACTTGCTCGTGTGGAAGGGGCTTTATAAACAGGTCTGGATCCATCACTGTGATATGTAGTACCCCTATCCTTGCTTTGATTTTACTTTATGCACCTCCCTTTCCCCTCCTGGTAATTATTTCGCAGTCCCTTAACCCGCGCAGTGCCTCTCTCCTCCCAGGAATACAAATGGTTACCAGCAACATAATGCTGGTGGGAAACAATACACTAGGATATTAATTTATCTGAGTGACCATTCATTCTCCAATATAATTATTCAATAATTATGCAGCATAAATCTGTATACAGCATCCATTCATTATCATATATATATAATCCCGAGATGCCCATTGGGCCCCTTTGATTTCACTTTATTTGCTTTTTCCAATTGTATGAATTGCGTCTGTAATAGATTCATTAAAAAGGAGAAAGAAAAAAGAAGTAAGAGGTCGTAAATTGTAAAAATATATTTTTCGTTTTCACATTGCTGGGATTTGAACCGGCGACCTTCGAATTTGAAGTCCACGTCGTTAACCGTTCGACTACTATGGCGCACTTAACATTGGCCGTTAAAATTAACATAGAGATTTCTTTATATTGTTGTTAGTACGCTGACCTAACTTTTGACTACCGTAGGCTTGGCTTCGGTAGGGTCAATCGATCGAGAAAGTTGCCGTGGCAGAAATGACTGTTTTATGTAACAACCATTAGTGGAATAAGTTTAACATATCATTCACGAGTCGCTCACAAGAGCTTTTGATATCTAGCTTTTGATATCTACAGCAGAGAATGTTTACCATACCCCTTTTTCCACAATTAAAGATTAGCTGGTTTTAATAAAGGGAGAAGAAAGTTTGTCAATAAACCACACACCGTGAATATCTGTGTGGCATACGTACTCAAGGTGTTCGGAAGTGTACCATCTAATATGTGGTATGTCTTTATCCTCCCGATTGCACGTTCCACATGTATATGGACAGAGGCAATACTCATCGTTTCTTCGGTCTCGGCCGCAGTCATCTGGTCCCTTCCAGCTAAGAAAGGTGGCATGTTAACAGTAACACCATTGGGCACAATGTTTGAAATGTCAAAACCCTGGTCAACCATGACGTTGTCCCCAGCATCTAACAAGTCCAGTACACCACTCTCCCGCGTGATCTGTTTGTCAGATACCCGTCCTCCCCACAAGTCTGAGAGGTAAGACACCTGACCATTTGGAGTCACACCTACTAACACTTTCCAAGTGTTGTGGTGTTTGTATTCTGACCAAGTTTTGCACTGAGCAAGCATTGCAGATGGTCGCTGGATAAATATTTCACTGCAATCCAAAATAATCCTTGTTGTGGGGAATTCATTGAACTCTTTCGGCATATTCTTTCGTACAAGTTCTTGTGATGGAAATGGAAAGATGTCATTGAGTTCGAGGTAAAGCAAATTTATCCATGTGATGCAAATTCACAAAACAAGACTGGTGCTAATTCCGAATCTATCTGCCAGATCTTGCACAAATAACCCTGCCTTTAGTCTCATTAAGACAAGAAGCAGTTCTTCAAGGTAGGTTAGTCTCCTTGAAGAACCAGGTTTGTTCTTGTCTTTATCAATCTGGTAAGGCTGACTTTCCTTCAGGAGTTTTTCTCCTTTCCAATATTGCATTTTATTGAGTTTTGGTTCAATGTAACGAAAAAAGCTCATTAAAGCCTCATAATTTGGAAAGCCGGTGTAAAAAAGAATGGCAGCATTATCATCTTTAATCTTATCAAGAGAAAACTGATGCTCCAACAAAGCTTCCTTTTCTCTTTCCACCTGTGCTAACCTTTCCTCATAAAAGGAGACATGCTTTTTTCTAAAAGCGCAATTCTGGCGAACAATGCTAGCATCGTGTCAGCTTCTGAATCCACTGGTGGGTTGGGTGTGCTCTCATTTG
Organism: Desmophyllum pertusum; assembly: GCA_029204205.1. Taxonomy (NCBI): domain Eukaryota; kingdom Metazoa; phylum Cnidaria; class Anthozoa; order Scleractinia; family Caryophylliidae; genus Desmophyllum; species Desmophyllum pertusum. The sequence goes on from MU825878.1 coordinate 2,584,235, forward strand.
TGACAGCTTCTCGTGAAGCTGGAACAGCATAATTTGATGCACCAGTTGTTTCAGTTTCACCAAACCACTCCTCCTCAGTTTCAACAACTTTGATTTTGACGCACAAAAATATGCTTGACTCCTTATGCGAATCAGCTTCTTAGCTTATATTTCCACGCGGCTTGACGGCTTGTGTTTTCACAAGGTGGTCGCTTGTTGTGTCTTTTGTTGAGAAATATTTTTGGATGGTTCGGCATAAGCAATCTTTGTTTCTTTCATAGCCAGCATTACGCCATAGTCAAACAGAACTGAAATGACGGCATTGCTTTGTTGGCGTGCAAGGCATCATGGTTACCCCACATTTTTTGCTTACATGTTTCAATGGGCATGATTCTGTAATGGTGTTGTGGATACATCATAACTGTGGATAGCATTGTGGCTCCATCTGGCCTCCTTCTGGTCTCCATTGTGAAAGGGATTTGGGGAATTTTTTCAGCCTTAGTTCCTTCTGAGCTTTTTCTTCTTCTATTTTGTACAGCTTTACAACAGACTGCAACTCATTGTCTTACATCTGTAATATCTTCCATCTTTTTGAGGTCTTGAGGAGTTGAAAGATCAATCAAAGTATCCACCAAACCGCCATGTGAGGTTTCTACAATCGTGTTTTCCTCCGCACATAGCAATTCAAATGGAAGATTTTCTTTCATGACTCCAGACATCTTAACGTAATGGCACCACTCAAGAATATGTGTGCATTTAGCTAGATTGCTTTCTTGTACTTTCATGGATCCATTATCGTAATTGAAAGCAATCCCTTACACAAGGCCAGAAAATGCAAAACGTCTTGCAAGCCAGATGTCGTCTCCTGATATGAGGCGGCTACTTTGGGCACAGTTGCAATTGCCGGAAGTTCGTCAATTTCATCCTCACTATCCCCTATTTCAACAGCAGCATTTGTTTCTTCTCCTTTTGATACGCTACTTCTTGAAAGAAAGTGTCCTCCCAGTTATCTGGAAGTTCGAAGCAAATCAGTGGATCAAAACAGCCATCTACAGTTTCTCATTGAGACGACAGAGGCTCCACTTGTTTCTTTTGCCAAGTTCTCAACATCAGCAAACTCGTTTTCTAATTCAGCAAATGGGTCAACTTCAGTGTTGCTGGACTCGACTGCATTCGTGTTTCCTTATGAATCTAAGATACCTGCTTTAAAAAAGCATTTGACCACTGTGGTTTCTGAAACATCATTCCAGGGCATGGACATCCACCTTATTGCCTGGAGAAGATCAACAGACTTGCACACGTCTGAAGCAGAACTACATTGATCCACCTTACTAACAACATGTGTTAATAGGTGTTTGTAGTACTTGAGCTTAAATGCCTGAATTATATCAAGGTCAAATGGTTGCAGACGAGATGTCGTATTTTTGGGCAAAAAACGATTTTGATCTTCTCAAACTTTTCGTCCAAGTATCCAGGGTGGCATGGTGCATTGTCCATGAACAGGATTATGGTTCTGTTTTCACGTCTTAGTCGTTTGTTGAGTTTTGATGAAATTTCCGTGAGGATATCACTGTCCATGCAGGCTTTTGGTTGGTTGAAATATTGACATGGTAACGGCGTTGTCTTGGATACCCCTGAAACATCTTGGATTGGCAGATTTGCCAATGATGATGATAGCTTTTCTTTTTCGCCACTAGCATTAACGAAGAATGCACATGTCAGCCTATCTTTTGATTTCTTACCACCAGTGCAAATCTGAGAAACCTCAGTCAGTGATCTGTTTGGGAGCACTCTGAAAAACTGGCCTGTTTCATCCATTTTCCAAATATCGCAAGGTTACCATCCTTGCAAAATTTCAGGAATTCTCTCCTGCCACAAGTTGACCGTTTCTTCCCTGACATCTCCTGATTCTCCTGAAATAGACTTTGCTTTTATGCCAGTTTTCTTTTTAAAACGATCTAGCCATCCGTTTGAAGCCTTGAATTCCTCAGCGGAAACTTCTAGAGCTTCTGCAATTCTTGTAGCTTTTTCTTGTAACACTGGCCCCAATTATTGGAATGTTCTTGGATTGTGCTTTTCGAAACCAGTCAAGCAGAGCTTTATCAATCTCTTCATGTTGAGGTCCTCTTGCTTGTTTCATATTGCTGTTGACATTAGCCTCATAGTCCTTTAAAATGTTGTCTTTCTTTAACAAGTTAGCTTGGATCTGGGTTTTCCCACATTTAAATTGGTCTGCAAGCTTCCTTGCGCTGACAAGGGGGCTCCTAACCACTTCATATCGTGCTTGTAAGTCAAGTTCCTGTCGCTTTCATTTCGACCCACTAGACATGACGAAGCTTGAAGAATTGTGTACAAAGCCGGCACTAAAACGTAAACATGCATGTGCTCACAGTGGTGTGACAACCGGTTGGTGTCAATTGTTCTTTGTTTTAAAGTGTCGCACACATGAGTACTTGAGTACATGTTGATTGATAGGTTTCACGGCTAAAGAGACTATAGACACTATAAAAGCTTTTTTTAAATGTTTAATTTACTGTCTATAGTTTCCATATCGGTGTTGCGGTCTTAAAGTTTAATGAATCAAGGCAAAAAGTTTACTGCTTTAGGGCGCTTTTCGCCGATTGTAAAAAAAGCAGGCATCAGGAAATTTCACGTCTGCAAATCTGTGATTTACGTTAATTACACGTGCGATAATTGACCATACAATTCAGTTGTCAGTTTGATTTCCAGCCCTTAAAGTCATGGCGTGTCCTTCTGCAAGCACATCTGGCTTAAACGAAATTGAAGTTCCTTCCTGGATAAGGGGATACCATGTTTATCAAGATACTTGGGAGATCGAGATTGGAGAGGTTCTTGATTTAAAGCACGAACCAAACAATCAACATGAGAAGAAAGCTATTGCTATGATAAAGGATGAAGAAGTTGTTGGACCTATACCGTGGGCACTAGCCAGCACAAAGCAGGGGACTAGGATTATTTGCCACTTCTTAACAAAGAAAGGAAGCAAAGCACAAGTTTAAAGTTGTTGGGAAAGCAGTTAATCGTGGCAGAGGATACAGGATGGAAATCCCCTGCATTTACAAGCTTACTGGACAGCCAAAAAACGTTGACTTGCTGAACAAATTATTAGACATTCCAAATAACCTATCTTTCAGAAATGAACAGGAAAGAGACTTGAAGAGAAAAGCCACAGCAGAAGGCAGCAGAAACAAGAAGGCAAAATGACTTTGAGAGCTACGAAATGCTGCACAGTGAAGTCTTTTGTACTGTAGTGTTTGTTCATGCACTTTCTGTTACGTTGTTGAACACTTTAATTTGCCGGATGTCATATAAATTGAGCACACTAATTACGCTAATCACAGTAACAACTTTGCCGACCAGGAAAACATTTGTAAAAATAACCAAAATGCGTTATTGTTTGTCAGATTGTGTCTGTTTTTATTCAGCAGTCTCACCAGGCATTTTGACTGGTCGTATTAATGGGATAATTTTATAAAGAAAATAACGACTGGGGCCTCCAAAAAGTGGTTGTTGGTCATAATAACGGGTGGTCGGATTAAAGGGGTTTTCAGATAAGAAAATGAGTGGGCTTTTGTTTGGGCCACAAAAAAGTGGTCGTAATAACGGGGTGGTTGTATGGCGGGGTTCCACTGTACTTAAAGGTAAAGTCTTCACAAGCCAAGTGGCCCACAACTGCACTTATCTCTGGTTTCCAAAGCATTAAGAGGCCCTGACTGGAAATATGGAGAATCGCTGGCCAGGCTGGGAAAATCGAAAATCCTGATAATTGGCCTGAATGACACTTATGGGGAACTATCTTCGAAAATAATACTTAAAGTTTCTGGAAATTTATACTTTTCGAGAAAATCGAGAAAAACGAAAATACGGGTTTTGCCTAATTAATTATGCAAAAATCACACTGAAAATTTGCCAAGTTCAGTACGCTTGTATTCAAACATTTCGCATTATCAGAAAAAAGATTGATTTTTCATAATAGCATACCTCTTCTACTTTCTAGCAATTGGAAATGTTTTGGTTCTGGAGCGACTAGGAAGGTTGCAGGGATGTTTAAAGTAACGACATTTCAAGCACTTTATGAGAAGGGAAAAATTGCTTAATTTCGAAGGTAAAAAACGCATCTTGGTATGTCCGATATGAAATCCAAATTACCATCGTGATACAGTTTGGCCTTAGTACTTTCATAATATGAAATAAAAAATCTGGGCAATCAAGGCACGCGCTGGCAAAAGCGAAAGTTTGCGACGCTCTAAACCGTCAAATTAGCATAATGCAAATTTCTAAACTGAAGTATTCGGATTGATCTGGTGTGTGAAGGTTCCATTTTGACGCTGTGATTTGAAGGAAACACGCAAGAAATAATTTAAAAGATGATATTAATCAACCTTTACTACCGGTGCTGGTTTTTGGTTACACTTTGATCTGAACAGATTGTCAAACCCTTGTTTTGGCTGACTTTACTTACCTGCGATTGCGTGATCGGAGTCACATCAATACAGTTTTGACACATGCCGCGTTACTGAAATGTTTGAAAAATAAGAAATGGGGACAACATAGCCTGCTTAATGCAATGCATATATGTTATTGAAATGTTTAGTTGTTTGTTATGATATCTAATCGTGAAGGGCAACCTTGTTTTGCCATTTCAAAATAAATACGGTATTTCCTTGATTAATCGCCCTGAGCCTTCCCTCGAATTTGCGCCATCTTGCTTTCATGAAAATCTGAAATAACAACCAACCCCTCAGGTCCACTCCAATTTTAAAACAATACCACAGCATGGATCAGAACTTGGCTGGCGAGGTGGGGAGTTGTACTTCTCGGGTACCCGGGCGTGGTGTAGGGTACATGTTTAGAATATAATCTTCAAAAAAGAAGTCAATTTAGATAAGTACCAATTCAAGTTCAGACAAGTTGTTCCAGAAAGAGCTGTTTTATCTAGACAGTTGCATTGGATGTTAGACATTTGCTCCACTCTCTATTGGTGAGTTATCCATTCCACACTGAAGCAAAAACAAAAACACAACCAGGATTACCAATACAAAAAAAAAAAGAGTGAAAAACATCTTGCTTTTGCAACATATAAGGTCGATTGAAGAGAGACACTATTGATAGGCACACTGTAAAAATATGCTGCACTCAGATCTCTGTCTAGAATCAAATGTAGAAGGCGGCGGAATGATCACTGCTATTAATACTAGCAATCACTTCCTTGGTAGCGCCGTGTGATGCTACACCGTGCTTATTCGATATAATATTGGCCGGCGCGCGGGAGAGTAGCATGGTTGAACAAGTTCTTACGCTATACAAAATGAACTGCGTCAAGCACAAGAAATCCCTACAGGTAGCTTCATTATTCTCTCGGATATCTGAGCGAAGTAAACAAGTATAACGTATTAAACAACAACAACAAATGTTGGCAAGAGAACCTCCATAAAACAATTAAAAACAATATTTTCAGTCCAAATGGAGACTATCAAGGCTGCTTCAAACAGTACTTGGATCTGTCTAACTGCGTACAATGCAATTTCAAAAATTGGTATAGTCTGGTGTATTAAACCCCCTTTTTTACGAGTAATGAATGTAACATCCCTTGCATCTCTGTTGTGGAAGATCTCCGGGGAAGATCTGGTAGAAATCTGCTCTTGCAGTACAATATCATCTATTACTGTCAGATTGTTTTGACAACAGACTGCGACTAATCCCCCCGTAATCTCACTCAACCCCAGTCGTCTCCCTTGTTAGTTGACGCGCGTGACAAGCTCCCCTTGCCACGCGCGTTTCCTCATTATTGTCACGCGCGGCTCTAAACAAGAGAGACAACTGGGGACGAGTCATCCCCGTATTCCATGAACCAAGACAAAACTCACAAAATTACCATGCCTTTTTCATTTCCCCCCCAAAATACACAGTATCATAAAATATTAACGAAAATACTGTACAATACTCCATGGAGTTACTTTGTGCACAATGTACAAATTGGCGAGTATGCGCGCGAGCCTCCTGCGTGGCCGGTGCAGAAGGGGGAGGGGGCGCAGCGCACAGCGTGTGGAAAAAAGGGAAAGGAGCTCCCTTTCCCTCCTTCCCCTCGCGCTCCGGGCATTGCGCGAATCCAAATACCTCCTTTCCCTCCCCTTTCTGCACCGGCTAAGAAGGCTATATTCACACTCACCCTAGTGTCTTTGCTCTAAGATCGCGCGCGTATGCCAGTCGCCAAACAACTCTTTACGGACTGTATGCCAGTCTAGTAAAATCGTGAACAGTATTACTTTTTGATCTAAAAAAAATCCCCCAAAATATCAAAATCGTACATTCCATACCCATAAGAAATCCTTCGCTATCCCCGCCAAACACCCCTACCGGCTAAGTACAACGAACGTTTACATTTGTGATATTGCATATATATCTAGCTTGATTTATGAAAGGTACCTTAATTCTCGATTTCGGGGTTTTGGCTTTTTGCCGTTCAAAAACTCTCCAAAGTTGGTGATATAGAAACATAATGTTAACTTTTTTTTTCCTTTCTCCTTCTTCTTCCTTTTTTCTATCTGTCTGGTCGGTGATTTACAGGCAAATCGGACTTATCCTTGTCATCTTTCAGATCTTTGAGCAGAGTTTTTGTGAAACAAAGTGTTGAGATATTTTCATTGAGTACATTGTGTTAAATTTGGGTAGATATAAGACTGAATTAACATCAGACTCGTTTCTTACGTTAGACTGAAAAGATGGACCGCTGTGGACCTGGCTCAGCTGTTTAGAATACTGTAAATATCCGATTTAGCACCCAGTAGTGGTACGGGTAAGTGGTACTCAATTAAGTTTTGGAACTCAAGGGAGAGCGCTCGCTTATTTCTGTTTTGACCTAAACATCTTTTAGTAAGAAAGAAAATGAAAAACAACAGGAACTGACAGTAAGAAAGTCTATGGCCAATAGCTGGCCACTTAACTTTCAGAACAGGAGCGGGTTATTGGTCTAGGCATTCATGCACAATATGGACGGTTATTGGAATATGGATGTTTGTTGGAAAAAAGAGTGCTTATTGGAATAGGGATGTTTATTGTTAAATAAATAAACGGATTCAACAGGGGAGGGAGCTTATGAGAAAGATGGTGCTTAATTGAAAGGAGGGCGCTAAATCTTAAGTAATTACTTTACAAGGCAATTTTCTCTACATTTCTGTATTTTCAGTTTTTAGCGAAAATAACTCACCTGTGCTTTATTTACCCGCCTAATTGTCGTCACAGTAAAACTCTCTTGTGGTGGAAAAAAATTTATTAAATGGTGTGTCAACAAAATGTATTGCAATGGACAAATATGGGCAGCTAACCTGAAAATTTAAAGTCACTGACATACAGAGTTCAAAGCCAATAAAAATTCACAGAGTTCACAGACTAAACTTCTTTTTTACTTTCACTACGCTGTGACATACTTCAAACAAGTAACAGCTAATTTCACTGAACGACACACCCAGGGGGTACTGGGTTATGCTAAAAACAATTAGACAGCTCACTCTCGATTTCAATCGACTTTGATAGTTGGCTCGGGCTTCGCCCCCTCACTATCAGCCGATACAAACCTCGAGCTTACCGTCTAATTGTTAATTAGTGACTAGGAGGTGCGAATGAGGCTACATTTTTAGACCCCAAAAGACCAGATTGACCCCCCAAAAAGTCCAATGGCACAGAATTTAACCGCATAAGAAAAATAAAGTTTAAAAAAAACATCAAGATAGTTCGAGATAGTCTTGCGTCCACCTTTAATTTATACGGAATAAACGTCTCCTTAACATTTGCCGGTAGTTTTATGTTGTAAATGAAATTGTTACAGTTGATTGAAATTATATTGAGAACGCTAGGGTACACCTTTTATTAACTCTAAAAAAGTTCCTACCAAAATTGTTCTACCCAAAAAAATCCGGCGGAAAAGTTCGAACCCCCAAAAGGCCTTCGAACCACCCCGTCACTAATATACTTGGGGTACCCCAACCCGGGGCTTTGGCGGATGATTACATATATGCGCATCCATACGGCTGGGTATTTTTCTCCATGACAATTTCATGCAATTTAGCAGCCCTAATTTTTTATCTGTAAACAGGGAATGAGAAAACCCTAGTCAGGTAAGTTGCAGACAATATTCACGTGACTCCGGTCACGCAATTGTCAGCCAACGTATCGACGATTTGACATTTATTTACATTCCGATTACATAATTGGCCGCGTTCAGTTTCATACCATAAAGTATAACCAACAAACAACAGCGAAGTAAGATTGATTAATATCATCTTTTAAATTATTTCTTGTGTTTCCTTCGCATCACAGCGTCAAAATGGAACCTTCACACACCAGATCAATCCAAATACTTCAGTTTAGAAATTTGCATTATGCTAATTTGACGGTATAGAGCGTCGCAAACTTTCGCTTTTGCCAGCGCGTGCCTTGATTGCCCAGATTTTTTATTTCATATTATGAAAGTACTAAGGCCAAACTGTATCACGATGGTAATTTTGGATTTCATATCGGACATACCAAGATGCGTTTTTTTTTACCTTCGAAATTAAGCAATTTTTCCCTTCTCATAAAGTGCTTGAAATGTCGTTACTTAAACATCCCTGCAACCTTCTTAGTCGCTCCAGAACCAAAACATTTCCAATTGCTAGAAAGTAGAAGAGTTATGCTATTATGAAAATCAATCTCGTTTTCTGATAATGCGAAATGTTTGAATACAAGCGTACTGAACTTGGCCAATTTCAGAGTGATTTTTGCATAATTAATTAGGCAAAACCCGTATTTTCGTTTTTCTCGATTTTCTCAAAAAGTATAAATTTCCAGAAAACTTAAGTATTATTTTCGAAGTGTCATTCAGACCAATTATCAGGATTTTCGATTTTCCCAGCCTGGCCAGCGATTCTCCATATTTCCAGTCAGGGCCTCTTAAGTAGGGAGTTTAAGAAAACCTCTACAGCAGGTGATACTATGGCTATCGGAAGTGAACTTGTCAAAAACGAGGCATTGCGCATGTCAGACATTGGCCTTGTACACAATGTGCAAGATTTCATAGGGTCCCCTATACCGCTTTGCAAAATTCAGTCATAAAAATATTGGCCTTTTCACATGTCATGAATAATATTCAAAATTATTTCACATTTGTGTGAAAGTCTGACCAAGTCTTCACTTTCAGGCTTGGAAACAGGGCCCCAATGGTGTTGATATGCTGCTCTACAAATAATAATAATGTTGTCAAAATGTTGACACACTCTGGGACCTGTTAGTGAGATAGCTCTCAAACCATGACAAAGGCCGATCTTGAATTCCATATCTACAACTTGTTTAAAAGACCATCACGAGGGACAGTGTCGAATGCCTTGTTCAGATGAAGACTGCTCCCGTCAATAACCTGTTGTCCATATTATGACGGATTTTATCTGTAAGGAAAGTTACAGCCAACTGAGTTGAGTGGTTTGTACAAAAACCAGATTGGTAAGGCGAGAGAAGAGTGTTTTCTGATAAGAAGTTATGCAGCTGATGGAAGACAGCTTTCTCCAGAATTTTTTTGACAGAATCGGTAAGATTGATATAGACCTGTAATTATCCAGATCTTCTTTGTTTCCAGATTTAAACAAAGGGTACCACCTTTGCTTGCTTTCACTCAGACGGGACAACACCAGTCTCGATGGAAAGATTGATCAAATGTGTTACACAGTCAGCTATCACAACTGCGCTGTCAAATGTTGTCATTTGCTCTCTTGACCTTTCTCCGTACTACTCACAGGGGCTTCTGCAACTTCTGAAGGTAGAATGATGCTAGTGGCAAAGTTGATAAGAGACTTTGTATCTTCGCTGAAAGGGTGGCCATTAAGCTCGATTCAAAATAGCTAACCAGCTTCTTGAAGTCATCTTCATCACGCTTTACTTTCTTTGGTGCTTCTTTCTTGTGTGTGTAACCTGATCACTGTCTTGAACTCCACACATTTCCTTCAGAGCTGTGTTGACTGACGCTCACTCATGGACAGTTAGAAACCACTTCTCAAGGGCTGCTGCTGGACTTTGAGATATCCCTACAATTCCTCCTTTTGACTTTGAATCAGCATTGATTGACTGTTTCTAGAGCCATATCTGTTGAAACGTGATAAAATGGTTGACCAGAGCAGCTAATTGTAAGACGTAGTCTTGGGATTTACTTGTAGTTTAATTAAGATCAACAAGCCATAACAACTAAGGTTTCTCGTATGAGTTCTAGCTCCCAGTTCGAGATGTTTTTTACTTTTATGCGTAGACCGTCAACCGTGGAATAATCTCATTGGCTATTGGTACAATAGTATGATCACATGGTATGTAACGCAGGTCACGCAACTTGTTACTTCTTTCTTTTTCTAACAGAACGAAACATAATGAAAATAAAGTCCACTGTCACTATAAAACTGATTACACAGTCATGGAATGTGATAGTCCTTATGCCACTCTGGGGCTTTGCCCTTCCGAGCTGATCGTCGCAGGACAGTTGGATCACTGCTCGCGCTAGGCAGTTCCTCCGGTGGTAAAGGTTCTTCTGTCAGTTCAGCTGGGGTATCCAGTGGGCAGTCATCAGCTAATGTGCCCTCCTGATGTTGCTCACCCGTACTGACAAGCTGTCTCCGGTTACGTCTGTAGATTCCGTGACCGACCTTGACCTCGTAACTCCTGGGTTCCACTTGTCCTGTGCAGGTACCCGCATCCCATCTGTTACGCCCCGGGAGTTTCATGCGGACTGTTTCTCCAATGCTGATTGGATCCAGGGGTTTGCTATGCTTGTCATAATAGTGTTGTTGGCGCTGCTTGACTCCAATCAGAGCACAGGTATCTTCTTCAGTTGCATATTGCGGCTGTAACAGAGAACCGGCAACTGGAAGAAGCGTCTTGCACCGCCGGCCCATGAGACGCTGGGCTGGGCTGTACCAATTCCTGCAGAGGGCGTGTTGCGCCAATCTAGTAGTGGCCTGGAACTCTGACCTTCCGGCTTCTTTGCACTTGGAGAACAGTCTCTTCACTGTCTTGACAGCATTCTCAGCCTTCCCATTTGACTGGGGGTAGAGTGGCGAAGAGGTCTTGTGCTCAAAACATCCACGTTTTTGCGAACACTGCAAACTCCGCTGATGAGAACTGGGGCCCATTATCTGTGATCAGGGTGTCCGGAACTCCGAACCTAGCAAAAACGGCCTTCATTTCTTTGATCACACTGCGGGAAGTTGTTGTAGTTAGGCGTGCTACTTTGATGTAGTTACTGTAGTAGTCGCTGATGACTAACAGGGTACGGTTGTCAAAGTCGCAAAGATCCGCACAGACTTTAGCCCATGGGCGAGCAACAAGCTCGTGTTGCATGAGAGGCTCTTTCCCTTGACCGCTGCGATGCGCGAGGCATACATCGCACTTGGCGATGTACTCTTTGAGCTCTGTTGCCATGCGTGGCCAGTATAGGATGTCTCTCGCCCTTCGTACACATGCTTCGATGCCTATGTGTGTAGAATGAATTTCTTCGATCAGTTGCTTGCGCATGACTGTTGGGACCACCAACAGTTGTCCCTTAAAAATCAGCTCGTCCTGGATAGTTAGTGAGTCGCGCACGTCAAAATAAGCCTGTACGCACTGTGGTACATCAGCTCTGCTGTCTGGCCAGCCATGCATTATCACCGCACGGAGCCTTTACTGCACCGGATCATCAGCCGCAGCATTCTTTAGCTCCTGCCATCGGTCCTCAGTCACTGGAAGCCAAGTACGGTGATCTATATCCTCCAACTCTCTGGTGAAGGCGCATGCGTTGACTTCCGGGAGATACGCACGACTCAGCGTGTCTGCAAGGTGCATGTCTTTCCCTTTCTTGTATCTGACGTGCAGATTGTACTTCTGTAGTCGCAAAAGCATTCGCTGCAACCGTGTTGAAGCAGAAGCCAACGGCTTTAGGAAAATCGGCTCCAGCGGCTTGTGATCGCTTTCAATGTTGACCAGTCCGCGCCCGTACACATAGGCTTCAAAACGGTCACAAGCGAAGACTATCGCGAGCAGCTCTTTTTCGATCTGGGCATACCGTGTTTCCGCGGGCATCAACGCTTGTGATGCATACGCAAACCGGCTGACCGTTCTGCATCAAAGCAGCACCTAACCCGACTGTGATGTGTCACACTGCAGGGTCACTTCTTCATCTATGTTGTAATAGCGCAGTACCGGGTGCTGGTTATGGCATCCTTGAGTCTGTCAAGTGCAGTATGTTGCGCATCACCCCAGAACCACAGGACATCATTCTGTGTCAGCTCCCTTAGTGGTTTTGTGATGTCGGACAGGTGAGGAAGGAACTTGGCGAGGTACTGAGCCACACCCAGGAGTCGCTGCACACCCGCTTTGTCGGCTGGAGTTGGCATCTCGATGACGGCTCGAACTTTAGCAGGGTCCACGCGGAGTCCCTTATCCGTTGCTACGTGCCCAATGAACAGCACTTCCGACTGCCTCAACTTCAATTTCTCTCATCATTCAGTCGGACGTTTCGTTCTTCGCATCGCTTCAGGAATGCTGACAGGTGTTTGTCGTGGTCCCGGGTTGCCTCTTCAAACGTATCGCCATACCCGACTGCAATAAAATCATCCGCTCTCGAGGCCTTCAATGAACTCGTGCATTCTCCTCTGGAAAACCTCTGGCGCTGAGGAAATTCCAAAGGGCATGCGTTTTCCAACGATAGCGGCCAAATGGTGTCTGGAAGGTCGTCAGGTAAGTCGATTCTTCCTCTAAGCTTACGTGCCAGAAACCATTTCGGACGTCCATCATTGTGAATACCTTTGCACCATGTAGCCGGGTCGCAATGTCCTCAATCGTTGGGAGCTGATAATTCTCCCTTTGAATGGCGCGGTTTAGGTCCTTTGGGTCTAAACAGATGCGAAGTTTTCCGTTCTTTTTAGGAACGGCCACAATGGAGCTGATCCACTCTGTGGGCGTTGTCACCGGCGCTATTACGTCTTGGGCCACCAGATCGTCCAGCGCCTCCCTAAGCTTGGGCCTGAGCGCAACAGCAATGCGCCGGGGTGCATGCTGGACTGGAGGAACTGTCTCATCGAGTCTTATCCTATATGAGCCGTCCAACTGCCCAATTCCTTCGCCAAAAACCTTCGGGAACTTCGCCAGCAGCTCTTGTTTGGTCAACGCGGTGTGTTGGTCCTCTACGGCGTGTACTGGGGCGTTGTCAGTCTGCGGTTTATTCAATACATCATTGTCGTTGTATTGAATAATGTTCATGCCTAAACATGCCTTCCGGCCTAAGATCGGGCGGATCTCGTTGCTGTCCACTAGTCGGCAGTCCAGAAAACATGTGGTCTCACCCCTCCACACGCGAATACGTACTTGACCGATTACCCTTATCTTCGCGCCCCCATAAGCAACGAGGACGGTTTTGAGGGGCTTCACCTTCTCCAGCTGCCTGTCTTTGGATGCATTTTTGTAGATGTGCAGTGGTATGACATTGCATTGGGCGCGCCCGTGTCTGGTTGGAATCGAATGAAACTGCCGGACTCAAGCTTCAATGTTACTAGCTGTGAGTCATCCAATTTAATTGCCGAAATCTCATCCGTCTGGTAGATTTCGTCCGATTCCTCATCTTCTGCTTCTTCGGTCGCTTTGACTTGTTTTCTGTCGACACACACTGCAGCGAAGTGATTTTTCATTCCACAGTTCATGCAGTCTTTTCCCTTGCGGGACACAATTCCCGATTTGCCGGATGTTGATAACCGCAGTTGCTACATTCTTTGCCGCCTTGTTCGTGGCCTTTCGGTGTCGGTCTGCGATGGGAATTTTTATTTCTTCTTGGAACGGACGTCGAGCGCTCTTGGTCTGTCATTCTATTTACTTCAGATCCAGTAGTGTCTCCTACGATCTTCATTTGGGCCAGCATGCTCTCTGAAAGCACGACAAATCTCGTCTGTTTTGGCAAGGCTAAGATTTGCTTCTCGAAGCAGTCTCTCTCGCACTTTGGTATCGCTTATACCAAATATGACACGATCCCTGAGGATTTCTTCTGGTGTAATTGTACGAAAATCGCACCCTTCTGCTAGCTTACGTAGGGCGGTCTTGTACTGATCGTACGACTCTCCAGGTTCCTGCATATGTCGATTGAACTTGTATCGTTCAAACGGTACATTCTTCCGCGGCATACAATAAACTGCAAACTTCTCCAGTACAGGCGTAATCTTCGCTTCGTCTCCCTCTGTTGTCCAGTCAGTGAACGTTGAGTAGACATCACGAGCTTCCTCTCCGATGACTGTGAGAAGTGTTGCAACTTGAACTGCCTCTGGCTTGTTTAATTCGGTAGCGAGAAGATAGTTGCTCCATGCTAGTCTAAATTTCTTCCATTTCTCCGAAGCGTTCGAGCTGTGTATTTCTAAAGGCACCGGAGGCGGTAACGCAAATCTTGAGGCCATGTGAGTACTCTGTGGTTAGTAGTTTACCGCTGCCACCAGGTAAGACATAGTCTTGGGAATTACTTGTAGTTTAATTAAGATCAACAAGCCATAACAACTAAGGTTTCTCATACGAGTTCTAGCTCCCAGTTTGAGATGTTTTTTCTCGCATGCGTAGACCGTCAACCGTGGAATAATCTCATTGGCTATTGGTACAATAGTATGATCACATGGTATGTAACGCAGGTCACGCAACTTGTTACACTAATGGAATGATTTCCAGTAACAAACTCATGATGCACCTTTGGATGTTTCGACTCGAGTTGATTCATGTCTGCAAGATAAACTGGTAACCATCGTGCATAGTTAGGCCTGTCCATGGCAAAAAAGTGTGGTGCCATTGTTGTGATGGCTGAAAGATGCGAGTCCCAGTTCCCTGTTCTTTTTACTTTAATGAATTGCAAAAGAGCATTGACCAGGTAACCGTACTGCGCCCAAAATGCGAACACCTTGGATTTGGCTCTAGCTTGCGATTTAAAGACTTCAAACAAACAAAGTTTGTCAATTCACTAAGTTCCCCTTGTAGTTGGTGTACCCTCTGTAAGAGATGACCCTTCTTCCTCTTCTTCCTCTTCAGTCTTTATCTCAGTTTGAGAGCCATTGTACTATTTCAATGCTATCCACATGAGATGAAAGAATGCTTCCATGGCCAACTTGTGTGCTCTTACACCACGGTTATAGGACTTGCTTTTCATTAAAACAGACGTAGAACCAGCGGCATGTACCCTGGATTCAATGAAATGATCATCAAGTCCTGAGTTGAGGTATTTCTTTCGGATCAATGAAAGAAAATTCAGCGCGATGTGGAAACCACCATTCAAATGACAATGTCTGAAAACTCACCAGGAAACCTCCACTGGATTTTTCATGTATACGAGGAGGTCAAAGGTGATAACATTTCCTCTTGACCCAAGGTGGAGCATAACTTCTGAGCATGTTTTAGAACTGTATAAACAGTACTAAATTCAGTCGAGGCGCCATCTATCATCGGACAGTAGCCAATATTACTTTGACATGGCATTTCAGGAAGTAGAATTGAGTTACAGCCACTCCAGCTTGGAAGAGGCTGCTTCTCTGCTAATTCTGTTGTCAACGCTTCACTTAAACTTGTTGGTTGTAGTCAAAGTAGTGCCCAGATTGCATCAGTGTGACTCGCTTTGGTGAAGATTTCGTTGTCACCCTTATACCATTCCTGATCAACCTGATCGACATAGGTTGAAACAGCAGGCTGTTTGCCATGTGCGGAGCACTCTTACATCTTGTAAATACTCAAACTGAATTGCAGGGATCATCTTCTAATTGCATGGTCTGCACGTAGGTTTGGAGGTGGATCTGGCCAAATGACAAGCACTTATTATTGTACAGGCAAAGGTGTCCCACTGAGAAGGCTTTTGCAACAAGGCTTTTGCTGCAAGCAGCTGTACAGATGTTCAGTGGAATTTTGACTCCAGAGCAAACCTTTGGAAGAGATCCTTTAGTGCCTGAAACTTCAAAAACAGATGCCAGACAAAACAAGTTCAGGAAATATTTTCCGAGTTTTGTAGCTTTGTTCAACAAAGTTGCCAATGCAAATTATACCCCCTTTCCAAGATGCTGTACTGTACTAGCTGCCTCAGCTCACTCGTAGGTAACTTGATAAATTTTTATATGAAATTGTGCCTTCAGAGAACAGTCCGTCAGATATAATGAAGCCATTTTTCTGTAATCTTATTTGCCAGAGCTGTTTTTTTCGCTATGATGTGTAATGGTGAAATGATAAATTTACCGCATCTCTTGAAATGTTTGACAAAGAACATCCACCCATTGCGGAGGACTTAAATATGAAAACCCCTTGTGTTTCAGAGATGAACATATGTTGTATTGCTTAACAAGACACAAAGGACCGTTGCAACAAGGCCACTCATGGTTGCTTCTGCTCATGAATGTTTAGAAATTTTATAAAAAGACCAGGAAAATTCAGGTGAACTTGAGCCTGGTTTACCCGCAGTAGGGTAGGTGATGTAGATGACCAAAATGATGTTATTTTCCATTTCAATGAGAGCATGCTTTTTTTTGTTTTGACAAAACGTTTTTTTTATTTAAACACATACTTTACTTACAATACTTTAATTACAATGCCTTACAATACTTTACTTACAATAATTTACTTACAATGCTTTACTTACAAT
The DNA here is from genome assembly GCA_029204205.1 of Desmophyllum pertusum. NCBI lineage: Eukaryota > Metazoa > Cnidaria > Anthozoa > Scleractinia > Caryophylliidae > Desmophyllum > Desmophyllum pertusum. Next base: position 2,600,871 of record MU825878.1, read on the forward strand.
ACTTTACTTACAATGCTTTACTTACAATACTTTACTTACAATACTTTACTTACAATGTATTTATTTACTATAAAGCAATGCTCAAGCAGGTCCACGAATAACAAAAGGACAAAAACATTTACACACAGAGTGTGCTTTACAGGGTAGTTGGTATGGCAGTTCATTTGTACCCAGAGCCGTTGCACAGCATGATTCTATAGAAATTGTATAGAAAAATATATCAATATAGACAAAGCAACTGACAAGTAATTATAACTATCTTAGAGCTGGTTTTATGATTTCCATATTTTTTTCTCTTCACAAGTAACTAGGAGAGCAAAAATACCTCCCTTACAAAATTAGACACTGTCTTTTTATGTTGTGTTACACAAACACAACATCTTAGTTTATATGGAGCTTTTGTCATGGCACACTCGATCACTCTCTCCTAAGATGTTGACTTTTGGAAATTTTAAAGAAATGTATGTAAAATTAAATTACGAGATTTTGCTTCTAACTTCACTTCAGATACTACTGCAACAGCGCAAGGTATCTATTATTTTTTCTTTTGTGTCGCGGTTTCCCTTATGGTACTTGTACTACGCATGCGTGTAGCGCCCAAATTCGGAATATAATCACCAGAAGCTCCAATAATTATTATTGACCTGATTTCCTACAAGTCATTGATGCGATTTGCCCCAAATCAGGACATTTTAGGGAAAAGGACAATCTCTATGAAAATGTATTGAAAAAGTGAGTAACTTAAATTAAATTTATGCACCAAAACCAGTCTCGAGTATTGTTTTCTACCTATAAACAAAGCACAGAGAATGCATTAGCTGTGCCTTTCAAGCTTCAAAGTCTGTTCAATACAGAGGCCATTTCCCTAGACTGTAAGAGCTGAAATATTTCCTGAAGTTTATCAGCGTATTGAGTCTATTACAGGAATCGCATCGGAAATTAAATATGTGGAAAGCAAAGACGAATGTCAGCAGGCAAAATCATTGTTGCAAAATACATGTACCGTAAACACCGGCGTATAAGCCGCACTCACAGATAAGCCGCACCCCGAGTTTAGAAGCTCAAATCTTGGGAAAAAAACTAAAACTAAAAAAGTTCACAGTCGAGTCTTAAAAAAAACTTTGCTTCAATAAACATGGGTTAATAAAGATGAATGCTATCAATCGTATCGAGTGTTCAAAGTTTGTATCAATCGTTTGTGTCGGTCACATTTTAATAGTTTCTTTTACACGTAATTTCAATTGCCATTATACATCCTTGGCAACACTGCAACCAACCAGTCTCGCTCTCTTATTGTGTTGTGTTGTAAGCTTATTGTTATGGTGTAAAAAGTGTTGATTGGGAAAATTTACAAACCTTTTATAGATGTTCTCGCAGATAAGCTGCACCCTCGATTTGGAATGAAATTTCTGGGGGAAAAGGTGCGGCTTATACGCCGGTGTTTACTGTAGTCTATACATATGACTGTGACCTTAAGCGAGTTATTCGATCACTTTAACTTTACACCATACCAAGGTCGATCTGTTTTATGATGTGTAACGCAATGCGTGCATTATAACTCGACTGTTTTTGGCCTATGATGTTAGAAAATTAAAATTGATTCAAATCAAATCGATTATCGTAACACAACATGGCGAAAGGGGCCCCTAGTTAATATCTTTAGACTAGTTTACCAACCTACCATCTAACTATTTTCTAGTTTATTCCTAGTTTAGCACTGCTTAGCTAATTGTTAACTTTTTCCTATCCAATTCCTATCGTATCTCTTGCTATTTGTAACTATTAGATAGTCTATCTTAATACTATCTGAATAATGTATAGTCTAAATAAGGGGATGTTTAGATAGTTGTTAACCAGCAATAAGATAGGATAAAACTAGGGGTTAGATAGCACTAGTTGTTAGATAGCACTAAAATTGAAGGACCATTGAAAAAAACTAAGGATTAGATAGGAATAAACTAGTTGTAACATAGGGAGGGATTAGATAGCATTTACCTAGAAGAAATATAGTTAAAAACTAGTGTTTAGATAGCACTGAAATTGAAGGGACATAGGAAATCAAAGGAAGCCTGTTTACCATTTTTTTTGTTAGGTTTTTTTTTTTAACTTTCGGTCCTGTAGGAAATTTTAATATTAAAGTTACATAATATTTACAGGCTACTTACTGTTAACAATTTCTTTGTCCAGTTTTTTGAATTGAATATATTCTTTTCAGTCAAATTTAGCTGGAAACATCAACTTAAATACAAATATTTCGCCAGACTAACATATATTAATTTAATTATAAGTATATACTGATTTTGATTTAGAGTTTTTACAGCGCGGACACTCAACTTTATTTTGACTTTATTTTGTCTTTATTTTGACTTTATTTTCACTTATTTCAGAACTAGCCAATCACTAGTTCTGAAAAAAATACAAAATAAGTACAAAATAAGTCAAAATAAAGTCAAAATAAAGCCAAAATAAAGCCAAAATAAAGCCACAGCGTTCACGGTTCGAGTGTCCGCCCTGTAATATACATATACCTGTACCTTGTTTTTCATTCTCTTGTCATCATTATCACTCACCTCATATTGCTCTTTCTTTTTTGCTGGAAATGATCCACATATCTGATATTAATTGCAAATAATTAAGGCATTCAAACTTTGAGCATTTTGACTTAATTAGCATCAAGATTTGTGGTCAACTGCATCAATATATGTACACAATGTACATGGGTTTGCAATTCAATCAGTCAGTAAAATGTTTTGAGAGTTTACAGCTTTGACATTTTTTAAGCTAACAACAAAAGCTGAGAATGTGTTACTGTATTAAATGTTTTTATACATGCACTTCTAAGATTTTTACCATTTTCTTTCCTTTTCTTTGACTGAGGCTCAAGCTTAGCGTCATCTACTTCATCGGCGTGACAATAATTTATTACATTTAAAAGGGCTAGATTGTAATACAATGGCAAGAAGAATTAATCTTTATTATTATACAGTTAATTTTAATTATAAATTTAACAATTTATTATTTTGCAATATGTAGAAATCTCTTTTTATTGAAAATGGTGATAAGCATATGTAGAATTAACTGCCTGCAGCTTCAATAAATTGAATAGAGTGACCTAATTATAATCAAAATAAACGATAACTAACAAAATAATATGTTTGAAATCTAGCTAGCAATTAATTAAAAAAATAATTGACAATTATAATAAAATGAATTTTAGGAGAAGGTATATATGTGTACCAAGATCTGAAGAGCTGCTATCTGATGTTTGATCATTAGCTTCAAATTCAAGTCCAAGTTGTCTTTTGGTCCTGTGCCTTTTTTCATTTGAAGACTCACCACTTAGCGGTGACTTAGCTTCACTGCAGCTGGATGTTATAGCCTTGTCTGCTGCCCCTTTCTTGTCTAAATCAAGAAAACTGAGTGGCTAATCAACTGCATATATAAACAATAATATTTGCATCAGCTAGCTACTAATTTATTATGCTATCACTGGTACTTATGTCATGCAGACCTATTTTAATGGACAATGCATCCATATATAGAAAACTAATATTGCAATATTTTATAAACATTTCATTGCGTATAGCTTGGTGGCACACATGCACATACTGATACTTAGCAGACGAGACCGAGTTGGCTAAATTAGGTGATATACCGCAAGATTAAGCAGGATATTTGTTTTATTATTCTTAAGCTGAAGGGAGACACCTTGCCTGCTCTGAGCCATATGGAATTGATCTTCTTGCTAACCATGCAGACCTTCAACAGCAAAGAATGACACAACATAATTATAGATTTTCAAGCTTTGATGTTATCTTTTTCAGCTTAGTAAATGGTGAGCCTAGTTTATTTAAACAAGGGCTGCAGTATTTCATGGACCTTACCATTTCACTGAATGCTTTCACTTGATATATTGGAACAAACAACAATTTACTGAAATTATTTTGACTAACATAGTAGGGGGGGGGGGGGGGGGGTCTGGGGGTCTGCCACCTTTGAAAGTTAAAAAAATAACAATTTTCACTACCTGTATTTTTCTGTACCCTTTTTTTAATTTTTTTTTTGGCATTTTACTGTTTGGGTAGGTGCAATTTATTAATCCATGGTGGCCTTTGAGATTTATTTTCAATTCTGCTGGGAATGGCGTGTTAGCCTCCAGCTTCCACAGTTCTTTTCGTAATTCTTTGGGCATGGCCTCTATGTATGAAAAAAATAATGCTTAAACCTGAACTAAGCTCTTCCTTGAATTTTTTTGTTGAAACTTTGTTGGCTGGCTATACCCATTAGTTTACATTTTATCCATCTGCCCCAGGAAGGGTCTTGCCCAAAACCACACTTACATGACCTGATGCAGCTCTGATAGTATGTAGATGACTCAATCAAGATAAACAGACAGTTTATCTACACGAAGCAACTAAATATATGAAACATTTCCTTCTGTGCAATGCACTTTATTCAGTTAATAAATCATATTAAGAAACACAACTGCTACATAGCAAAATGTGACAGTACTTTAGCATATTATATCTATCAATCAATTTGAGTGCACTTCATTGATAATCACAAGAAACCCAACTGCTATATTATGACAAAACACGCCAATCTCAGCTTTAAAAACTTTATAAAAAAACTACTTTATATCAGTAACAGGGTCTGGAAGGGGGGTCTGGATCCCGAATCACGCACTGATTTTTCGTAAATTCCCGAATCACGTAACTTTTTCATGTCATTTCCCGAATCCCGTAGTTTTTAAATTTGTTAGCTGTTTTTTTTTCTGTCAATAGTTAACTATCTTAGTGAAAAATATGTTTTATTATCTAAATAAATATGCAAAGTTCAGATTGGTTTAAACGTTTAACTACGGTGGTTTGTCTAAGAAAATTCTGCGAAATCTGAGTAAACATTAGCAAAGAAATGTTGCCACCAAACTCGTACAATCTCCGTATAAACTTGGTGTTTTCTTGAAATGTGTTTTATATATATATAGAAGGGTCTTCCAAAAGCTACAAATTAACTTGATTTGAATCACTTTTACAGGAGAAAGGCTAGTAATGTTACCTTAATAAAATGAAAGGGCTCTGTGATAGCGTTATAGCCCTTCCTGATCGAGTACGGATGGTTTTCGAGAGGAAGTTCACAGGAGTGGCTTGAATCTCATCATTTCCATCGTTGCTCGCCGTCTCCTCAGTTTGGTGATCCTTCTCGTCGGAGGCAGAGTCATTCAGATTGCTGTTCATGCAACTCTGGCTGGACCATGTCAGTTTCGATTCCATCCGTGCTGCTGTCAAGGGGAGCAGATTCAGCAAGGATCCGTTCTCCGACTGGTAGCTCTTTCTGGTACATGTTTAAGGGCAGAGTTCCGGATTTATGTTTTGTATTGTTTTGCCTGACTGTAAGTTGTCGCACAGCCTTTCCATGTTCCTGAGCCCATTGACGCATGACAACTTGATCATTTTTAGACATCGTTTGCACAGGCAACTGCTTCATTTTGGGAATATCTTCCAAGGCTAATTTGTTTTCTGGAACTGGATAATAAGACTGTGTGTGTGTGTGTAGTAGTATGCTGACCAGGTTGTTGTGCGTTTCAGTGACTCGTGCATTGTATTCCCAAAGTCTCTTGAATACTCTATAAGTGTGCAAGTGGGATGCTTGAAGTGGGACACAGCGTGAAGATTCTCGACCTGCACTGTAAGACATACTTCAGGCTTGATCTTAAAGTCTGGACTTAATTCACTGAAATTTGTATCGAGCCTTTCTAGGCCTTTCTCCACCAGCACGAGTGACGTTGCGGTTTTGGAGGGAATGGTACCTTCTGGGCCATTAGTGACACTATTCAAATTCCTGGTGGACTTCACTTCATCAATCGTGGACTTGAAGTAGCTGGAAACACCCTTCACCATTTGATGTGCCTCTTGGAGTGTGTGCTGTTCACGTGGTTGATGCTTAAAATGCACGGAAAATGCACGGTAAAACTTTCCAAGATTTTCCAAAAACTTAACAGAGCCTCTGATCATCGTTACAAGTTTCACGGTACAATTTGACCATCTGTAACGAATAGACTACTGCCTTCCGTACACACTCCCATGGGTTGTCCAAAAGGAGCATGGCTTCCCGATCCATTTTGTTGCTTTCTTCCCCTGTGCCAGCTATTACTGTAACACAGCCGCTTGTCTGGAGTTGCTTTACCTGTCTACTGTCTTGATCAGTAAATACAATGCTTCCATCTGGTAGTGGAGCAACTGAGTGTAGGTTGCTACATGCATTGCTACCATTACGAAGAACTACACCATTCATGACCCCTTCTGCCATGTTAAACTTTGACAGCCCATTGCTGTGTGCAATGAAGAGACAATTATTATTGGACAGACACATGCTCTGAACTAGATCACATCCATCTGGATATGCGCAAAGTGTAGTTGCAGTTCCACAGAGGAAGTGTCCATTGGAATGAACTGTGACGGAGTACACTTCTCTGGAGGAGTCCGAAGAACATGCTAGGATGTCATCGCTGATCTTGCAAATGGCGGAAGGCTTTATTTCTTTGTCCAAAAGAACAGTTTCAGGATTCTTCCCTGCCTTTGGTGAGACTGTCGTTCTTCCTCTAGATGTGATTCTAGTCTTGCCTTAAGTTGCTTGACTGTTCCAGTACAAGACAACATTCGCTTTTCCAACTCTGCAACTACAGATGCGCGATCCCTCAGTCGAGAAAGACCTCAGTTTAACCTTATCTTCCAAATCTACAACACGTAAACTACCAGAACAATGTTCACACAACACCGCTGCTCCAACACCCTTTAGATAGCATAGAGTGCGAACATCAGGCAGAACTGATTTTAGGACTTTCACTCGTACAGGATTGTGCAAGACAGCTTCCACGAGACGTGAATTGTTTTTAAGAGGATCAAAGTCTATAAATAACAGTTTCCCGTGCTGGCCACAAGCTATCGCGATGGGATGCGGGAACATACCAGCTTTGTTGGTTTCTGAATAACGATATTTTTCAGGAATCATTTGGTGTACTACATAGCCGACGTCTCTAAGAGTGTTTATAACATCATCACTAGAAAGTCGCAAAAGTGGGTCAACAGCCATGCGGTCTTTATTCTGTACATCATCTGCCCTCAGAAATCGACGTAAACTCTTCCGAATGGTTGGATTACTATCATCTCTTAAGGCCTGAACTACTGCCAAACATCCCCGCTCGCCACCCAGAATGATAAACCAATTGCAAAAGCTACATTTTAAGCTCTTTCCAACATGTACACTGTCAGGAAAGAAACACCAGATATTGCAAAGCGGGGTCAATACTTCGCTCCTCCTGCATCTTCGAGATGAGCTCCATTGCCTTTTTGTTGCCCTCCTCGCAATCTGTTGTTAGCACCAACACTGCGCAACGTACGCATTGCTGTCCTGCATCATAACATCTTTTACACGCTCGAAGGCTGGGTATATGGCTAGGCTGCTTTCGTTCGGCACATGTGTCACAGACTTTACCATTCTGCAGGCACTCCTCGCATACACTGCAACACAAGTCTTCTGGTGGGAGCTGAACTGTATGATTGTCAGATGGAATGCGCTCTAAACAGGCTTTACAAACTTGGAGAATTTTAACTTGCTCAAGGAAAAAGTCCTTCATGTCCTCTCCTGTTTTGCCTGATTTAGTAAGATAATATACTGCTATAGGCATACTTAAGTTGTTGCAAAGGGATGTAATGAAGGATACGTTTGCTTCGGTAATAATGTTGCCACGCAAAATTCGGAGGTTGGGATTGTCTCTGACAAATTTAATGTCAACTTCCTGTTTTAACCCAACATTTGTTTTCATTCTATCATCAAACTGAATGCCTGGCTTGAGAGGGGTTCCGTCGTTTTCCATAGCCACACCTATCACTTTAACGGATTCCGTTTCAATAAACGGTGGAACATTGGATGTGTTTTCATTTGCCAGTGTAATGAATGCTAAATGAAGATCTTTTAAGACGCCGCTTTTAGTTGTGTAGCCACCTCTCTTCTTGTCTTGAGTTCTTTTAGATGGGCCTCCCAAATTACATGCAGCATCCTCTGCGTTTCTGATTCCCCCTCTTCCTTGACCATGAAACATTGGACCTCTCAAAAAATTTACCGTACTTCCACCTCCCAAGTATTCAATCGTATTGAAGAATTCAACAACATCAGGATCGTATTTGTGGTCATAGTTGATCATAATATGCACTGTATCCTTAAGATATTTATACATTATTTTGTCTTTGGGTATTTTGCAAGTCTGGATAAGTTCATTGAGTTTGACACAAACGTCATCAGCGGCTGTTATAGTGAGAGGGAAATTTTCCAGTCGCTGTCACGCTCCTCTTCAGACATGGTTTCATCAGCGTCATCGGAGACTGGTACCTCAGTGAACAAATCTTCGGTCTTCAAGGTCGTCAGAGAATGATGCCTCATTAAACGCATTTTCTTTTACTTCAGAGTCTAATAATATTACTGCCTCACCTTCACAGCCGCTGAGGCGTCCGAAATCTTCACTGTCAGAAACATCTAGTTTTAATTCATCATCGCATATGCTGAATGTAAATAGAAAACTGACATCAGTTTTTTTGTTTTATTATTTTATTTATAGTTTTAATTATTATTTATAATATTTTAGAGAACTATTTTGCATAAATAAATTGATCACACAATACAGGGCTGGAAGTTAATTTTCTTAGTTAATTATAAAATATTTGCTTTGCAGAGTTCTTTCTACTAGCAAAACAAGTTGATTATAAAACGTAACCGTAGAAAAGTAGAAGACACGTACTTAATACACTTATATAGCATGTTATAGTAGTTCTACAACTATAACACAGATTCACTTGTGGCTATGTTTTGTTCATAGTAACTTTGAGAAAACACCCTGATCGTAATATTATTTAGCTGGTGTAACTTGTGGCATCATTACTCTAGCTAGCAATTCTTACACTGAACACCTCATCTGGCAATGTTGTTAACTCGGTCATGAACTTCAATTAATTCCTCAATTATAATGGATATGCTTCTGCTTACAAGCGTTTGCTAGTGTATTTTGTAGTGGCTCACAGAACATGACAGCGTCTAACATTGCTCTCATTTTGCAATTTGATTTACTTTAGGGATAGGTCCTGATCTTGGAGGTCTAATACATCTTGCTCCCCACTCAAACTGCTCAAAGCATCTATGTCTTCTACTACGGGGGCAGCTGCTGCATCTGTATCACTCTGACTTGGAACTGGGGTGGAAGCTTCATTGCTCCTTATCCACGTAGAAAGAACGTTCTTTCCTTGCTCAACCTGCCTTGCGTCTTTCATGTCTTTGTTCCTCGTTGACGCTAACTTTTGGCGACAGTTTTTGAAAGTGTTCTGAGAGAAATACATACAATGTTTGGTCAGAAAAAGATATTGCGAAGCTTTAGTCACTAATGATAAACATTATTATTCGTTGTTTTCAATCATGACTGAGACAAACTAAAAGCCATGTTCCTGTCATGGGAAACATATGATATATATAGCACATAACATTGCAATACAAAAACAACTTGTCATCATCCACTTCAAAGCTGAAAGGCAACTTATACTACTTAAATTATGCAAAAAACGTCAGTCACGGCCGAGACGAAAAAAGATAAAAAGCTAAGTTGAATGGTTTTTGCGACATTGCGAGGACAAGTTTTAGCATGTTTTAGTTTGCACCATAGACTGCCACATCTGCCATATATAGAGCTGATAGAGTACTTACTTCGATTAAAGTATGCTGCCTTCCCCTTCCATTGACGGTCAGTAGGTAGATCAAGTTGGGTAGCACAAACTCCACATCTTACTTTAAGGCCACACAAGGTTGTGCTGTTACCTTGCTTCTGCAACTCTACATGTATATCAACGAAATAAACAGAAATGTAAGCATTTGTCATATGTTTTAAAATTGTTCAATTTTCACTAACCCCGGCCAGCCCAGGTCTCATTTCAGTGAGAAGAAAAAAATGATAATACAACATTTTATAAGGCAAAATACTAAAAACATGTAAAAAGGCACTGTCAACACATGTCAACATATTTGAGCGAAACATAATCTTAATAAAAGACAAACAGTAGTGAGTACCTTCCTGCAGTTGTGCCAGTTCTTTTTCTTGACGGGCATTTCGTTTTACAGGTCTACCATCTCTCAATTTTTGATTCATTTCGTCATCTTCTAATGCATTCACACTTCGTTTGCGTTTCTTGGACATTGGTAGGTTGTTTCCTGCTGTCCCCTAGTTTTCCCCGGCTGACGTTCCTTCACTCGTATGTACCAATTTAAGGACTGGTATGCCAGATACCCAAGCGGTAAGTCATTGAACAACAGATACTGTGGCGCAAACAAACCGGGTAAATCAGCAAGCTCTAAATACCTTAAGTTATATTATGTTAAAACAGTGGGTTAAAATAGCGTTTTGGAAGTGCTGTTTTTTTTTTTAATTTCAAAGATTTCAGTTTCCCAAACAACACCCCGTCCCCAGCTCATGCGTCCCCTCTCTACTGTCCCTTAGGCCCCTGGTTTGAAATGTTGAAAGTTATATCAAAACATGATCAAACTATGATGTCCAACAACCGACTCATCCCCAGTTGTCTCTCTTGTTGGGAGAAGCGGGAGATGCTTGTCCAGTTAATATTAACAGAGACTGAGAGCATGTGAGAGACGACTGGTGACGAGTCAGGTCCAACACCACATTCCAAACATGTCCAAACACTGTCAAAATGTCAACATGTGTCAAAAGTATATATTTTAAAACAAAAACAGCGCTTTTTGAATTGTTTCTTAATTCTACGCACGTTTCTAAACTGATTTCGCTGAATTATTTTAACATTTTTTAAAACACCCACAATGACATTGATTTTTCCGCTTTTCACACCAAGTGACCTAATGCACATGAATATAACTTCGAGTTCAACTCCGAGTTGATAATCAACATAGTGTTTCACTTGCCCGTCGACGCAGCACCACAGTTTCATTAGAAAACTAACCACTTTGCACATGAATATATATTATATATATATTGTGTACACATCACATCCAACAGATCTAACACGATCCAATAAATTATTTACCTTGAAGCATTGCATTACCATCTGCTGTAATGACTGGCAATTCATGTTCCCATGCGTCTTGTGTTCTTAGTGAGAACGCTTCCACTCCGCCTGGAACTTTTTTCATTCGGGCGATGTTGATTTCTGGATTACCACCGAGACCCTTATTTTTGGCTATTTGATTTATATCAGTAAACTTCTCCAGATGGGTCTTGAAGTCGTGGAGCGACTTGTGTTTGTCTTGGCATATAGGTAGATTGAACTTTTCCTTGTGAATAGGCTGGCTATCCACTTTGCCGGACTCCGGAGTGAGAAAAAACGAGCACAGGACTCTAAACTGTGGTAAGGGGCGCAGTAGTACCGCCACTGCTCGCCATCGTCACAGGACTCGCCAGTAGTACACGCTGCTACACTTACTATGCTAACTGTGCTAACGCTTGGTTCACTCTGATCTGTTTACTGTAAATTTAGCTCTTCGGCCATGTGCGATCGTGCGCTTTTTGGGGGGTCAAAATTGTGACCCCAAAATAAATATGTCACGCATAATATGTCACACATGGCTTGTTTCCTTTACGTAAATTGAATTTCATTCTCACAGGAAACGAAAATATAGAAGACAATGGGCTCTACCCGCCCCCATTGCGAGAGTCGTGAAGGTTTCTGACAGACCAGTATTTGACAGATAACACACACAACGTGACACAACACGTACGTTGTACATTTGACACTACCGTAGTTAATTTTTAAATAACCGATGACCACACGTTATTTGATTTTCCCGAAAATATATCTGATTTATCTGTTGAAATCACGAATCACGGCCCAAAGTTTAAGCAGATCACGCGTCACGGGCAATAAAAAATTCCCGAATCCCGGCTGAATTTCAGCTGTTTTCTCGAATCACGCGCTCAATTTCGGCCAATTCCCGGATCACGCACGACCCCTTCCAGACCCTGCCAGTAAGTTGAGTGTGTATTTAAATGATAGTATTAGAACCCAACTGTTGAATTTGTAAAGTATGACATAAACCATGCAATGATGTTGAAATACACTTTAAAGACATATTCATGACTCAGATTCATGGTTACCTTCTTCGGATGCAAGAGCATTTCTCATCCCTGCTAAGAAATCATCCAGCCCTTTAAATTGGAAGGTGAATGCATATCTGCTTGCCTCATTACAGTGCGAATACTTCTTACTCAGACCATGAACACCATCATACCATAAATACACACTCTTCACATCCTAAGAGGACACTGCAATATTTAGTAGCAATTATTGGTGCTTTCATGGGTGTTTCATGACAGATCTTACATTTGAATGCATATTTTGCAAGCTTAGTAATTGCAAGTGGTAAAGGCAATGATTTGTTAACTAAAAAAATTGCAAATGACTTATATCTGATCTGCCCTCGTTTGTGCCAAATCCTGTTCTTTCTGTGCTCCTTTCAACTTCTGACACTTCTCAGGAACAAAGTAATCATCACTCATACAAAACATTTCCTGATCTCTTTGATGATGCTCTTGCATTTTCAATAACAGCATAAATATTCCTACTTCCACACTTCCACAAGCTTAGTCCTGCTTTAAAAAAATATTTAATACACTTTTATTTTCAAGAATTTGAGACACCCTTTGAAGGAGGAGGGACCAAACTGTCTTGCATGTTTCAAATAGTTTTTGCCTGTTAGTCTGGATAGGGCATCCAAAAGAAGAATTACTTGATCAATGAATCATTGGTACTGGTTCATGTTAAACCCAAGGTTTTTCAAGTAAGATACATAGAATTGGAGCATGGGTCTCAATAAGACTTAATATTAATAAAATCATATCCCTTTTGTGGAGAATAGGGTCTGGAAATTGAAAACCCCTCAATTTGAATTAAAGTCAGGATGTCTCCCATCTTGAAAAGGGTAGACAATAAATGCACAACATTGCTATGAAAGTTGAAAATTTTTGTCTCATTACCTTAGAAAAGGCACTCAACGATGATCCAGTGGCAACAGTAAAAGTTATAATATTTATATATTTATTTAATATAAATTTATTATTTGTAATATTGTTAACCAGTGAGCGGGCACAGATATATACTTAAAAGTTATAGTTCTGATTGTTCCTACGCGTTTTGTTTGTTTTGATTACTATGACTTTATTGACTACTAAAGCCCCATCTTAAAAGCACACATACACAAAGCCGGAAATAGCCTGTTGGTCAAAGCCTGTCGGGCCGCGATACTCCACTAAATGCTCACATCACCATAAAAATTCTGTTGAAAAAATCCACGCAAATACTGTTAAGTATTTACCGGCAGTTACTAATCCATCCCTCTTCTTTTCTCGTTCCTGCTCTTCGGGTTCCTTGAATGGTGAAGGGTTTTCTGTTAAAGTGCGCTACCTAGGCCAACTACCATTTGGATCCATCCACTATGGGCCGTAGAAATGGAACAAGCTCTCCTTGAATGTGGCCTAGCTTCCCTCTGCTATTGCCAAACTTTCAATGCTTGTCCTCTTGATCCGATTTTTTTAGATAGCACAAAATGCTCTCCGACCTCTACATCAAACAAACATTCATGGTATCCTTTCACAACACAATGAATTTTCATTTTTGCTGTCTACATGGCCGTGCACTACCGATCGAGACATGCTGACAATAACACTGCACACTAATGACGTCACAAAATTTTGACCCCTGGTGTGACTCAGACAACAAAACCGATTTCCGTAAGTCAATGTATGGCAAAATGGGCACCATATTTAGCGATCGTAAGGGCTGCCTGACTCAGAATTTAAGAGAAAACCTAAAATATGTGACAGCTGAAACGGTGGTTAAAAAGCAAAGGTTTGTCAAACAGAGCACTTAAAATGTGATATTTACGACATTCCCTACATTTATTGTACCCGATTTAATACTGATAAGAAAATATTTATTTGTACGAGAAATTCAGGAGATTGACACAGTCCTAAGAGGTTCATCGTGCATCACAACAGAGCTGAACCATGTTGCTGAACTAAGCTATCATTCCAGGGGGAAAAAATCGCATAAAGAAACACTAGTCCGATCGGTCTCCTTGCCTTGACCCGGACAAAGAGGTCAATTTCATTACACAAATTTAAGCCGCGGCAATATAAGACTATAGCTGCAGTCTGTTGTATTTATGGCAATGACAAACGGTTAAAGTCCAAGTCCTCCAAACTGTAACGGTATATCTGATTATACCATTGTGAAGGCAACAACAGCATAATATTTTTGCCCTCTATCTTCTACTGGGCTAATGGCCACTTTGCTTGTGCCATCAAATTCGGAACTTTCTGGCAATCAACCTTCTTTCCAGGACCTGAATGAAGCAAATATTCTTCGAAATATTGTACTGTATTGTTATGGCAAGTTGCTATCTGCCGCTAAAATTTCACGGCATCCTGAATAGTTTTGCTGAGCTCCCAGCTGAGTGGGAATCAAGACGTTATTGCAAGATCTTCGAATAATTTATCAATTTTAGGCTATTTTCTGGATCCCTTAAATCTGTTTTACACTACCTACAGCAACAGTGTTTGGTATCTACCATTATTCAAGCCTATCAAAAGTCTAGGCCACAAATATTGCCTTTTTCGCCTTTTTTTCTTGTCTATACGTCGCGTACAATTTTTGTTTGAGTCATGTGATGTGATCTATTTTTAGTAATGGCGTGCAGGGCTATTGATTACAACTCTGTAATTCAAACTGAGTCTATTGGGGCCCACGTTCTTCTCTTTCATAATCAATAAAAATCGATACTGTTTAGAGTGGAAAAGTTGTGACTATCAATTTTTATCGATTACCAATATTAATCGATAGTAATCGACCGATCTGATCGATTAATATTGATTTATCGATCAGCTTACCGATGATCGATTTTGATCGATTAGTTACGCCGGGGTATACTGTACAACAAAACCTTGATGCACAACTATCAGTTCTTTGATGACTTTTCTAAATAGGATATGTTTAGGTGTAACATTGCATCAAGTTCAGGCAATTACAAAAAAACCATGAAATAATTTTTTGACAAAACAGCTGTTAATTTCCCCCTTCGGATTAAAGGGACTGTGTCACCTGGTGCCCATGCGCGGTAGGTCCACTAAAAGCTAATTTGCATACAAGTTTTCAGCTTCAATTTGAAAGCGTTCGCCAACGTTTTCAAATTCGGTGGGAGATTCGAGGATATGAAGCAGTCGTGAACAAATCTACGCTAATCTTGGCAATCCGTTGCATCTGGCTCACTCTCGATGTTAACTTATCCTTAAGAGATATCGAACTACAGTTCTATTTAGTTATTTCGGTGTTAGCTTGCTCGATTTGCGAAAAATATCCGATAGAAAGTATTAAAGTACTTCAAGGAAAGAATCAATGGCAAGAACTAACTACAGTACCATCGAAGGAACAGGCTAGAATTTATGGCTTTATATTCATCGTGGTTTGGAGCAACATTAACTCATTGTCGTCAGCGTACCAGGATTTCGTAACTCCAGTTACGATAACGAAAAAATTTGCTAAAAATTTCTCCCTTTACCGCTTTGCGTGATTTTTTTAGACAGGCATGACTAGGGTCTAGCCCAGTCCCCTAGCAAGTTTGAACGGGTACATTCTATTTACCTAATAGAAGATGGTTTTCTATGTTCTATAAGAAAATGATGCACGCTTGAGGTCTAGAAAAGCAGCTAGTGAATGCACGAGCCGCTTCGGCGAGTGCATTCAGCTGCTTTTCTAGACCTCAAAAGTGCATCATTTTCTTATAGGACATATGAAAACCATCTTCTATTTAGTTTAGAAAATAGCAGGAACTTGAAAGAAAAAACTTCGCCGTACACTTGAGTGGCGCGGTAGACACAAAACTTACAAAGTCGCGAAGGTAGCGTGAATTAAAAACTAATCTATAATCCTAGTTGTACAATATTTTAACATTTCTTGAACGAGTAAACACTTGTTTCAACGAAAAATTTCCATATTATGGCATCTCCTGAATTCTTTAGAAAGTTTCTTAGAGTTTGACAAATCTATTTTCAACTTTGCCAGTCGTAATTTTGTCCGCTTCTTCCCAAGATTTCTGCAGATTATTCATTGACATTTGGCGTTCAAAAACAAAACAAATTCGCTGCTATTACGCTTTTATGTAAAACGAGAGTGTTCTGGCTTCTGTTGACTAAAACAATAATTTTTTCGTACCTCTAAACGTTTTCCTTCGTCCATGTTGTTTTGCTAAATCACTTTGATCGATATTGTTTACAAAATGCTGTTGGCCGATTAGACCGTGCCACTCTCGGCAAAATTCTTTTCTTTCTGCATGATTCGTCGCCTCCAATCATTCCGATGATACAGTTTCACTTCGTTTTCAATGCAGGTAAAGCATTACTGGTCAACTGACTCATGATATATCGGATAAAAGAGTCAAGAAAAGCGACAGGTTCAACTTTATAAACTGAGCGTAGTGAACATCCGGGACATGCGTGCTTTATAGTTTTTAGCCGTACTTTATAAGAAAATAATGCACGGCTAGACTCTATGCCGTTTATATGACAGCTATTTTCTAATGTAAGTTACACAACGTATTTTCCAAAAAGTGATTCAGTTTTACAATGGCACGGTCGGGCCACAAACATCGTGCAAACGGAACTGGCGATCTTTAGGAAGTTTTAGCAAGAGTTTTGGACGAGGAAAGTGATCCAGAAGGGATGCCAAGCAGTGAGGTAATTGAATTGCATCTGGAGCTCGAAAATCGAACAACGAACCAAGATAAGTGTTACGAAATATTGCATCGATCGAATGAACAGAAATGCAACTGAAATTATATTTTGAT
Organism: Desmophyllum pertusum; assembly: GCA_029204205.1. Lineage (NCBI taxonomy): Eukaryota > Metazoa > Cnidaria > Anthozoa > Scleractinia > Caryophylliidae > Desmophyllum > Desmophyllum pertusum. The sequence goes on from MU825878.1 coordinate 2,617,773, forward strand.
TCGCTTTTTACATTTGAAAACCTTGTTTGATGCTTTGAATACATGTTAGGATTCATATTTCAGTATAGGGAAAGGAGAAAACGTTCTTGTGGAATGACAGAGATAAATTTCGAGTGGATTGTTGACACAATGTTTGGGGTCAAATTCCTGCATAAATTAAAATTTGACACCAAACTAAAAAATACTAATTTATTCTATACTTACCATTTTCAGCCAAATTTGCAGGATATGTTGCCAATATAACAAGGAACATTTTTGGTCTTAACTTTTCCTTATAACAAGTCATCATTTTTAAATGAGTTGCTTTTTTGTCCAAATTTTGCGGCTATTAATATTAGTTTATGCTAGTTAATAATTAACTAATTAACATATGGGTTTCTTTGGGAAATGATTTTTTTTCCTGAAAGTTTATTTACTACCCTTTCAAAAGAGATATAGCTTTCCACACAATTGTAAATGACTGTTGAGAAAATAAATAAACAAACAATAGTATCAAATTTGACATTTTTGAGGCAGACGGCAATGAGTTAAACGCTAGTTACTTATCACATTCAACTTTTGCTGCCCATCTTCTTTCGCTGGAGGCAAGAAAGAAATCAATCGAGTCTTTCGGAAGAAAAACAACAGCTTCAATGGCGGGCCGCTTCAGTTTACTGAATGAATTTTGCCACGGCAGTAGCGGACTTATTGAGCCTTTCCTAGAATTCAGAGAGCAAAATGGTGAAGGATATTATTTATTTGATAATGAATGGATATTACAATGATGTGTTGGTCCTTTGCAAAAACCACAGCGGATTCGAATTCGCTTCACATTCTATTTTTTTCGCAGGGAAGCTCACTACAATACTGGCCGTACGGCGCTTGTCACGCTGCACGGAGCTGCCTGCACAGTATTTCTATTGAACGTTATTTTACTTTTCAAATTATGAAATTTCAATCTGTTTGCATAAAATAGTCGCCTCTAATACAACTTTTCATTTCTAAAGCAGCTTTTATGTTCTGAATCATAGTTTTTGAAGCGAAATAAAATGTAAACGCGATTAGCATAATTTTGTTTTGACATTTTGGCGGCCAGCGAAGGGGTTCATTCTTCAATGATTTTTGTCAAACTTATGTTAACAGGATTCAGACCATGAATAAACTGCTATGGAAAATAAATGACAGAAATTTTATTTCTCAATATCAAAGTCAAAAAAGCAAGGGGAAGTGTGAATTTAGCGGTTGAATTTGAGTTGAATGTTTTTGCCGGAAAGTCACGCAAGAGTTGTTCCGTTAAATTATCGTCTTATGTTATCAATAACCTCGTTCAGTTATAAATATTGCAGCTACGTTGACACTATTTACAGAAGCCTACTCAAAATAAAATACTTCACTCCAGATTACCGATAAACTGCAAAAAAGATCGTATGCAAATTAGCTTTTAGTGGACCCTACCGCGCATGGGCACCAGGTGACATAGTCCCTTTAAGGATCAAAACAGTCAAATGTATTTACACCTTGTTTTGATTTCACATATATTGTAACTATATCTGAAATTTCAGCATGCGTTGTTCTCTCTGTGTACATTTTTTGGTCCTTATAAATAATTTTTAAAAAACCAACTCACATCAACATCACATCCCCAACAACCATACCCGTCAGTTCAGGATATGGTTCCAAACCTATTGTCTCCCTAGACCTTGTGATATTTTCAGGCACCACTTGTTTGGCCATGGAGCTTAATCGAGCAGCGCAGTGTGCAGACATTGCATGAATGAACTAAACTGTGAGAAAAATAGTTGTTGCATTAATAAACTCTGAAATTTGAATGCAAGTAGAGCTGCCTAAGAGAACTATAACAATTAGTGAACACATCAGAACTTCAATTGATTCCATTAGGGGAAGGAGTTTGTGTGGTGCTTAGTGACCTTTTTAGCTCAATCATTGTAGAAGGGAAAAATTGGTTAGTTTATAAGAAGATGAATGGTGTAAATTTTCTTGGTAATTCCGCTGACCAGCGCATAATGCCTGGGAAATCACAACACTAAACAACATTGTGGGCGCAATATTTGGTAGTTATTGGGGGTTGGGTGGGTCAGGGGTAGTAGCCCGATCGCACAGGAAAACAAAATGGTGGATTGCTTCCGATTTCTCCAGATTTCTCTGACTTCTCACGTCTTACACATTTAAAAGATAGACCTTTTAGGAGTTCCGATGCCAACAAACGCATAAATTCTGCAATTCCTTCGTTCCTTGGTTTGAGAAATGCTTCTTTCACGAATTTACATCATGTTTCTTTATCGAAGTACATGGACAAATTATTTGGAGATGAATCAAGGGGTTCATACAACTTCATTGAAGCACCAGGAACAGGACGGTTCCAGCAGGGAATATTTTAGGCAAACTACATTTCTCGACGGCCGAAAAGAGGAAGCGTTCAACTGATCTTTGGCGTTTGGACCCCTTTGATAATTTCTCAAGGCTTTTCAATTGGAACATCGAAGAACGGTAAGATTAAATGTTATTTCTAAATGTTGTTTGATTTATAACAAAAATTATTGTTTAACTGATCTTTTGATTTCATTAAACTTTTGTAATTTGGCATACGAAGGTGTACAATTTGATCGATCGATTAAACAGCTTTGAACCGAAAATAAATAAAATGTAAGGTATTTGAATAAGCTTAAATATTTTGGCTGCAAAACCTTTTTGCTTGCTATTGTGTAGATATAGTTTCCGTGTAGAAAAGCAGGCTTCATCTGAAGCTTGTGTAATAGCACATATTATTTTTAATTCAAGTTCTCTGATGGATTTTTCTACTATAGTTTTATTAAGTTATATTGTATGAATAGTACTAAAGTCCCTTTTTAATTAAATCAGTATATAAACACAAAACATTCATTACCTCTGTTACACATACTTATGAACAGTAGGTAATATTTGTACTAAGATGCCTACATGCACCTTCAGGCGAATTATATGGTTGTGTTTTTATGAATCATTGATTAGCAAGACTCTAAGTCAAATTCCAGAGGGTGGGGACAGCAATGGAGGTCAAATGCCCCGTATATGCCCTCTTCCTTTTTCCTCGGGCTTAACATTGATAGGTGAATAAATATCGGAGTCAAGCCAGAACTTTAAAATAATACAAATCAATAATTATTTCAAAGTTATTGTGATTTGTATTATTGAGTTCGGGCTGACTGTTGCTCAATATATATACACCTTTTGCTGTTCATTAGCAGAAAATATCAATTCATTGGTGTGAATAGTTAGACAATAGCGTGGAAATATTTTCATTTACACCAAAAGATCATTCATTTAAGCGAAAATAACTTCATTAACGATTTTAGCATAAGCAGTAACATTCAATAATATTAACAGACAAACATTTGCATCCTTGGACATTTATTAGCTCAAAATGTACTTTCGTTTGCGCAATAATCAACTTCAATAACAGTAATGTGCAAACATTTGTGCCAATTGACAATCATTTTCGTGTATGGAATTTCATTAACGAGTTTTGCATAAACACTCACATTCCATAGCATTAACAGACGTCTATTTTCACAAACGCGACATTCTTTCTTGCGACAATACAAACATTAACGTCGTTATAATGTCCAACAAGGAGAAAGTTATATTCAACTACACGTCTATTAACTGCGTTAGTTAGCCTTCAATTCCCTCTCTATTTAAACATTGTGGTAAATATGTCTGCATAAAGCGATACCATTGTCCACATTTAGCTCCCGTGATATTTCCGATATTGCGTTGTAATGCTTGCAGCAGTAACTGTGTGCGATAGTCACCAAGAGAAATTCCTTGCTGTGTTGCCTCTTGTCTATCATTCATCTGTGCCTGTACCTCGGGCCTTGAAATATCTGCTTTAATGGCTGCCTTAAAAGAACTTATTGCTTGCTCAACTATGTTTAAGAGCGGGCTATAGGGTGGTAGCATCTTGAGCTCTGTGTTAGGACCGGGGTTTGCAGGGTTGTGGTGGGCTGGTGCTCCATCGTAAATGAAGATTATGTGCTCGTCGGGGTCTAGGTTCAATCTTGTAAGAAGTCGCTAAATCTTTGTGCATTGATACCCCCAAGGCCGTTCGTTGGTGAAATGGCCATGGTGACTATTACGTTTCTCCCTTGCTGTCCACAGACTTGCCAGTATGCCCTCTCTCCTCGTCTGGCCCTGCCGTGACTTCTCGCGGTCCAGATGTTATAACCGCACTCGTCTACAAAGACGCTATGGTTCACCACAGCATGGCCCATGAACCAGTTGGCATAGTCTACCCGTTTCTGTATAACATCTGTCTGTTTCTATCAGCTGGGACGGGCCTGGCCAGTTTCACTTGAAACAGCATTCCCTCTAGCGTTCTCGTCACTGTGCGGTCATGGATCCTCGGTTTTGCAGGGAGGCGTACTTTAAGCTCGCGGTTTATCTGGGCTAGTGTTAATAGACAGTTCTCGTTTAAAATGACATTGAGGCAGTCCCTCATCTCGTTATCAACTCTGACGTTGTTTCTGCCTCCCCATGGTCTTTCTGCGATTCTTCCTTCTTGGATGTACCGAGCTACAATACTTCTTGTTGTTGACCTGTTGACTCCTAAGGTGTCCGCCACCAGTATGTAACCTGTTTCTCGGAAGCATATCTGTTTCAAACTGACTTGCAAAACTGGTACGCCTATTGCATCTCTTTCTGACAAAATGATTGTGCAATACAGCACTTTTATTGGTAAACCTCCCTTCTTCTAAATGGAACATTCTCTCGTGAACACTTTTCCAAAAAATCCCTTGAAATTCTGTTGCGCTATTGAAAAACTTCCTTATTGTGTGTTGAAAACGTGTTAATGTTTGTATTGTCGCACTAAAGAATGTCGCATTTGTGAAAATAGTCGTCTGTTAATGCTATGGAATGTGAGTGTTTATGCAAAACTCGTTAATGAAATTCCATACACGAAAATGATTGTCAATTGGCACAAATGTTTGCACATTACTGTTATTGAAGTTGATTATTACGCAAATGAAAGTACATTTTGAGCTAATAAATGTCCAAGGATGCAAATGTTTGTCTGTTAATATTATTGAATGTTACTGCTTATGCTAAAATCGTTAATGAAGTTATTTTCGCGTAAATGAATGATCTTTTGGTGTAAATGAAAATATTTCCACGCTATTGTCTAAGTATTCACACAAATGAATTTATATTTTCTGCTAATGAACAGCAAAAGGTGTAAAATTATATATACAGTATCGGGGGTAAAATTACAGTGAAACAAATCCAAGGGAAACACCTTTTGGTGTGTGTTATTGGGTTTTTGAAAAATCGAGGGTTCGAGAAATCGGGATTACACTGTCTATTTATATATTTGTGGCTTTGCAAAATGTAAGAGTTGCGTGACATAAGACTCGATATAAGACTGCTGACCAGTTACCACAGAAAGTGTCACATAACTCCTGCCCAGATGACATGGCAAAGCCCATTCCCATTTTTAACAGGGAAGAGCCAACAACTGCATTCAATGAATGTCATTAACATCAATTACATCCTGAGCTGGCATGAGAGCCTTTGATTTAAACCACAGTCACTTGCAGTTAACACCAAGCTGAAGAGTTTGTGCATTTTCTGCCAACAGGTTTATTGCAGTCATCACCACCAGAAATATTAACTAGTGGATTACATGGACCAGGCTGATTGTAATGCCTGGAACATTAGAGATTTTTCCCTCAGTTATCCTCAAAATGCAACACGCCAATGCTCTTTTGATATACCGTAAACACCGGCGTATAAGCCGCACTCGCAGATAAGCGGCACCCCGAGTTTAGAAGCTCAATTTTTGGAAAAAAAATAAATCTAAAAAAATCTTTAAAAAAACTAACTTTGCTTCAATTAACATAAAAGGTGAAAGCTGTCAATCGTATCGAGTGTTCGTATCAATCGTTTGTGTCGATCGTGTTTTAAAACTTTTTTTTACATGTAATTTCAACTCTATTATTTTGTGAAGTGCATGACTACCTACTTAGACACATGATTGTTCTCTCCATGGATGTTTTTTGTCATCATTTCTTCATTCAAGTTAGTTTTTTGAGGGACGTTCGCGTGTCAACACAAAAGCATGCTTCATTGCGCCAAGAGCTTAGTAGGCATTTAATCGGCACCTTGCTGTGTCAGGCGCCGCCTAGATTGCTCAACTGGTCCGGATCTCTTACCAGCAAAGCTAGTTAAAATGGCAGCAGATAATATCGCAAGTCCTCTGACTAACATCATTAATAATTCTATACGGAAATCAGTCTTTCCACAAGCATGGAAACTTGGTCATATCAGTCCTATTCCAAAAGTTGATAGCCCTACAACAGAAGGCCACTTTAGACCAGTGTCCGTCTGTACTCCCAGTTCTGTCTAAAGTATATGAAAAACTGGTAGCATTACAAATTACTGAACATATTGAGTCAAACTACTTGCTGAAGCAAAGCATTTCTGGATTCCGCAAAGGACACTCAACTAGACGACAATTTGAAAGCCACGAAAAAAGGAGAAGTCACACTAATGGTACTCGCAGATTTTTCAAAAGCATTCGATACAGAATCTTATTCAACGATCGTCCAAAAAAAAATGCACAGATTAGGCTTTTCTTAGTCTTTCCTACACTGGATGACAAGCTATTTATCTAACCGCAGCCAATATGTACAAATTGATGATAGGAAATCAGCACCTGCCCAACTTTATTTTGGTGTGCCGCAGTCTCTATTTTGGGCCCTCTGCTCTTTAATATCTACGTCTCCGACTTAAGTGACAACCTTGGTGATTCCATCTTATGTTATCAGTATGCCGATGATACTACCATCTACAAACACTGCACTGTAAAAGAACTGTCACAAAGCACTTCTGATCTGAACTTGACTCTTGACGAGTTAGGTAACTGGTCTTGCTCTCAACCAGGAAAAAACAAAATCAATGCTTCTATCAACCTCCCAAATGGCACGGGTCCATAACCTCAAAGAGAAGAATTTAGGGTTAAAAATTTACAGTCACGATCTTGAAAGAATCACCCATACAAAGCTCCTGGGCAGAGGAGGTTGGACATGGTCTGAAAGGCATCATGATTCCAAAAATCAAAATTGCCTGATTTGCAACTGACCACTGAAGTGCAAACATTTCCATCTCGGAGTACTGTCGGATATTGATTCTTATACTGCTGCTTATCTGTCAACAGAGCGTTTTTACGTGTTTTTTACATCTGTACAAAGGAGTCTTTGGTTGTGCGGACAAATCAGGCCTTGGTATTTCAACGAACGAGTAAGTGAAATTTATTGTTTAATAGCAAAGTGGTTTTATTCTCCAGCGGAGACGCTTGTTTGCAGTTTGATTTTATATAAGCTTACCCGCCGTTGAATCTGAACTGCTGTACGTGATAAGTCTGTTAAGTCATTTTTCGCTCATTTGCTTATAGGTTTCTCATTCAGTGACTCTCACTGCGAGCAAGTGGAAATGGCAGATTGTTTTCGTGTGCGTCATACGCAGTCAAATACCCTGAAATCTTGCAGCTTGCTCTCTCTCCACTGTGTCGATTTATCTACAGATATTAGTATGTCTCTGCATGAACTTCCATGTCTAGAATGGCTGGCAGTTTTAGGCCACATTAGCCCTCCAAACCGACTGAACGAGCGTAGAATGGTGTTACTGCCGAAACTTCACACAATAATAATATGGTATTTTAGGCGAACCTGTATTAAGCGGTCAAAATTCCATAGAGTACCATGCATAGAGCAGTTCAGCAATCGTCACGATATAACAAACGTTTCTGTTTACGATCCGACATAATAATACATTTAATAATGCGTTGACATGTAAAAACTTCCATTGATACCCTCCATGAAACCCTCGATACTCTTGGTACTGTTGATACCTTCGATACCCTCGATACTGTTGATACCCTCGATACCCTCGATACCCTCGATACCCTTGATACTCTTGATACTCTTGATACCCTTGATACTCTCGATACCCTCGATACTCTAGATACCCTTGATACTCTCGATACCCTCGATACTCTAGATACCCTTGATACTCTAGATACCCTCGATACCCTCGATACTCTAGATACCCTTGATACTCTAGATACCCTTGATACTCTAGATACCCTTGATACTCTCGATACCCTTGATACTCTAGATACCCTCGATACTCTAGATACCCTCGATACTCTAGATACCCTTGATACTCTCGATACCCTCGATACTCTAGATACCCTTGATACTCTAGATACCCTCGATACTCTAGATACCCTCGATACTCTAGATACCCTTGATACTCTAGATACCCTCGATACTCTAGATACCCTCGATACTCTAGATACCCTTGATACTCTCGATACCCTTGATACTCTAGATACCCTCGATACTCTAGATACCCTCGATACTCTAGATACCCTTGATACTCTCGATACCCTCGATACTCTAGATACCCTTGATACTCTCGATACCCTCGATACTCTAGATACCCTTGATACTCTCGATACCCTCGATACTCTAGATACCCTTGATACTCTCGATACCCTTGATACTCTAGATATCCTTGATACTCTTGATACCCTTGATACTCTAGATACCCTCGATACCCTTGATACTCTAAATACTCTAGATACCCTCGATACTCTCGATACTCTTTATACCATCGATATCTCTCCCTCTCTGCAACTACGCTCTCCGCCTTTAAGTTAGTATTGTATAATTTTTATTGTAATAGGAATAGTACATTTTTATAACATGGCTTTTTTTTTAAACTGACGTAAACTCCGTGTGTAAATAGAGTTCATTCATTCATCCATTCAGTGTCTCAGTCTCTCTGTCTCTCTGTCTCTACGTCTCTACGTCTCTAAGTCTCTAAGTCTCTAAGTCTCTAAGTCTCTAAGTCTCTTCGTCTCTAAGTCTCTACGTCTCAAAGTCTCAAAGTCTCTACGTCTCTAAGTCTCTACGTCTCTAAGTCTCTAAGTCTCTCTGACTCTCAGTCTCTCTGTCCCTGTCTCTCTTACCCTCTCCCTCTCCGTCCCTCTCTCCCTCTGTCTCTCTGTCTCCCTCCCCATCTCTCTCTGCTCTCTCTTTCTGCCTCTGCGTGAAAGAAATTCCGTGTTGAAATAAAATTTATTTCTGTCTGTGTTTGTCTGTGTGTCTCTCTGTCTCTCTCTTCAGTTATATGCCTCTGTAATATTATTTTCATTAAAACGTTATATATTTTTTGCCTTTAAAACAAATAATAACAACATAACTATGAGCTCTCAGCCAATCAGAAGACACCTTACGAGAGCTGCTACATGACTCATCTTCTCAAGCACCAACTTCTTGTCAAATCCCAAGGCTATGTCTTGAAATCTGCACAGGGTAAGATTATAAATTTGATAGTAAAATAATCCATTTCTCTCTTGCCAAAATGGACGACCCCACTTGGTTTGCAAATTGACCATGAACTCTTTGTCCGCTTGGTATATTTCGAATCCCCTTACGTAAAGGGGGAACTAGTCTTTCGTGGTCCTTCACTTCTTTGTAAGGTTGATCCAGATCCTTGACTCGTACACTCAATGCATCCAGCAATAACTTGACCAAATCTAGATCCCCGTCGATTTCTCCTAAGGCTTCGCGGGTTTCTTCCACGTGAAGTTCCAAATCACAAAGGTGAGCTTTTATTTGAAAGTAAAAATCTCGAATGCTAAGTTCTTCCTGGGAATTCATCTCAACTGAATCTGAATAAATAAATCCACGAAATTTATAACCGCGTCTCTTGACAGCTAGTCCTCAAAAAAATGTGTCTTTTCACTGGTTCTCATCCATCGTCTCTATCCTCTGAATCACCAAACCCTTGTCAAACCCTAAGGCAATGTCTACATATCTCTCAATGTCACGATCATAAATCTGGCAATAAAATAAGCCATTCCTCTCTTGCCAAAAAGGGCGGGTCCGTCCCCACACTTTATCAAGTTTGGCCATGAACTCTTTGTCCGATTTGTATGCATCGAATCCTTGGAAGTTAAAGGGTGGTGGTGATTGATCCGGGTTCCTGATTCCTACACGGAATCCATCCAGCTGTAACTTCAGCGTATGTAGATCCACATCGAGCTCCATTAAAGCTTCTAGACCGAGTTCACGGTGATGTTCCAAATCATAATAGATGGATCTCGTGCGTAAATAAAAAGCTCGAAAATCCATAGGATGTGTGGTCTGCATCTTTTTTTTTTCCTCGACTGAATCTAAAATAAATCCACGAAATTTATAACCACGTTTCTCGACAGCTAGGCATCAACAGACCCAAGGATGATGGTATTTTTTCAGTAAAGCATCGCGTTCCAAAAGCAACATATCATAGCGATCTTTTTGCTGGTCCAATTCTTTCTTCAATTTGTCGATGGTTTTTTCTTGCTGTTTGTTGACATCCAACCGATGGTTGCAATACCCCTCCAACGAAGCTCGTAATTGACTCCATTGGAATAGGATCAACGTGACCAACGCTTCATTTTCCTCGAGTCGAACCAACGTTTCTTCCAGGATCGTATCGTCGATATAATTTGCCTCTTCCCCCGCTTCTATTTCATCGGCTAAATGAACGCTATTATCCTGCACGGCCTTCAAATGTTGATTTTGCCAAATGAGAAGTTGATGGATATATTTCACATCAAACTTCTCTCTGGTCGGACCTGAATTCGCCAAACTCATCTTGAATGTGAATTTTATTTTGAGTCGACCCCCCCGATTTATAACATTTTTCCCCTGTCACTCAAAAAAAAGACACTCGTCAAAAAAACTTTTACTAAACATTCATCAAGATTACAAGCGTGGACACAATTCAAAATGGAGGACTTTTTTTACTGGAAACTCAAATACATTTTTATGCGACCAAACACTTGGTGTTTTTCATGTCCTAAGAAACAAGTGATGGTTCTGTTCCCCAGTTCCATTCCAACGTTCCCCAGTAAGATCCGTTAGCGCGCCAAAAGGGTCTTTCTCCCCAAGCTTTCTTCAGTTTTTCCACAAAGTATTCATCTTTCATCCATGACTCGTCAATGTCTACAGGTAGATTTTTCATCTCTTGCCGGCAATAAGGACAGTGCACTTCTGTCTTGGCCACAGCGGATTTTCGTCCATCGACCCATTCTCTCAAACACTTCTCGTGCAAAGGCTGCTTGCAACAATCCGTACAATCCTGCGCCTGGTCCATGCACACGACACATTCATGGTCCTCCATTGTGAATTGCGACCCCGACATGGCATCAAACGCTCACTTATATAGAAATAAATTTGTACCACGTGACCCTCTAAGAGAGGGGGGATGGGGGGGGGGTATCCCCCTATTTTTCCCATCACATGACCCTAAAAAAATCTATAAAAGGAAAGCACCCACCGACTCAAATCAGTTCTGGATCCTGGCGATGAATGGAAATATAGCGCTTATACTACGAATACTGCGAGTACTATTTAAATTCATGCTACGGATAGTAAATCATGGCTGGTAGGCAAAGTAAACGCTTGAAGTTGGAAGCCCCTGAGATCACACAACAATCCTTTGACTGTTTCATCTGTCATGGACGGGGCTACACCTGTGAAGCCAATGCGATTCGACTTCCCTGCTGCCATAACTTTTTACACCGACGTTGTCAGACACGTTGGGAACTCACCCAAGCCACTTGCAGATTATGCCGTCAAGCGCTGCCCCGACCCCCGGTTGTACCGCCACAGAATGAAGGAATATTCTATCGTATTGGGGAAGGCGATCAGCCTACAGGGCATGTCCCACCTCCCAGACAAGTTGCAATTGACGCTTATCATCAGGGACTCGATGCCTTAGATTTCCAAGACAACCAGCACCGTATTCAACAAAACGTGCTAGGCATGACTCGCGAAGCCGTGATTGCTAGACTGCGTGTATTACTCGTCAATAACGAGTTGGAAGAACATCTCCAGCAAGTAAGAGAGTTCTTCATTCTTTTCTTTATTTAATTTTACTTATTCTTTTAGAAGTCAACATTACGTTTATTCTTTTCTTTTATTTAGTCCTATTCATTATTCTTTTACTAGTCTAGTCCTTCCTTTTTTCAGTTATCCCCCAACGAATCAAGAACCTTATGGTTTTATAAACTATACGTTGATTCCCAAAATGAAAGAAATCCTCCACCTTCCATGCATTACCATCATATCCTTTATGGCAGGACAAGATTCCTACGTATTGCTTATCATTTATCACGTATTGCTAATCACGCCATCACTTATCTGCCTTTTTGGACCAGCGAAGAAGAAGATAGACCGATTTTTCTAATTACCATTACGTATTTTTTTATTACAGACTAGAACGAATGATTTGGTCACGCTTCTAATCTACAAGACTTTGTTATTGGCCATGAGGCGTCATAGAAGATCTACACTCAATCCCAATTGGAGCATGACTAATTTAAATAGTTTAATCATAGGTAACACTTCTTTTCTAATGATAGCCATTGCTTTGACACGAACTGAAGCCTACTTACATCTCCAAACCATTGTCGTGGTCGATAATGATAGATTGGGTCTATTTGATGTTTTAAATACCTACGAAGGAAGTTATGTGCTTCAATGGGAAAATGGAAGAACCTATAGGTTAACCAGTTATTAGCTTTTTTTTCTTTTTTCCCTTTAGTGTACTGAAAGAGAACAACGATGTCTTTTAGCGTATTATCATGTTTTATCCGTCTTACGCGTCAATGATTACATGATCATAGTCTTTGGTAAAGAATATTTTCTTCGCGTGATTGATGTCCTAACTGGAGCCATTACTTCAGCCACGAACGAAATACCAAGAAATAGAAATCGAATGCGATGGGTATTTCATCTTATGCAATGTAAGATCCTTAATAAATGGAGCCAGGTTTGGAGCCATACTCGAAGTCAGAAACCAAGATTTTAATGAAATATACTGAGACATATCTTTGAATAGTTCATTTTAGGTTCACCCCGGAAGTTATTACGCGTTGTCAACAAACTATTAACTTTACCAAGCACTGAGCCCAGACTTCAAAGAGATCATCACATTTGCTTTGATATATTCGTGGGGAACCGAGGAGACTATAGTAATTTGGTCGATCGATTAAATTGGTTACTTCGAACCATTCAACGCGAATACGATTTTTGTCATACCATCCAATTATTACCAAACTGTAGTTGTTTAAATAGAGCCTGGCTATTCATTGGTAGAATTATTTATGAATGAAAACAATTTGATGTCGTCATTTTTTCTTTTTTTCAGTTAACTTTCAGAATTGATATTCAACAAGCCAAATCAATGGTAGACAGTCTTATAGATTTCCTCGAACCCACGGGATGGGAAGAAGAAGAAGGACATTTGAGACATAGGCATTATCGTATAATCGGTATAGATTTACACGTGTCAGGTCCAGAGCAGGCTGCAGATCGTGTGAATGACGACATGAAATGTTTTTTAGATTACTTACTCATGGGCGAAGTCTATGATATCATTCAGTTCGATTATCGAACCTGGGACTCTGATTTTTTTGTCGACCACGACATCCCCTCCTACTTTCCTTCGGATTTCATGTTTTTCGAAGTGCCCTTACCATCATCAACTGAACCCATATTGAGAAGACGGTTTTCTATGATTTGTCATGAATGAGCGATTTTTTTTCATTTTTTTCAGTTCCAAATCAGAATAAAACATTGGGACCTACGCGACTTCCTAAACTTCCTTATCAATTACTTCAATCAGGCAGGCAGAGGGGAATTATTTATTGATGTGATAGGACCTAGCGTTCAAAGACCAAACGTGTGCAGAGACATTTTTATTTTGCTACAATTTTTAATTCCGGGTTTATTACACGGTTATCTCATTACCGATTTAACCATTGAATTCTTTCAACTCGACTCCATAGTAGAGTACGAATTAAATTGTTTTTATTGCCTTAACACTTCGGATAACTTACCTTTTTTCGGTTGATACTGTGTGTGTATTTACTCTTTTTGCAGTTCGCTTTACCATCAACTGTGATCTTTACTGCGTGTTAAGTAAAGTCCACGATGTATTAGCATGGCATCCTTTTTGGGAGGAAGGAAATAGAGACGGTTCGATCTACATTTATCTCAGGATAAAAGGACCCGGTACGGCTACAAATGTGGTACGTACACACATAAATCAACTGCTCAGTTCGCTCATTCCGCCCACCATGTATAAATTTATATATCTATTACTATGCCAATGGTTTGAATAATTTAATCGATCGACCTTACGGTTTCAATGAGCCTACGGACCCTGTGTATAGGGCCACCAGGGCCTACGAGGCTCATCAACACATTTATGATGGACGTTACAGTTCTATATACATTATAACCAATTATATTGTTACTCGAAGATATACAGTGTATGATAACGGTCGCATGTTTGATTCCTTGTATCCAGTTTAGAAATCTCTATTAAAAAAAGATCATTAAAAGACTTTTTTTAAACCATTTTTTTGTTGTGTCTTTTTTTCTGACAGTTACCAGACCCGGCCCTAGAAAGTGACATATATCTATTCCTGAACTACCGAGAAACATTCCCATGGGATGGAAACACTCAACTTCGAAGACAAGAAAGATTTCGTATTGGGAGTATGGAATCTAATTATAGTTATCGTAACTCGTTCACCTTTTCCACTGAATGGAGATTGACATAACTGACACCTATCAATCAAAAAAGATATATATAAAAACAACTCACCCTCTCAGAATTTTATCAAAAAACAATCATGCCTTCCAACCAAGAGATGATACAAGATACGGTCTCTCAAGAGCTCCTAGAAGGCGATGCCATCGCCCTGGTCATCAAACTCTCGATGGAAATCATCCTCGATAGAGAAATCTGTGCCTTTGCCAATGAATTGAAGTTGCAGATGGCCAACTACCGAAATAATTTGTCAAACAAGTTGTTGGAAAAACTCCCTGAAATAGGCCAGTCTCCTCTATGCATGGGAAAATTTCTCGGCAGTTTCACGGCAGGTTGGAGAGAATGGAAAAAGAATGGAGAGGATAAAGAAGAAGCCTCCTTCCACATCTTCAACTCGCAAATGGAAACTTGCCCCCACCAGCCGGAAACCTCCCCCGCGCGGATGGAATCAGATTGACACCTATCAAAAAAAACTTGTATATAACCCTCTCAAACTCTTTTTTATTTTCAAAGTCATGCTACAATCTCATCAAGAGTACAAGAGCACACCCGCGACAAGATCGCAGCAGTTGTGTCAATTCTTTATTTGCATTTTTTCCCTCTTCTGGTGTTGCTGCTGTTGTGCCTAAAATGAGTACCGGTGCCTGCCCTTTATGCCACCGAGGCACCCTAGAAGAATTCACCGCTCAGGTCGATGGCAAAGAATACGTTCGATGCAAGAACAAACTGTGTGCCTTCTTCTGCTCCGTCAACGTCTTTGAGGAATACGAGGACATAGTCATCAACGTTGTGGCCGATTTCTACAAAGGCCTCGATGCCCCCAAATGCTATCACTACCAACCCACGATCCTAAAGATCAAGAATGAACTGTACATGCAAGAAAAAAACCGCGGGAAACCCTATTTCATTTGCGCCCAATCGCAACGATGCCCTTACTTCTCCTGGAGCGATACAGGAACCGAGCCCGTACTACCGGATGATAAGGTCAACCCCGCTCTATGGATTCGAGCCTTGGATGAAAAACGCCTGCTCATCCGGGACATGAACAAACAACACCGCGTTGTGATCGGTGATCTTGCCAAACGCCTGAACCGATGGCGTGATCGATTCAGTGATTTACTAGGAGAACTCATATTATGTGAACACTGTAACGAAGAGAAAAACAAAAGCCTATCAAAGCGGTAATGACGATCGCGCCAAAGCCTGGTATCCCACCAATTGTGGCTTATGTAATTGTTACCGTCGTTTTTTCAAAGATGATTACACCTATGCCTCAGACCATGATTTTGTTACTGTAAAACTCCCTTGTAGGGCTACAAATGATGATGTTACTGTAAAGCTCGAAAAAACCCTTGTATGAGGATGTTACTGTAAAGCTCAAAAAACTTGTATGACTTAGGTCTTGTTTTATTAAAAAAACTTTTACACCTATTACGCATGCGTCTGTGTCATGATACCACAATCCTACCCGCTTCCCTCCCGAACCTTATATATATCCAACTCCTCTCCCTACTACACTAGAGAAGAGTCATTTCATACTGTCTGAGTTTGGAATTACTCTCTCTTATGCGCCTGCGCGGTCTAAACTCGTTCTCAGGTGCCCACTCGGTATCCAATATGGCGCTGGAATGGAATGTGAAAATAACGCCTTCTGATTGGTCCATTTTGGTCATGTGACCTGTATACCGCTCTCTGATTGGTTACTTCCTATACCGCCACCCCTTACTACTGTTGTTAATCTTTTTAAAGTAATCTACAATATTCCCGTCAGATCTGTATGGGATTTACAATGGCCCACCAAAGCGGCATTACCATTTTCCATGTTCATTTCAGAGTCTCAAACAGAAGAAGTGGTGATACTGACTGAAACTGAAGTTAATGTGGAGGGAGAGCTAGAGTGTGATGAAGCCATGGAAGTTGATGATGAAACAAAGGAGGAGTCGCAGGAAGGTCATGTGATGGACGATGAAGGAGACCCAGACTGGACATCAGAGGAAGCTGAAAGTGCATATGAGCAAGCAGGCGATGATGACTGTGACCAGAAGCCAAATCCAAAGTATGTTTATTTCGTGACATTGATGATAAAGTCTTGATTTTTTAAACTGGTGTCCTTTGCATCTTTGGCAAGATCTTTGAGTAATATTGAAGCTTTGCCTTGCCACTGTACTTTGATTATAAATTATTTTTAATGACTCTGGTTCCAAAACAATTGTATCAGTATAATTACTTGCTTGTGAATTTTTGCTAGGAAAAACAAGGCATGTCATCTTTTTCTGCTCCGAATGTACTCACAAAATTAATTAATTCCCTTTCTTACCTTAATTTTAAATTATGCATGTTTCAGGTTGAATTGCGAGGTAAAAAACTACCGAGAAGAACCAAAAGGGATAGTGTTCCTGTCCAAACTACTTCTTCTGTTCCAAACCTGCCATTTGTGCTTTGCCAGCAATCCTCTTCTTTCCATATCACAGTCTGGTACAATGCTAACCATCAAATCAACCTGCAGCCACTGTAAGGAGGCATTCACGTGGACCAGCCAGCCATATATGCTTGGAAAGTTCCCTGCTGGAAATTTGTTGCTTAGCTTTGCCATTCTGTGTTCTGGGGCATCGATAAACAAGGTCCTACTTGTATTCCAGCACATGGGTGTCCTTGTTTATCACTATCCAACGTACTTCTACCATCAACGACATTTGTTGGTTCCTTCAATTGTAAAGTACTGGCGAGGCTACCAGGCTGAGTTACTAAGAAAACTTGGAGGAGAGGAAGTGGTGCTTGCAGGAGATGGCAGACATGATAGTATGGGCCATTCGGCAAAATATGGCACATACACAATATTCTGTTGTACCATTGGCTATATTATCCATATTGTGCTAGTTCAGGTAATAACTTAGTCCATCAAGGAGCTGTGTCTCACACAAACTCTTTTAAATATATAACAATCAAACCCTGTGGTTTCATTAGAAGGCAACTTATAGCAGTATGTTCATACAAAACTTCTGAGATTTCCTCCTGGCCTGCATAGGTTAGTTATAATACTTGGTTCAAAAGTTATGACTAATTACCTTATTTTGCTATATTTCACCTCCTGGTCCTAACAGAGGTTGGAGTGGTGTGGTCATTAATTTTGTAAGGCAGTAAATTTAGGTTATGCAACTTCCTTTCCAAAATCTCTTTGGGTTTGATGTTTGGGGAAGGGGTTGTGTCTTACAGGAACATTCAGATTATATATCTCTTTGGCTTCTCTGTTTGCATAACAGCAGCTGTTCTATTGATCTTCAGGCAAACCAGACTGGAAGCAGTTCTGTCATGGAATTCAGCGGCCACCAACAGGCATTTGCATTCCTACTTGGCACAGCCATGATAATCAAAGCCTTCGTTTCAGATCGACACTCTCAGATTGCAAAGTGGATGAGGGTCGAATGCCCCAAAAAATGCAGAGAACTGGGAAAACCTGTGATAGACCATTTTTTTGACCTTTGGCATATAGGGAAAAGTAAGTTGCCAAATAAAAGCATTCATATTAGCATCTACAGTCATGACATTTGAACATATTACAAAATATGGATTTAATGCAAAATTACTCCTTAAAAACAGGTCCACACAGGTGGAAGTGGAATAAATTATAGAGAAAAACTTACTTACTGTATGCTTGCACCACTAGTGATGATTATACACATAACAACACTACTGTATGAATAGTATCAGAAACAGTCTTTGGACTGTAAGATCTGATTTTGTCAAAACGTTTCCATACTCTGTCTCATACCTTTCTTCTTATTGCTATAGAGATCCAAAAAATGCTAACTAAGCTGAGTAAAGAGAAAGGCATGGAGGCAATTGGTCGATGGAGAAAAGCCTGTGTCCGCCACTTTTATTGGTCAGTGACATCGACACAAGCAAAGCTCCAGCAAGTGATCCTTGCAAAGTTTAAATCCTTCCAGCACCATATACTGAACCAGCACACCAACCTACCCGACAGGCTGTTCAACAAGTGTGCTCATGGCTTGGTTACTACTCAATGCCTGTGGCTTACAAAAGGTAATAGCAGCCCTTTTCATAATATTACCATGTAATACACTTCTGCCCTTTTGCAAGAATTTGTCACATTATCAGTTACCATATAACTTGTGGCTGGAGCTACATATGTACATGATTTCTGGAAATAGATAGAGCATTTTTCATTAGCTTGAATACCAATTTCCATATACATTCTTGTATGCCTATAAATATTTCTCCTTTTGAGATGGCACAGGCCTTCTATTCCTGATACAATGTTGGGATTGGAAACCATCTGTAATTGGTAACCAGGCCAATTGATTACAAAAAATAACTTTCCTTCAACATAATTAATATCAAAATAAGATAAAAGATACTCAATGATTTTGTCATAGTAGCACTTTAGTGGCATATTAACCAATTGGCCTGTGAAATGGGGTGTACATGCATATTTGCCTGACTCGTCACTGGTTGAACTAGTTTTTGCTAAGGAGTGTTAAAAGCATAACATACATGTATAATATTAAGTGAAACATACTTTCTACATCAGGTTCAGAGGCATACAACAAACTGTGCGAGACGCTAAACAACTCCTTCTTGCTGAGGGGCATAAAACAGGCATCCCCAGTTCAGCAAACAAGCTGCCTAGAGGGCTATCACTCCGTGGTTAATCAGTTTGCACCAAAGATGCTGGCATTTTCATATCTTGGGATACTAAGCAGGTAATTTCACAGAAATTTAATGCAGACAACAAAATAATAGGGGACCCTGGGTAGCTATTGATCTGTGGCTCAGAAGTAGTGGTCACTGATGATATTGCAATATTGTTATTCACTAATTGAACAAGAATACAGAAGTGATCAGACTGGAGTTTCCAACTTTATTTTGTTTATACTATTTAAAGGACTATTCTTGCTGCTCTCCATTTCAACTGTAACCTGAACAGGGAAAGCTTGAAGGATGCACAGGGCAAAACAAAACTCTGTGTTGCATATCGGAAGTTCAAAGAGGGAGAGGGAACAGTCAGGGAAGCACATGTCAAGCAGGATTTTGGTACGTCATTTGGATATTTTCTTGTGTGAAACAAATAAATGGCAATTATAGTTTTTGCTGTTGGTTTCTATAAGGCGGCTCAAACTCTTTCAAATACCACTGCTATTTTTATAATTGGATGTCTGTTATTGTTCTCTGCTATGGAAAAAGACAGTGCATTTGTAGAGCCTGATTTAAAATGTGAATTGTCTAAAATATTCCCAACCAACTACAATACACTGAATGATATTTTTGGACTGACCTGGACATATTTTGTATTGAAATTGAGAGCCTTGAGTGTGATTAGTGCCTAACTGTCTGGAAGTGTATCTCACTCTTAGTTTCTTGTGTATCTATCTTTAGGTTATGTTGACAAAATATATGACACACTTGTCACAACACCAAGAGAGGAGTTAGGGCGATTAAAGGATGAGCTGAAAGTACAAGTCCCAGAGCCACTACACAACATGCTGAACAGTAAGGAAAGCAAGGCCGAGGCAATGGAAAAATATCTGTCCAGGAAGAAAAGGGAGACTGTTATATGTCCACCCACATGTTCAAGTACTACATGTATTAACTTTCACTACACAGTGTGTAAAATAAGAACATAAATTTGTTTGCACTAAAACTTTGGCAGGAATAAAAAGAAAATGTACTTTGTTACAGCAAGTAGATATAATAGATGAAAGGTTTGACAGGAAGTCCAATTTCAGTACACCCTCGGCACCATATTTTAATTTATCAGCACTCAATTTATCAATGAGGTGTAAACATTGTTACTTATGGTGAAACTTGCACACTGAAGGGCAAATAATCAATAAAAGAGAACCTTGCATTCAGTTGATATAAAAATCACAATTTTAATTTTTCATGGTTTTTTTTTCAGATGCTGAGCTACTTCAACAAACAGCTCCTATAAATGCCAGTGGAAAGAGGCCAAGAAAGGCACCAACATGCAAAAAATGTGGACAGCCAAGAAAAGGCCACAAGAAAGGCCAGTGCTCCTCAACTAGCAGTTGATGAGCACTGGCCTTTCTCGAGGTCTTTTCCTACAGTTTCGGCCTTTTGTCGTCGGTGATCGATAAAAGGGATGACTCAAAAGGACGTTGGACACCTTAATGAGACTATAATTATATAAACAATGTAATGTAAAAAACGGATTAACTACCCATAACCCTAAGCCTGACTGGTTAGCTTTTAATTAGGGTTAGGGTTAGCAGGTAATATAGTTAAATTTAAACTGAATTGACGCAAGCAGCTAGATAGTGTTGTGGTCGTGTAGGCTCTCTAATAATCTAGATACTGTCTGAGGTCACAGGTTCGAGCTTTAAGTGTCAGCATTACGTTATATAACTCCCAATAAGGTGTCCGACGTCCTTCTGAGCTATAGTATCTAGCCTCGACTTTTGTCGTCGTCCACCACAAAATCAAGAATAAACTCCTTCCTCTCCATTTATTATGCCTCCTTCTATTACATGCATTGGGCTTCTCCATTATATTTAGTATGTTTTAGGTGTTTGTTTACACAGTCAAGCATCTATAAAGTTATTTTGGTTCACAGCAAAAAAATCCTATCACTAAAGAATGCAAAGAAATGTATTACCAGTTGAAGTAATGAAAAGTCATGACCTTGTGAAATTTAGCAGTAAGAAGTTGTTTAGTAACTTTTCAGAAAGCTGAAGAAGTTATGGCTCATTAAAATAGGAAATATGCATATCAATATACAACAAATTTCATCTACCTTTATTTTCATGTTGATTTGCAAAAGAGTATCAACATCTTGTTAAACTAATAAATTTGTTGTATTTGTACATATGATATTGAATCTACATTTTTAAAGTATAAATACTGAAGAATAACCAAGAAAAAATTAAAGGTTGCTCACAACAGTTTTCAAGTTTACTACATTAATTTTTGGTAACAATTATTTGCCCAACCCTCACTGCACTCAAAATTGAATGTATCAATAATTGGAAGGTAATAAGTAGGTACATGTATCATTGATTTAGCTACTGCTGCTGCAGTAACAGTTATAACATCATGCAAAACATTTTTGGGTTCAACGGAAGTTGGACAAATGATAACAATAATCAATATTTAACCAGGGTAACCCCTTCAGTCACACATGACTGTTATCAATTGAGGCCCTGTTACCAACTTGCCGACAGTATGTGGTTGCTTGTTACCAGAAAATATACCACAATAAGTTTTCATCCATAAAGATAGTCACATGCATCCAGTGGTGGGAAACTGGAAACCTGATGTGAGCCAGCTTACCAAAATATATGTACATAGAAAATATTGTTATGTTACATTGTTCATGTGGTTGCTGGGCAAGAAAACAACTTGAATTGCAAATTGTTGTTGTCTTGCACATTTATTTGCTCATTTATTACTGTACTTACATACATGTACATGTATTCACATCTGGATACAATAAATACAATAGACCTTATGCATATGATAAATGAAGGCTGATTTATTATTCTGTTATATTCATGAAAATCAGCCTCGCTAGCCTTGTTGCAGCGTAAAAATAATTTTGAATTTTGCACGTGAATTTTAGCGTGACTATAAAAGAATAATTAATCAAACCTGCATTTGTAGTTCAAATAATTTTTTTGTAAAATTTAGTCCTCATCCTCTTCGTAGCCTGTGTACTCCTCATCAGCATTTGGGAAGGCTTGCCGGATGCTGTTGTATACACAGTTAGGTAGGGGAATCCTTCTAGAGGCACCAACATACTCATACACAAGGCGCACATATTGGCGATATGCTACTGATCTCAGGAACCTAAAGAAATAAAAATTACAGAAGATTATTTTTAGTGTATACTATGCCATATAAGCAAATTTTGTGTTGAGTCCCCACCCCCAGGCATTACCATTACCCCAAATGAAGGATTAATTCTTTGAATATTGTCTTTATTGATAAACCTATCACCAGATATAAGACACAAGGAGGGGAGGGGGGAGGCACTACTGGAATTGACTGAGGCATAAGAATTAACAGTGCCAACAAGACTACATAATTATTTCAAACACTCACTCAGACTCAGCTGCATTTCTTTCAGTTCTTGTCGTCGAGTAAGACTTCTTCGCTTTGGTCTTCAGACCAATGGCAGCAGTTGAAAGGACCCAAGTGTCAAGGCAACATGCAGCATAGCCTGGATGCTCTGTGATGCATTCCCCTCCTTTTCCACCTCATACATTCTCTCACTGCACCTGTCGATGTCCATACAACACCTGCACTCTTCAGGCTTGGTAATTCGCTCAGGGAGCAATTGGAGCATTTGCACCTGAGAAAATATTGAAATGGAGGAGAAACTATGCATCAATTGGAACAGAACGATCAGCTGAAATTAACGCCAAATTCCACTCTACTACAATTTACAAATTCTTACTACAACAAACAGTAGTGCGTTTTCGAAGGTAAAAAAAAAAAAAGGAAATAAGCACATTCAGAACCTAAACTAAATGTATGCTCTCCATATTGCGCCACTGTGAAGTTATAAAACAACAAGACAAAACTTGCGAAAGCAAAGCTAAAACTTTGCTTCGGCTTCAATGAGTCTAGGAATGAATTGGAAAGTAGTCAGGTGAAATTGTTGCTTAGTCTCAAGCATCACACTTGTAAAGCTTGCCTGTTTTGAGAATACAGCAAACAATACATCTACTTACCAATCTCTGATGTCTTCCTCGCCAGAAAAACGACTCAGCAAATCCTGCTCTTCCTCTTCCTCTAGAGCTAGCTGCTCCAAGTATTCGGCTGCCTCTTCTTCTGTCTGAACTGGCTCAACAAAGTCATCGTAGTTGCCAATTTTTTCATTTACATCGCCTGTATCGAGCGAAGATGATCCATACAAACTTTCTGAATCACTGTTGTCACTACAGCTTTGAAAATCGTCGTCAGAAAGCGAACTAGAAGTAATAGACATTGTGCTAGTTTTAGTGAATGAAGCACCGAATTTTCTCTCGATCGATCAGTGACTTGAGAAAATGACGTCACAACACAAAACAATATAGTTTTGAATACATTACCGCAACTTCAATCGCGGGCTCACTGGAACATAAATCCTTAATGGCGGGCTCGAAAAACACCACTTTCCAAGTTGAATATTTTCGCTTTGCGGGGCCCAAACTTCATTTCAGTGACCCAGACAGGTACAGCGAGATCTGACAAGCTGTAAGGAGCGCGTTTTTGTTTCATACGTGACATGAAGTTTTGATCGTAGTAGCACTTTAAAAGAAACTGGACATGCGCTTCACTTATCACTGTGTCAAAATATTGCATTGTACTCAAACTAGAGGTAAAATACAAGTTTTCACTTGACAATTTTGCCTTGCTCGTGTGAAAAGGGAAATTTGGCAATTTTTTACTTGACAAGTGTCCTTGTTCATAAACTGGCGTTGTTCGTGTGGACGTGCAACAAGGAAAATATGACAAGGAATCCCTGTTTGCTTGCGACCTGGGTCCTATTAAAGATGATAATCCACTGTACAATATTATTGTTGTTACAAAGAAAAATTGTCAAGGAAAAACTTGTCAAATTAAATTTGTTGTTTATCCACACAAGCAAATAAAAATTGTCAATGTCCCTTGTCAAGGAAAACTTGCTTGTGTGGAAGGGGCTTTATAAACAGGTCTGGATCCATCACTGTGATATGTAGTACCCCTATCCTTGCTTTGATTTTACTTTATGCACCTCCCTTTCCCCTCCTGGTAATTATTTCACAGTCCCTTAACCCGCGCAGTGCCTCTCTCCTCCCAGGAATACAAATGGTTACCAGCAACATAATACTGGTGGGAAACAATACACTAGGATATTAATTTTACCTGAGTGACCATTCATTCTCAAATATAATTATTCAATAATTATGCAGCATAAATCTGTATACAGCATCCATTCATTATCATATATATATATAATCCCGAGATGCCCATTGGGCCCCTTTGATGTTTTTATACACACGTGCAGCCGGTATGGTATGTAAATAAGTTGCCGGTTATTGTAAAATCGATCCTGTGTTTTTAAACAAGATGGCAACAGCAAAGGAAAAAAGGTTCCGGTGGAATACCCGGTAACTTATTTGCATGACATTGAATGAGAATGGATCCTTTTGGGTTTTTTCTGTGCTTCGTTTCTACAAATGTTCAGCCGATATGTAAATAAGTTGCAGGTTATTCAAATCGCCCCTGATTCTCTGGTGACCGACTCTTCCCACGCAATTTAAAATTTGGTGCCCGGGCTGAACTTCGTCATGTAATCGTAACAAAATTCCAGCCCCCTAACCGGGCTGAGATTTCAGCCCGGGGCTGAAATTCACCATGTAATCACCCTCTAAGGCTGCCAATTTTTAGCCTCAACTCATGTAAACATTGCATTGATTTTTATGCTAGCGACTGGTTGCTTCATTATGCATCTCCATTGTTTCGAATCGCCATGCAAATGTAAATTTCAGTACATCACAAATTCATATAACGCTTGATTGCTTTCGCGAAGATTTTTTGGAAAATGCTAATCTGCCAGGCCAGTATTGCAATAACAATGGAGGACAGGTAATCACTTGTCACACTTTTCACTCTTCCAGTGTTCTAGCGGCTATGCCGAAGGCTAGCAGTGAGCGCAAGCGGAAAGCCACTCTGCTCAATATAAAACCGGGCATGAAAAAAAATGAAACCATGTGAATGTGAGGACCACTCAGGCCACTTAAGGCATGGTTTGCCTGTTAATATGACATATTTTTATTTCAAAGGGAAGCTGTTGTTCAATCTTTCCGAAATTTGTAGGGAACAATCTTATCAGTATCCTTAACAACTTTCACTTTTTAAATTTAGGTCACGTGACTCAGAATGATTGTTAAACGGTTAAAATCTTCGGACTAAAATGGGGTACAGAAAGCAAACTTTATTTAATCATTTCTATGATTAATTATATTACATCTGAGAATATCTTCATGAAATAGCCTTGTATGCATGTCCATGTTAAATAGGAATTTGCATAATTAGAAGAAACAGGTCACGTGCATGATAAATGATTTAATAACTTCTAATATAAATGAAAAAGTACTAGTATACAAGGCAGATACACAAATGTATTTTGTGACGTGACAAAGGAATGTCACGTGACACCAAAAAGCATTTTCATCCGAATAAACTAGTGAAATAAAGGTCAGATTAAGTTTACGGTTTGACGAAACTAGTTATGTCGACAAATAAACAGGATGTTTTATTTCTCTGCTGGGGTCTTCTGATGCAAAACCATGCCTTAAGTAGCCTGAGCAAGTATGATCTGCATTGTTGATTTATATTTATTAATTTACTTCAGTATTGTGCTTTGATCGATTTATGAGCAATGAAACTATACTGAACTATTTGTTGGACATGCATTTTCTACTGCATTTTACAGGAATCTCAACAACAACTGGCGTCACCCATAACTGAGGTGAAAATAAAAAAAGGGAACAAGGAAACGGCTACGGCAGGAGTAGTGTTCCGAACACGTTAGAACTACCGTACTGTACACTCTATAGAGACTGGAGCTTCATATGTTTGATTTAGTTGGAATCCGATAACTCCATTAACGCCATGGCTCACTGAAAACCATTTTATGTGGGATGGCGTTTGGTGTCGATTTAGTTAAAATCTTCTAGCTAAACTATCAATCAATGTGACGAGTCAAAAAAGTTGATTATCTTTGTGAGGACTTTCGCATCCTTTGTAACTCTGGGTTTGCTCTTTTTATGAACAATCTGTTGATAGGCCGAAGACAAAGCCAGCATTGCTAGCAGCCCTCTAGCACCACCCTTCTTGTAAATGTCCTCCAATGTTCTAAGATCAAATCCAGGTTTTGCTGACTTTTCTTTCATGCCAACTGAAATCGGACTTCTTTGTAAAGTCAACTTGTGTGACTTTGCTTGCAGTGCCGACTCCATCCCTTGAGCAAATTCCTCTCCACTAATGGCACCTTCAACAAACCTTTCCACAGAATGTTAGCCAGCGCTGCCACACCTTCTTGCGCATCGTGTGCATCAAACTTCTCGTGGAGATCAGACAAAGACTTACTCTTGCAAGATTTCAGAGGGCTCGATTTCTGTTTTCATTTCAATCAAGATCAGCTTGAGAGAGTCCAATAGCATAATTTGAGAAGAGAGAAATTGTTCAAGTAAACTGCTTCTGTTTAGGGCATTGAACAAAATCGGGAAATCAAAGCGGTCACCATTTTGAGCGATGAGGACTGGATGACGTGATTCTTTGTGCTGTTGGAGGAAACAGCAAAACTCAGTTAGTCCCTGCATCTGTGATACAACTGTTAATACTGCTCTTCTCTTTTCCAGTACTTTTTTCGCCATTTCTGTACTGGACACTAATTCCATGCACTTTCTTTGCCAAGTCAGCAATAGGTCGTTTCTCTGGAAAAAGATGAGTAGAGAAATATTATGTATGCCAGTAAACATTTATCGGCATTGCCTATATTTTTTAATATAATATCTTTACTGGTCTTTACTCTCCTTGATCATGAATAGTTTGCATTTAATTTTACATGCACCAAAAGAAAAGTTCATTCAGTTAACATGATTTGGAGCCAGTGTTTTCTGTGTGTGAGCAGAGTAAGCTCTCTTCTTTTGGTCAGCGAAGTAAATTTCATAGCTCGCTAATCGAGCTATCTAGTTCGGTTCTGTTTCTAACTGTTGACACGACTGTTCAAAAAAGATACACAACTTTTTCAGTCCTTTCAAATTCATTGAACACTAGAAAATGTCTTATACTTCAGTGAAGTGTGATTAAAATGAGAGATTTCTCATACAGCAATCAACTTTTCATTCATACCTTTTCGTGCTTTCACTGGCGCTTTCACTGTGAGTTGGACTATTCGCCATGGCGTTGATTTTCCGCCAGAAAAAGGTCATTACTTGAATGAAAACAGAAAAAAAATCTAAAACATATGTAAATAACATGTCCCTAATGTGATAATTGAATTATCTGGCAAAAACACCTGAAGTATCAAGAGAAAACTTTGAAAACTAACCTCACGTCCTTCTATTTCCGAGACGACGGCAAATCGATCTCACCAATGTCGTCGACTTTGGCTCGACGTCGGCAAGTGCCCAGATAGGCATGCGCAGTAGGCATGTCACGCAATCCAACGGCACCGTCGAGCAAAAGTCATTGATTCGTAAGCTCCCTAATGACATCTCTATTACGCCAGTCATCCACTTTGTTAAATGTGGCATTGAACTCCTGGAAGGAAATTCCATATTCCACCAATTTTGGAAACCTTATAGAAAACCTTCAATTTCTCTACAATTCGAAAATTTCCAAGCCCAGCATTCTCCAAATCTTGCATTGAATTTTGTATATACTGGGGCCCTGCATCGGGATGAAAAGCTGGTATAAACCCTACGGGCGATTGTATATGGGCCTGGCATCTGCAACACTCGTTTTGCAACATCTTCATTCGGGACCCCAACTTTTACTCTGCTTTCTCCAAGCTAATGTTAGTTTTTTGTAATTCCTTCTTGATAAGCAGGTATTTTATGGAACAATGATTCATGAAATAGACAGCAATTTTATTTAACTTATATTTCTCCACAGAAAATTATCAAGTCAAATTTCTCTAGCAGCAGGCTTGGGGAATGCAGTGGGGTGGAATGGTTTTTGGAAAATTTAGGGAGTATAAGTGTTTGGAAATGTTCTTTTCAGATGGCTATTACTGCATGAGAGAGGTGATTTTTAATTCCATGGTGCTGCTATTAGTTGAACAAGCCAATATTAATTGTTAAAATCCCCCCTTCCCAACTCTTTACATCACAAAAATACATGATCTCTGAAGTGCTTAGAGCAAACCACCGGCAACGGCAAAGAACGGCTTGGGTCAATTTTGCATGTATTTCTAGCTCTGAGCGATCGATTGATGCCTGGAATTACGTCACGAGTTGTGCTAGATCAAGTACTCTCACGATGGTTCTGCTACTCGGTCATGTTTTTAAATAATGCAATTTTCCCAGACTTTGAAAATTCATAAAAAAAACTCGCAGTTTCAACCAAAAAGATTTTTCTTTTCGGCATTCTGATCAGAAAAATGTATAGATTATTTAGAACAAAGTTTGGGGGTTATAGGCACTTTAAGACCTCAACTTCACCTTGAGTGAAATTCCAACTTTGCTCAATATCTTTCATCAACCCTTTTTTTTACTCTCTCCATCTCAGATTTGAACTCAACTCGTAAAATATCCAAATCTGCGTGTATCTTGGCAAATCCTTTGGATACAATAGTTCTTAGGCAATCTATCGAATATCTCAACCCATTTTTGTCGCCGGGGGCGAACATGCCTTCTTCGTTCCCTGAAGAGCTTGAGATATGTTTCGGTCTCTTTCTTTTTCTACTTGCCGGCCATAAAAGGCGTTTATACTTGTCCTCCAGGTCTTTTAAAGAACGAACTTTGCTTTCCCTGTTCATAGTGATCTTATATGTTCTTTATGGAACAGGTTTTATTGCAGGTTGGAACATAAAGTGGCTTTTTTAGTTTGTAATTCTAGTGTGTAAACTTAATGTTCTAGAATGTGACCACCACCTTCTGTACAACCAAAATGAAATGAACTTAACAATAAATTATATAATATAAAACATCAATACCATTTCAAAGGCTTTTCTTTTTCTTGGTGTTAAGCACATGTATCTTCCTTTTGTATTAGGTGTCAATTACTAAAATTGAAAAGGAATGACTATGTAAACCAGAATTGCAAATTACACAATCATCTAATAATACCAAGTGAATATTCCTAGGAATTGCAAAGCAAACCAGCGCATGTCCCCAGCCTGACATCCACCAAATCGAGAATTTTCTGAGCTACAATGTATTGGTAAAACAGCTGACCTATCCAGAATAGTGTGCTGGATCACTATGGCTCGCCAGCAATTATGGATATTATAAATAAATGTAATTTTGTTGCAAGTACTAGACAAATGTCACTCACCATTGCAACACCACAATCAGCATTCTGCTTTTGCTGTGGCATTAAAACTGGCACTCTCTGCCTGCAGAGCCTTGTCCTCCTTTCACAGTCCTGTAAAGTAATGTGATTTATTATATCAGCCAGAACAAAATTCCAGGACTTTACAAGATTTTACAAGGCCTTTTACAACCTTTTTGGTATTCAATATGTGACTATTAAATAAATGTCACTTAACACTTGTAAGCCAATAATATATAATAATATATATACAATGTAAAACTTACCCTCCATTTTTTGTTTGATTTCTTTCTCCATTTCTCAAAGAAACTTCACCTCTTCTATTGTTAACCTTGGCACTTCTTGACCTTTTTCTTCTCTGAACTTCTTCATTTGGTACATCTCTGCTGATTCCACAAGCTGATTTAAAGTTGAACAAATATATTTTTTAACATCAACAGTTAAAAAAGGCCTAAATATATTAACAACTCACAGTGTCAAACACTGTACAGTTATAAATTGCTGCAAAAAAATAAGTACTCACTAAATAAAGTTGTAGCTAAAAATTAATAAAATAATGCCTGGTACCTGTACACTTCTATAGCTCAACAGGACAAAACAAAATAGTTTACCAGTCCGCCCTTGGGGAATAGGCACTGGCCTAGTATCTAAAGGATGGCCACTTAATGCAGGTTCACCACTAATTAGCATTCCTGGTGTAGTGAAAGTGCAGTTATTTTTTTATTCAATACCCAACAGTATAAGTACAAAAAATAACCCTTGAAGCTACAATCGTGGTCAACTGTTGAGACACTTTACCAAATTTCAAACAATTTTGAGTACTACAGCCTATTTGTTCAACCCCCCTCCCCCCATTTCAATGTTGTCGCGTTGTGAAAACGATGTTAAATCGAAGCAGGATGAATTGGCACCCCATGAAACAACATTGAGCAGGGGGAGAGGGGGATAAAAATAGTTCTACCCGCTCGTTGGTTAAGTGACTTGTGAAAAGTGTGTGGATATTCATTTGTCTCAACTAGTTCTTGACCACGATTGTGTGGAGCATGTTTTAAGCGAATTTGTCGGATACTGCGTTTTTTTTTTTAGTTTTTTCTTTTGGCAAGCTAAGGAGCCGATATCACTTAAGGCTCTTCGAATTGCCTTATTATATCGATTGTCACCATCACAATAGGCTACATGAAAATTTTTATGAGCAAAAAACAGACGTCTCCAGTCACCATGCAGGCATGCTCTGTTTGCAGAGTGGGCCTCTAGATGCTATTGTAGGTAGACATTAGCGTATTTTCTAGCTCTATTTAGCCCCTGCTCTCTATTAAGCCCCCCTCCCTTCCGTCAGGCTGATGTAAATGACTTTTTCAGCAATATTTTCTGGCGTTTCAGTCACTGTATTGAAAACGTGGTCTTAATTTCAAGAACTATCATTGAGTTAGGGTAAAAATGGACGTTGCATTTGTAAGACGGTCATACATAACCCATTTCTTGTTCTGTTTTAGTTAGTGGTATAATAATAAAGTTTGAAAAATTAATGTAAATTTTCTCGAAAATTTAGGATTTGAAATAAGCCCCCCCCCCCCCTCTCTATTTTAAAAGCCCCCCTCTCTAATAGGGCCCCCCTTCTTGAGGCCTAAAATTAAATCAGCTCCCCCGGGGCTTAATAGAGCTTTTACAGTATTTGATATGGCTGATGGTGTTCTCACTAAACTCAGCACAGGGAAAGCGATATGCTCTCTTTTGAATTGGTATTTCCCTTTTCTGTTGTTCCTCTAACGTTCCTTCACTATGTTTATTGAAGTGGAGCCCTATGGTCTGTGGATCTTCCACCATATGTGAATAAAGTACTTTCATTTCCTGAGTGAAACAAAAATAAACAAATACCAGATTTATAAACAAGGTGATTTTTCACAAATAAATGTTATTTTAATAACCAAAATTTAACATCAATCAACACAGTCAGCTTCAACTGTCTATTTCTATGGCTAAAATGTGTGCCCCAAGAACACGATTGGTTTGATCACTAACTGGAATGTTTTGGTTTTGATGTAAATGTTTTGATGTACATTTGTAAATGATCGAAAACAACTTAGGTTGCCCCCTCACATTCATTACACTGTACATAAATGGCATGTGATGGCACTGAAATAAACTGGAACATTGTTTCCAAAAAAAGAAAATAATCTCCATCTCCAACATAAAATATTTATATAATAAAAATTAATGTTAAATGCTGAATGAACAAGAACCCCTGAAGGGATTTACAAGCGGTGCGATTTCCCGGGGGGGGCACTCCCTTATTTTCGCTATATAGGAACGTGCAGCTGGACAGGGTATGGTTTTTGAGCATTTTGGTCTGGAACAGGGTATACCAAAAGGCATTTTTGGGTAATCAGGGGTATCAGTTTCCCAGGAGTTGGCATGAAGATCGGTAATTGATACTCTGGCATAGGGTAGATGAAGTAGTCAGACGAAAAGAAACGCGTAGGAGTGTTAAAAAAAGCTTTACAACTACAACTCGCAGTGCTGCTTAGTAGTTTAGCCTTTTGGGTTAGAAAGAAAATCGTTAAGAATCGTCCGGAATAGGGTATCTTTTTTCAACATTTAGGGCCTGTTTACATGGAGGGAGGGTGACCCCGGAACCCGGGTCACCCTCCCT
This sequence comes from Desmophyllum pertusum, assembly GCA_029204205.1. Classification (NCBI taxonomy): domain Eukaryota; kingdom Metazoa; phylum Cnidaria; class Anthozoa; order Scleractinia; family Caryophylliidae; genus Desmophyllum; species Desmophyllum pertusum. The sequence continues at coordinate 2,650,081 of MU825878.1, forward strand.
CCCATGTAAACAGGCCCTTAGTCTGGAACAGGTTCGCAAAATTAGGGTTGTTATAGCCAGCCGGCACACCCCCACCCAAATTTTTTGGGAGAACCCCCGGGCCAATTTCACCTTGAGGGGAGAAAGAACAATGCACCCCTCCACCCCCTCGGTCAGTTTTACTCTGAGTTCTCCCGCCAAATCTAAGAGTCAACTTCGAACCTGCGTGACGAAAAACGTGACTGGGTGATGCAATATTTTGGCTAGCGTAAGTTTGAGCTTAGTCAAGTTTACTGTGTAGAAAACTTTAGCTAATGTCAATTGCATCATAATCAACAAGGGCACAGATGTGTTTTTCGCTCAACGTGAAAAATAAATTGTGAATGACATATATGCTGTGGAATTGGTAAGAAAAAACTGTTATGTTTTTGGGACCGAGTTTTATCGTTCGTTTAATGAGGTAGGGCTAGCGACATGAAAAAAAAACGTCCATTTCTTTGAAGCGGCTCGATGCCCATATAGGCCGCTTAATAAATGGAACAAAAAAATGATGATTAGTTAAAATACAACTCAAATACGTGGCAGTTGATAAAACAGTTGTTTTTATCAATGATTATTTTGATAGCCTCACTTCCGATTTCAAACAACAAAAGGGAACCTTGTGACAAGCTCAAAGAGTAATCTTGATTTCGATGATTCAACAAAGTTCGATCATTAAGTACCCGCTGGGACGACAAAGAGAAAAAAACAATACAAGATCGAATAACGCCAGTACACGCAATTCGACTCCTTTGCTCCCTGTGTCATTTCAAGTCCATCAAGTTTCATTTCTGCTGAAGTAAGAAAGACGACTTTTTGTTTGTTATCCAACTACATTCTGAAAACTCTGCATTCAGCACATACATGATCAGCTTCACAGATTAGTATTAAAAAGAATCACTGTTCTCTTGCACATATTTTTGATTTCTCCACTGCAAGTATTTGAATTATTCATCTCTTGTAGGAAAAGACGATTAATAAGCTTATTCCTGACTTCATAGGTTAACTTTAAGATGCTCAGCTTCAGCAGATTAGTATAAAAAATAATCACTTTTCTTATGCACAACATTTTTGATTTCTAGACAGAAAGTATTTGAATTATTCATCTCTTGTAGGAAGAGTGTGAATGTTAAAACCTTTCACGACAAACGATTAATAAGCTTATTCCAGACTTCATAGGTTAAATTTAAGATTACTGTGTAGAAACTGAAATATATATCAAAATGCCATCAACTAATGACAAATAGTCATTTGAAAACATACCTTAATTATCTTAATACCACTAATCCAAGGACACTTAATCACGTTTACAAAAACATATACCACGGGGTATCGTAACTGCGATCACGAAGAGAAATCCCAATGCGGATTGCTTTCATTGCTCATAGACACAATACCTCTATTGCATCATCTTTACATGACCAGAGATTGCGTCGTTTCAAACCGTAGGATCGAATAACGAGAAAAGGTCACAAAAACAAAATTTAGCACATTTAGCAACAACACGCTGTTCGCTGCTGTGGGACATTTGTCTTTGCTTTTTCCAGTGCGATTACTGTAATAAACTAAATACATCTACGCACTTACACGAACACTACAGAAAGAATGTGGAAGAGAAATTCTCTACTGGCTAATTTCAGACCGAGATGCGATAAGATCATGTCAACCGTGAAGAGGACTAAGGCTAGCGCCCCCACGAAAAAAAAAATGCATTTCTTGAAGCGGCCGCTGCGCATGGGCCGCTTAATTAAACAATTAAATATAAATTTTATAACTAATAATAAAACATACATATCGTATACTTACGCTATTTGAAATGTTGGAAAATCCATCAGTAACCGTGTTCACTATGGCTATTGCAGGTTCCTTGTTACCTGCTTTGGTTTTAACATTTCTAAGTGGATTTCATCCAAGTAAGCACCTATCATCATAAATAAAAAAAACATGGTGACCCAGACAAGTTTCAACAAAAAAATTTTATATTATTTTATTTTGTTTTGTTGTATTGTTTTGTTTTGTTTTGATTTGATTTGATTGTTTGAAATTTCAATATTTTGCTAACATCATAGGTAAAAAATAGTCGAGTTATAATGCACCTTAGTGAATTACACGTCATAAAACAGACCTTGGTATGCTAAAGGTCAGAGTCATATTTATACAGACTATTTTGCAACAGTGAATTTGCCTAGGCCGACATTCGTATTTCCTTTCCAAATATTTAATTTGATGCGATTCTTGTAATAAACTCAATACGCTGAAATATTTGAGCTCATACAGCTTGGGGAAATAACCTCTGTATCGAACAGAATTTAAGCTTGAAAGGCCAAGGCTAATGCATTCTCTGCTTTGTTGATAAGGTAGGAAAACAAGCACTCGTGACGGTGGTTTTGGCGCATAAATTTCATTTAAGTTACTTGCTTTTTCAATACATTTGCCTGTTTTTAGCCGTAGAGATTTTCCTTTTCCCTAAAATGTCCTGATTTGGGGCAAATCATGTCAGTGACTTGTATGAAATACCGGCCAATAATTAGAGCTTCTGGTGATTATATTCTGGATTTGGGGGCTACATGCATGTGTCTTTTGCACAAGTAGCTTGTAGTGTACCATAAGGGAAAACGCGACACAAAATAAAATATATATACCTTGCGCCGTTGAAGTAGTATTTGAAGTGTTGTTAGAAGCAAAATCTTGTAATTTAATTTTCCACACTGTATTGTAATTTCCAAAAGTTAACATCTTAGGAGAGAGTGATCCCATGACAAAAGCTCCACACAAACTAACATGTTAATTTAGATACGGGAACTCGCAATTTGTCTCGAGATAGCGGGGGATTCGAGATAAACCGAGTTCGAGATAGGCAATAGTAAAGGACTGAAAAACAATAAGCAAAAACCAAGGGGAACGGGTTTCAGTTCGAGATAGCAGGAGATTCGAGATAGTCGGGTTTCGAGATAGCGGGAGTCTACTGTAGTCCCGTTTTCCTGGTTGGAACATCCCAAATGGATGTTCATGTTCCATTGACATGTTTCTCGTTTTCCTTACCAGTTCCAGGCCTACAATCAAATTGTCACGGCCGTTCCTTTTGTTTCTTCTCTGCTCCCTCCATGGAGCTACTTCTTCACCATGAAAGCCCTTCCATTGAAATTGGTAGGTAATTTTATTTAATTCGGGTAGTGGTAATCATATCTAAATGCTCATATTTCAATGAGGTCGCCTGCACTTTGATCTTCAGCTCATGCTTTTTTGCACGCAAAATATTTTAATTCCTTTGTTTTCTTTAGACTCTTTAGCATCCAGTTGATTGCCCTCACCCTATTCTAAAAAATATGACATCTAACAAAATGGACAAATGGGAAGATAATGATGTGCGGCACTTAATCACCTCTTAGGCTGATCATAAAAACATAGGTTTGGAAGTAAAACACAGAAAAAAAGGAGATTTTCGTCAAAATCACTGCTGTCTTTAATGCCAAGTGTAGTTCGGCTGTTACAGTCGACCAGGTGCATTCCACCACGGTCAAACGTCTGAGCATGCGAAAATTCCTTCAAACGCACATGCTTAGTCAAGCAGAAGTTGACCTTCGTTTCATGTTCATTTCGCCTTATACATGCCATACTTTATTCCCGAAAGAGATAAAAGACGTCCAGAGGAAAGAGGTAAGTGTATAGACTTTGACATGTCTTCATTCTTGTTGTGAAATGCATGACCTTGCCAGTGTTTAATCCCATTACTGTACTATGACTTGTGGAAGAATTATGTCCCTTGCCCCTTTTTGCCAGCCCATATCATAAGAACATGATAAACTGACAAGGCCTTGAAACATCTGGTTTTTCACCATTTTCAATAGCAATATTTCGCTCCAAAGACATATTTTGGTGACAGCTCTTTTTTTGCCACTGGACTCCACAGCAGCCTCCTATTTCCCGCTCACGAGGACTTGAATGTTACTGGGTTCATACATGGAACATTAAGTGTGGAAAAAACATATTTAGATGGGTTTCGCCTATTCCTTGTATGCAAACATCCAATAACTGCTCTTGAAATTATGTCATGGGTGAGTGGACCCCACTGACCACTTCCTATGCTCGGATGAAGTCTTTACATCATTCTTCCCACCACATACTATACAGGTCCCAGAGAAAAGCAGGGGCCAGCCCACATTTCTTTTTGTCAGTTATATTGACAATTGTGCTCTGAAAATTTTAAAAATGGCAAATGGAGTGTCAGGAACAGAAATTATACATGTATATAGTTAATTTCAAAACCACACTCACAGAGCATTAATTTTGTTTTGCCACACAAAACACATTAAGTATATAATAAAAGAAAAATTGATGTTTGTGTGGCAAAAAATAAATAAAGTAAAATTAGTTTGCTCTGTGAGTGTGGGGTTGAAATTACGTATACAATGTACAAAAGACACCCAGAGACCAGCCAGAGCATGACTTGTATTGTTGTAGATTAAAATGAATTTGATGAGATAAAAAGATTTCAAACTACCAGTAGTTTGATTTTGATTTTCCTTTAAATAATTGTTTTGTAGTCATCATAGACTGAAATAAAGGAAAGTAAAAATCAAACTATTTTGTAGTTTCAAATGACTAATAAAGATTTTGGAAACAGTTGTAATAGAATTTTGCAACTAACAAGACTTTATATAAGAAGGAGCCATCATACAGTCACTTCATTATTTATCAACACATTTTCACATAAACGTTCCAATAACATTTTGATTGTTTTTAGCTGAATTACAATATTATAATTTACAGCTTTACAGCCCATTCTTATCAGTCTCACCTGATTTACAGTGCTGACAACTTTGCAAACCATTTCTCAACTCATCAAGGTCAATTAGTCTACAGCCATGTGGTATACACTCATTCTTTAGTTTTTTGTTCTAATAAGTATTCAGTTTATTTTATTAGTGTCTTGTCGTTGTAGGATTCCATAGAGTTCAATCAGGAAAATTATACAAGGTGCCCCCTCTCCCCCCCGTGGTGAGACAAATTCCTCAGAAGTTTTCACCTAATGTGCCACACAATTCGCTAATAGGATTAGATAGAAAGGTTCCCTCCCCCCGCTCGTGTGCCCCCTCACCACCCGTTTTACTCCGGAAAATAAAGTTGTGCCCCCCCGCCCCTTTCTACCTCAGTCCCCCCCCCTTTCCCTATTATAGGCCTGAATTACTGAATAGCCCCGCTCCCCCCCCCCCCCCCCCCAGGGGCAGGTCTTGTTATCCAAAGTGCATGTTGATATGATAACCTCGAGCAAAAATAGTTTTGGCATAAAATTGTCATACTTTGGGTATCGTTGATCAAAATAAAACTCCTCACCGTGGCTCACGCAGGTTCCTCTCTCTTTGTTGGAGACTACATTTTGACGTCCATCAAATTTGCCTCATGACTTTAACCCTCCATTCTATTAGTACCATTCCCAGTCCTCCACTTATTGAACTCCAAATTACTTTTTTTTTTCCCCTTTTTTCATGATTTCTTTTATTGACATGTACCCTTGCGAATCTATTTACAATACAAACGTTAGTAATAAGTTCGACTTATTAACATATTTTATTAAATTACGTTAGTACTGTGATATGTAACCATGCAATTTTAAACACTCACAGGGACAAACATAAACATAACATTGAAGAGACGCACATGACACGCCTCCCCTTTCCTTCCCCCAGCGAGGAACAAAATATAAACAAGCAAAACACAATCTAAAATAATAATGAATAAGATAATACAGTGAAATTACATAGCAAAGCGACAATTAAAGTGCGGGGTCCACAGCCCCCAATTATTGAGGAAATGCGTCTAAAGTACTTTATTTTCCACAATTTCCAGAAGACAAAAGGACCAAAAAACAGAAAAATAAAAAATATCACATACGCATTGTCGGACACAGATTATATAAACGGAAAATACCCATCCCCCCCCCACCATAAAAACACCCCCATAAAAAACCCCCACCCCCCCCCCCCGCCCCATACAAAAAACAAACACATAACACTAAAACAAGGCTCGGTTGAAAGGCCTTAAAAAACACGCCACAATATTGTGATTATGCGTTTTAAACTGGGTTTCATAGCGGAAAAGGGCAAAGCTTTCCCCCCCGCTCCACTTGCGACCATAGACTTTCATCTAAATCATTATAATTATACTGTTAATAGTTTACTAGAATTGTAATATGTAGGGATACGGATTTATATGCCTAATACTGTGATGATTGTGAAAGCACAAAAGTTGTTTAAGTGAATCTAGATAGAATAGTATTCATAACCTCTAGTCATATCAAAAATTTTTATAAATGTATAATAGAATGGACTACAGCTTGAACTACGGCCATCCTGCAATTTCATTTGCTAGGGCTTCTGTTTGTGCTCTTCTGGTTTTGTTCCCCGTGCGTACCTCGTATCCCTGGTCTCTCTTCTTGTCTTGTTGATCGTGCTTTTGGCTGCCAGAAAGCCGGAAATCTCGTAGTTGGTTAGTACGAATTTGCCATTGATGACAAGTCTTGTACTCCGATGACAGTGGCTTTGTTTTGCGGACTTTCTCTTGCTTTCTTCATCGGCACTAGGAATCAAGGTTTTCTTTCTTATATCTTGAATGTACTTCAGAACAATCTTCTCCATGGGAATCGTTGCGTCACCTCTTTTCAGGCCCTTAGGGGATAACGACAACTTCCAGACTAAGGTCTCTGTCGGCTCCGGCAGGTAAAGCGGACAATAATCGGCCCTTGCTTTTGGCCTTTGCCGGGCTTGTTTGTTTACCTAAGCGGTTGAAACACCACAGAATTTCATGTTGTTGACATTCACAGTTTCCGAATTAAATGTGAGTTGCCCCCCCACCCCCGTCAGCTTAGCACATTTGTCGCACAAGTGTTCCGTCACAATCTTCTATCGGAGCGATGAGTCAGCACTATTCGATAGAAAAATAAGATTCCACCTTCTGCTGTAGATACTTTGCCGGGTCAGACTCTGATTCCCTTGAGTGGACTGTTTGTTTTTCGGACTTCGACCAAGTCATCTTGTTCCCATTTTGACTGTGAATCTTGGATGGACCTCCGTTGTCAGCAAGTACCCAGTAATGGGATTTGGGTGTTTTTAAGCTTTCGTTTTCAGGCCCTGCCGATTTCGTTCTGGGCATCATCAAGCCTTGTGCTTCTTTATAAATTGAGCGGGAATGCACTTGTTCTCTTGTGAGGGTTTGAGTAGCATGAATCTCTCGACTGGACTGTTATGCTTTTGCAATCAAAACTTTGGGTATCGACGGTCACAGCTGAGTTTTGATGCAGGCTGCCATCTTCTATTCTTGCCTCGATGGATTCATTTGCGGACAAGAGCTGCTTAACTCGTGGATGCTTGGTCTTCTCGGTGTCCCTTTCTGGCTATTCTCCATCGTTGCTAACCCATGGGATTGCTTCAAGCAAAATGAGATTATTTGGCTGAAATTAAGCTCAATGTACATGCCAGTTCTAACCGACTAACAAGTCATACAGGTAAACACGGAGCTTAAAAACACACGTCTATCCTCTATGGACTCATCCCTGACTCTGAACTCCAAATTACTCCTCTGTTTATTCACTCTTGATTTATTTACAAATCGGCCCTTTCACCTCGTAATGGCCTTCGCTCTCCAGCTTCACTTGCAATTGCCGTCCAGCTCGGTCTTGTCTCTCGTGTGCTGAATTTCCTTGTCCAATGAACTTTAACACCAATACCTCCAACCATGAAGAGTACACCTCCACCACTCCGCCCGGGACTGGCCAACGGCCATCACGACCGTCACTGTTTTTTCTGGCTTGAACCGACTACCTGAACTAATTACTACACACGCCGTGAATCGTTTTGGGACAGTGAGATCATTCGTAGTTTGTGGCGATGATGCACATTTGCCTTTCCTCTATAGCAAAGAAAGCTAAAGAAAAAAGCGGGACACCAACGTGGCGGAAAAAACTGCTTGAGAAGCAAATTTTTTATTTGTTTTTATTAAGAATTGATTTTGACTTTTCAATCCTGGCGTTGAGCACGCTTCGCACCATCTTCATTAACCCCATGCCTCATGCCGCCAAAGAAAACCTAATATAGAGCAACCTTAATTTGTTAGGCTACCAATATTTGACAAAAAAAGAGTTGATGTACACTCTTCGTTAAACAACGCCAATTTAAACAGTTGCAATGTCATTCAACCTTGACTCCCCCCCTCCCCCGATATCAATGTTGTCTGATTTTCGTGAGTGAATCTCATTCAAAACCTCGTTCTTTCCGAACCAACAATGGAAGGGGGCGATTCACCTACGCGCCCCTATATCTTTGCATTGTGGAGGATAGTGTGGGGTCAGAAATAAAGATTATGTTCCCCCCAAACTTATTTTTCAAATAAAAGTAGTGCATTTTTATAAACGAAAATTAGTTTTTTTAACGAAGAGTCCCTGTCTCAAACCATTTTGCAAGTCATGGTCTGAGTACTTTAACCCTTTTTATAACCTGCTCGTGTGGAATTTTTTGGTTATTGAAGATTAGCGAGTACTTTAGAACCTGTAATGAATAGTTTTATAAAAATTGTTAGTTATTAGTCTTGTTTCCTTATTCTTGCGTTATTCGTTTGTTTAAATGACACCACTAAAAAAATATCAATTTGTTTTTTTTCGCACGTTTTTGTTCTCGATGTAATTGAAATCTAATATTACCCCTCATCTAAAGGGTCTATGAATACTATAAGATATTCGCTCAGCTTGGCTCAATATAATGCAAATCTAGTGATTGCGTAGTGTCGTATTATCATGCGTCAAACTCATTCTCGTAAAGCTAAATTAATACAATCTAGAAGAGGTATTGATGTCACAAAGACACATTTACGTGAACAGTTGACGCCCCAAGACGCACCTTGATTATAGAGATAAGAGTGTACAGCCGCGTGCTTGCTGAGATTAGGGGCGTTTTTCAATAAAGTTGATAAGTTGCTTAAAAACGAGTTTTTCAAATATCTGCGTTAGTGCTGACAAAGTAGATATAGGACGGAAATTGGTGGGTCTGTTTCCTCCCCCCCTTTATCTACAGGCGTTACTTTAGAAATTTTAAGGATATCGGGGACGATGCCTTGAAGTAGTGACTGGTTAAATATTAATGTTAATGCTTCACAGATGTGGCTGTTCGCAATTTTTATACATCTCTGGGTATACCGATGGTTGACTTGTCTAGCTTTAGTCCCATTATCGCATCATAGACTTCATGTGTATATATTCCACGGAACATAAAGCTATTTGCGAATGATTTCCTAATATAACGTGTTGGATTAGTATCATGTTGCGGGAGTTTTTCAGCCAAGTTGTGGCCAACGTTTATATAATGACTGTTCAATTGGTGGCAAATACTAGCACTGTCAATATAACACTTGTTATTATAAATAAGTTTTGTTATTGATGTTTGCGAGGTAGTCTTTTTTCTATTTATAATAGTTCCAATCAGCTTCCAGGTAGTTTTTAAGTTATCTTTATGAAAGTCAAATGGTGCTCTATAGTAGTTCTTTTTTGCTGCCTCTTTGATCTTATTTAGTTTGTTATATAGGTTTTATATTCTTTAGTTTTTGCCGGGTCTTTATTCAAATGTGGGTTTTAAAGAGCCTTTGTCTTCTTTGATTGAGGTAAGAATGGCATTTGTTATCCATGTTTTTTCAATTGTCTTCTCTTTTGTTGGGTTGTCTTACGCATTGGAGCGTGCTTATCGGAGATATGTTGAAATGTTTTTACTATTGCGCTCATACTTTCGTTAATATCATCAGTAATAAAGCTTGTAAAATCCGTTTCTGATATTTCTTTTATGAATAGCTCATTGTCAAAGGTTGAATAGTCTCTAAAGTATTTGATTTCATTCGTGACAGGCAATTTGTTTGCAACGGTGCAAAATACGGGTAGATGGTCAGAGACATCAGCTAAACATATTTCCTGCCTTAAGTATTTTCTGGGGCGTATTTGTGTAAATGTGATCTATTAAGGTTGAAGTATGATCTGTGATTCTGGTGGCTTTGGTTATCAGTGGCATAAATCCCAATGTGAGTAGCATGTCAAGATATTCAGATGTTTTGTTATCATCGTTGTATTTAAGAAAGTTAATATTCATATCTCCTACAACAATCACTTCATGTCCCTTGTCGTTTAAATTTTCTAATTTGTTCTTTATTTAAATTTTCTAATTTGTTCTTTAAATTTTCAACGAAAGTGTCGCGGTCATTAGAAGGGTGTCTGTAAACACATCCAATTAAAATGTTCTTTTGCCTTTTTCTTATAAGTTCAACCCAGCACGATTCTATGCCGTCCGTAGAGAGCTCAAGGTCACGCCTTATAATGAACTGTAATTCAGTTGAGATATACCAACCAACACCGCCAGCCGAGTTTTGAGAATTAGTATGTAAAAACACATAGCCTGGTAGCGTAATATTATGCGGCTGTTTTCGTTTAATTTTGTTTCCGATATTGCAATGATATCAGGGGTTTCTTTAGTTGTAAGAAGGATATCTGGTAGTAGGGACACATTTTTGGACAGACTACGCATGTTGCAATGTAATATAGAAAACCCTTTTTGTTGTTTACCTTTCAAAAAATACGCGGTTTGTTTAATTGTACAATATTTCGATTCAATAAAAGTGTCGTGCGCGTTTTCATGGGAGTCAATATCTCGTTCGGGAGACTCGATAACGCCCCGGAAAAGATCCTTTGCATCCAATAAACGACTCGAGCAATCATATACCCAAGAACCAGTTGCTTTGAGGAACTCGTTTGAGTCCAAGTCATGGAATGGAAGTTCAGAGAGCATACTACTACTTTGTATATTAATGGCCATAACATCTACGTTCTACAGTAAAATTATAATGCAATAATGAACATCTATATTTAGACTTACTTGAAGCGTAGCACTTCGAATATACTGGAATATACTGAAGCATAGCAACCCTGGAGTTACCGGTATAATCAAGGGATGTTATAAGTCTACCATGTGTTCGTTTGCTAGGGGTGATGCCGGTTTCCATCTTGAATTTTTGCAAGATCTTCCTCGGTGTCGAAAGTGAAAGTCTGAGTACTTTCATCTTCCTTTAGAAAGATCCGTCCATTATAGGTCCAGATGAACTTCCATTTCCTTCGCTTCTTGATTTTATTTACATCCCCAAATAGCTTTTTCTTGGAAGGTGTCAGGTTTTCCGAGATGTATACTCGCGCTTCGGAGTCGAGTTCAAGGTCTGGCAGGTCTTTAGCTTTCTTGCTGGCCAACTTCTTACGGCTACCGTAGAACTTATTCCGCACATCCCTCCGAGTAAATTTAACAATAAACTTAGGCGGAGCCTCAGCATTAAAAGACGGGATAGGGTGCGTAATCGATATATCCTCTCGTGTGACAGGCACGCCAATAGCTTTGCCGACTGAGCTCACAATGGTCTCACAAGTGCATTCGTTCGTCGGTTGGATTCCAGATATTTCCAGACAGTCTCTTCGAATATACGGGGCAAGTTCTTCTACTTGGTATTTCGCCTCGACGGCACGCTTCTTTGCCACATTGGTGTCCTCCTTGATGTTATTAATCGTTATCGCTTGATGATGTATTTTCTCGTTCGTTGACTTAATCTGATCCAACAGGTCGTCATACTTGTCGGACAGAAATTTTACCGCATCTTTCAATTTTTCTAAATTAGACGTAAGATTATCCACACAGCACAGCATGATAATCGACAAATCGCTGCAGAAAATCTATAAAAAACAACTTTCTGATCATTCAATTAGCACAAAACTGATGTACATTGTAGTCAAATGTAAAAATTATGTTAAAAGCGATATGTTTTGGAAAGCCAGCTGGAAAATTCCTCTATTCATCTTCTGTGTATTCGTTGAAAATGTATAATTAGGACAAAATTGTTACATTTTGACGTACTCAAACCTTCGTTGCCTACAGTTCGTTTAAAACCGTTACTAAACGTCGTCAGAGCTCGCTCAGGAAAAACTCGATAGAGCTAAAAAGTCGAGGATTGAAATTCTCGAAGAGGCGCGCACAAGGAGAATTGCTGGTACTGGCTGGCGAGGGACAATGGCCTCACTGCTGACATTGGAGGTTTTACAACAGAACGGAATTCGAAAGGAAACATTCACAGAATCAATAAAGGATCTTCTCATCAAGGGCCGTAGGTAAATTTCCGAAAATATAATGATTTGTTGTCCAGCGAATTCAGCGAAAACATTTACCGCTAACGTCTGTTCTACAACACCTTCTCTAATCCAGCCTGTAGTTCGTTTTTGTTGTGGGTTGGCGCAGAGAACGCTGAGTGCATTTTCCTAAATGATTCGTCGCTGGTCAGATCAGATTATTCCATTTTCATGATTGTTTCTTCTTATGCCATTGAAGGTCAAATGTTCCAACTTCCTGCTCCCCAAAACCCACTATGCTCGAGATATTGTCTTTTGAGAAAAAGACACACCGATATTTTGCCCACAGGAAAACAGCCAATTATTTTTATCAAGAATGGCGTTATTGACCAAAGAGGAAACAGACATGATGGGAATAAGATGGAGAACATTGTTCTTCAATGTACGAATAGAAGACAAAGAAAACAGAAGGAAATCCCGACATGTCCGAAATGTTTTTCTGATTTTGTTTTAAACTAAATTAAATCATGTCAACAGTTTTATCCGATACATGTCATGTCGCTCAGTACCAAACAAAATACCCCCCTCACGGTCTTACTCCGTCTACAATGAGTATTAAAAGATATATATCATATTTATGTATCTACTTTATGTTGACCGTGTAAAACATGTAGACCGTCAGGAAGATGTATGTAAGATAGATATAACATTTTTTTTGTTAGGCATAAATTTATTAAAAACCTATGTTTATCTCTTCATAACACTGTTTTTACATGTTGCAGCCAGAAAATAGTTTTCGCCTTTTACAATCGTCAAAAAGTTTGTCACGCGATCGTTCAATATCGTTGTATAATCGGCAGTTGTACAGTACAAATGTAGCGCCACGTTGACTATGTTCGTTACAAAAGGTAACAATGTTCTACATAAGCGCGTGATTAAGTGTTTTTACAAATGTAGAAAAGAAACACGTTGTTTACAACTTCTTCAAGATTTTAATTAAACAAATTCTAAAATAAGTTTAGTTATTTGTGCGCTTGCCTTTACCTTTAATAATGAGTTCCATGCGCCTGTTCATTGAAAAATGATCGTACTGTCAATGACATCGTCGACTCATAGCGTAAAGAGTGGATTTCACACGTTCTGAAAATTGTTCATAACTCTCATATGTTATGTTATTTCTTTACGGCCCCTGTATTTTCAATGTCGCGATTTAATCGATGTTACAAGACATTTTCGATTGGATTTAAGTCTGCTGATCTTGCTGGAATTGCAAATAATATTGCCCCTATTTTGTTAAGAGCTTTTCGCTCCAATGAACCAAATTTTGTATTGCGACAAATCACCTGTAAAAATAATTTTAGAATTTTGCTTGCCACTTTTCCGAAACATTTTAGGGAAATTTCTATGAAATAAAATGTTCATAATATTCTACGTCTAATTTGTCGTATTGCGCACAATAGATCACACCTTTACTGTATGATATTGCGACAATCATTTTAAACAACTTTCCCCCCTGAGCCAACATAGGGCCCCTTTACTGTTGGTACAACCCGGTGTTAGACATTCTGTTCTTTTGCGGCCATATTTATCCTTTTTGGTGACCGCGCATCTTCTGCTGGGCTGGTTTTATACCAAAGCTAACACCATCCAGCTAAAAACAAATGTCACGCTTCCATAATTTCTTTAGGTCTCGTTTCTTCACTGCCCTTTGTCCACACTTGAGGCGCGCTACAAGATCTTTCTCAGTCAAAATTCCTTTGTCGCGCCGTCGCAGAACTGGTAACCCAGTCGTTTCAATGTTCTATTGAAAGTGCAGGAATAGCACATTGTGAAGTTCGAATTCTGCTTGTATCTTTGGACACGGAAAATTTGCCGTCGCTTCGACGCAGTCTCTTGATGTTTTCGTTCAATCCTCCGTTACTTCTCGAATAGTTTATTTTGCGAGGCCTACCTGGAGATTTTTTCTTTGCTTTAGTTTCCTCCAGTTTTAAAACAACGCGTACAACAGTGGCACGTGAAAGTTCGCATCTCTTCGTAATTTCCTTTCACTGTCAAGTCACTCTGTTTCTCTTAACAACATTGACAAACGACTTGGTTTAGCGTATTACAATTTGAGTAGTAACAAACCAATTTGGTGTATCGAATTTGTTTTTGAATACATTCAAAATTGACGTCACAAACAAATACTTCAAACGTCGCTCGTTTTTGAATTATTTCATTTTTCATAAATTTTGTTTAATATCGAATACTATTTTTTTCACAAATTTAAAAACATTTACCATTCTTTCTCTCGTTTTTTATCAGGTACCTTGTTTAGACTAGTGTTTTCTATTTACGCATCATGTCTATAATGATTAATACAATTTAGAACAATTTGAGACAATACTTTGCAAAAAAGAGTTGAGACACTCATTCGTTAACAACGCCAATTTAAAACATTATCAATCATTCAAACCTTGACTCCCCCCACTCCCCCGTTTATCAATGTTGGTCCTGATTTTCGGGATCTCATATTTCAAACCAGTTCAAATCCGCCCAACAACATTCGGAAGGGGCGGGTTGTGGGGTTTTGTTTTTGGTGTTGTGGTATGTTGTTCCTACATCAGTGGGGGTCAGAAATAAATTATTTCACTATTTTTCAAATAAAAGTATAGTGGCATTATTAAACGAATAAATTTTAGTTTTTTTAAGAGGAGTTGTCTCAACCATTTTGCAAGTCATTAGTCAGCTTACCATGAACTCAAAGATTGAGCATGATCAATTTAGTTTGCAATAATAAATAATATATTTTAATATGAAGATAACCTTAAGGTTAAGAGAAGGGTCAAATATACACAATCACATCGCCTTAATTTTCTTATGCATAATTCCTCTGAAGTTATTTTTAGAATCAGATAGAAAGTTAGTGAGTAGCCAATCAAAAAATAAACTGAATAATATATGACACACTGCTATCATTTCTCTTCTTTATTTCCCAAGTGGATTAGCCACGTGTGGATATCATGACAATGTACTATAGTATAAGCGTGTTTTTTAATGTCCTACTCAAATATAAAAATTATTTTATACCACATGTAATCTTATTATAATACATCTACTCAGCATTATTGGCCTTTTACAAACATGTCTGTAAACTGATATAAAACCAATGAAGTACTCTAGTCATATGAATCAGAGACTGTTAATACCATTATTGTTACTCGAGGGTGCTCTGCTGCATGATAATTTATTTAGATGGAGGCACATTTTGATGGAATCGTACCATAGTCATGCCTCTATGCTGCATTACTTTCTTTTGAGCTAAGTACATTTTGCTTGCAGGGACACTAAAAAAAAATTGTAGTGAGTTTACTGAGTGCAGCCATCTAAATACCTCTACATGATTAAACAGTATTTCTTAACAGTTAAACAACTACATTTGATATTATGAAGAAAATTGAGTGCACAAAAATAGTTACTGAGCTAATAGGGATGACAACTGCTAGCGTGTCAAACAAGCTGCTGAGTTTGACATATTACGTATTATATGTATCAATATTTAAAATACAGACTTGTCAAAACTACTATTATAGTACTTTTTCTAAAGAATATACATAAACCTATTCTTAGGTGGCTGAGTACTTTGTTTTTGCGTACAGTTTCTTTTGTACACAAATAACTGCCAGTTAGAAATTTGTGGAAATGAATATTTTAATGGACAGACAGGGAAAAGTATGATGTCTATTTATCTAAACAAATGATTCTACCACAAAACCATACATCCATATTTTTTGTGAGTTTGTTAAGTGAGCTTGGGTTCCTTATGCTGTAATTTTCGCCCTATAAAGTGTTTTGGGATCCCCCAGAAAAAATGAAATTGCTCAAACTTTTCATCAGAAGAAAAGAGAAAAGGTCAAGATGAGGTAAGTCATATCGATATGAACTTCTAGTTTCAATTAGGATTAATATTTTAGCTGTAGTAGCGCGAACCACATTTCTGGTTTTCGCAGGCTCTTCGGAAGGGTTTTCAGACGGCCATTTCACCACAACCATTTTGAAACACCTCGCCTTGGAAAATAATGAGTTACTAAAACTAAAATGCTAAAGTCATTATTCGGAACAAAACAGAGTAGTCAGTTCATCAATTGTTAAGACGGGCTGCTGACTGTCGATTTTTTATCAAAAGTTGAATATTTTACTGAGAATTTGTATTTGTTTACTCCTTTGAGGCCATTTCTGGAAGCTCCGATAATAAAAATTGGCCACAAATTTGAAGGTAAAAATACCTCCAATGATACATGGATTTCACTTCATACAAAGTTGCAACTCCAGTTAAAGAGCAAACGTCTCAGCTCTTCTAGACATTATATGCATAAATGAGTGTGGGGCTGTTTACAAACAAAATACGACTTTTGGGGAGCGGGAAGGTAGAAAGGGTACTTTCGTCCCCCAATGAACGCCGTCTTTAGCAAACAGCTCATACAACGGCAAAATAAACCGGATGCGACAAAAAAAAGAAAAAATTTTTAATCCCATCTTACCTCCTCGAAAATATTCAGGCAGGCCTGGAGATAACAGAATACATCAATTCGCATACTCTATCTGCAGGCATACAATGCACATTTATAATAGGAATTAGCTGTACACTCCGGCGAGGTGGAGAATTTCACTTTCAACTGCTCTCCCGAGCGCCGATTTACGGACCGATTACCGAAAAACCATTGAACTTTGCCATACTAAAATGTCCCCTCGATTGTCACAGCAGTCGCTCGTTTTGTAAGGAATCTCTACACTTGTGTGGCAATTTTTCTAAACGGGGGATATGAGTTCATTTGTATACTTTCTAATAACGTACCTTAAAGCAAGGGGAAGCCGCTGGTTTTCAGTTTGGAGGAATCTGCGTTTAACGGTCGGCCAGCAACCAGCCTGCCATGATTACTGAGATTGCTGTTTACACCAAAACACAAACCACAAAACACGCGGGAGAACCTTTGCCGATATATGCAAATTTTGTATGACTGAATTTCTAAGAATTCTCAAAATGAGTTTTCAACGTTTTCCCGTATCCTGGGTTTATTTTTTTTTTTTGGTCACTGGGATCAGAAATCAGAAATGCAGAGATATTGCGGTAAATCAGAAGGTTAAGGACCTTATTTACTTACTTTCTTCTGTCTGTCTGTCTGTCGTCTCTCTGTCTGTCTTTCTTACTTACTTACTTACTTACTTATTCATGTTCGTGACAAAAATGGACTTCGCGTCCGGCGCCGGGACAAAATACCCAGTTCCTTTAATTTGTTCTAGCTATAAACCGTACAGTTTTTACATTTTTTGACGGACTTGATCGAAATCAGCAGTCGTTTTAGACCAAGGGGTGATCGCTGCACCTTTTAGGCTGGTTTTCGGTGGCCAAGATTTACCCCGGCGAACCTTATAGGGTATTATCCGAAAAAAGATATGACAGGAACTACTTTCAGTGCAGTACTGGAAGTAATGAATTGGGGCGACGCCCACAAAAAAAATTCCTTTAAAAAAAATTTCACTTTTCAAAATTTCCTACAATTCAACCGCCTTTTGGTAGCCCCCACCCCGGGTGTTTGAAAGGTTAACTTCACAAACGTACGGGCCTTAGCTTCGCAATTGAAAGTACGTTCGGGGATGCAGCATCCCCGAGCATCCCCGAGTCAATGTCAAGGTTTAGACGATATTCGAAATTTCCTTTGACAGCTGGGTCAGCGGGAGAGGGTAGTGCTTAAGCGAAAAGTGATAAGAGCCTTTTGTTTTGTTGAGCATAGCCGTTACTTAACAAAGAAAAAAGGACAGAAAAATAACTTAATGTGATCCACAGCATGGCACAAAGAACATTGGTTTCAGAATAATGGTCCGGGGTCGAGAATTTTAGTTCATACTTATACATATAACTATACATACTGTGAATTTTAAAAGTTACAGGAAAATACACATTTTTTTGACTTAATTTCTTAGATATCTAACAATAATCAAGAAAATGTCATTCTCAATACCATACCACTTCTTTTTTCAATTATCTGAAATCAGTTTTATGATGCCACTTGGCACTTTCTTACAAACGTGGATGGGTGATATGTGATATACATTAATGTATTGACATATTCCAGCAGACCTTACTGTAACTACAACAAACGATATTCACTCCCTGAACACTATTTATCAAAACATAAACTCGCATTTTGAACACATCTTCTATTAAAGCCGACTCCACACGCTATGTCCTTAATTTGGAGAGGTACAGCTGCATGTCTGCACAATACTGCCGTAGTAGCTGTACGTAAGGCGCCTTACGTGTTCGTGGAATATCGGCAACATTTACTCAAAATATTCACATATCGAACGAAGCATGATGATGCCTTAGTTGTTTGAGACCCGCTTTTGATGCGTTCAAGTTACAGAGGTTATATGAATCAAAAAACAATCGGATGAACTAACTGACAATTTCAAGAATAGTTGCCCGAGTTAAAGAATATGAGGCTTGATCCTCAGCGGCTGCTTTGTCTTCTTCAGTGTTCCCTTCCTGTCTGTACTGAGCTTAGCAGCCGTTCTGGAGAAATAGGATTGAACTTGTTGAGGAGTTAGGAACTCGTCTACAGTAAACCGTCTATTCCCACCTTCATCCTTCGCATACCTCATATCTTGTGCCACAGTTGCTGCTTCAAGTTTATGACCTGTCTCTTGACCTATGGAGAACTTTTCGTCAAGGTAGCGTTTCTGTCGTTCATTGAAACGGGTGGCCTTCTTGCCCATTCTCAATGCCCAGCCTTGTCGTTGTATTTCCTCTGCAGGGGCAGAAAGTGTGTAACTTTCCAGGACTGGTTGAACGCCACAACCAAGCAGAAGCTTGTCTCTGTATATTATTCTGGCCATATCGAAAAGGTTTTCCCGTTCAAGAACAATGTTACAAGTACCATACGCCAAATGATTCTCAAGAGAGCAGTAACGCTGGAACTGTTTAACCACACCCATCAACCGGGCAAGTGAAGAGCTTTGATGTCTGCTGCTCTGTGCCACCGTTCTCTTCGTCTGGTAGGGACACGGTGGCATCCTTGCTCCCTGGAGCTGAACGGCTGCCAACAGAGATATCCACAGAAGTCTCCATCAGAGAAGCAAGTACTGTGAGTCTGTATGCAGTTTGGAACTAGAGAACGCAAAATATTTTATCATTATTATACGACATGGCACTGATTTTAGACATTTTAGAGTCGTGAATTTTTATACGGAAATCACTGTTGAAAGCCTATATTTTAGGAAATAATTATGTCGTGTAATAAACAATTTTTTTTCTTCTCGCCGTTTAGACTCGCAAAAATTACCCAGCCGCCCCATTACAAAACTTTCCGCTGAATAACCCTCTATATAGCTGGATTTAGGCTAATCTAAAGGAGAAGGTCACTCCAGAAAGCTGAATTGGCGGGAAGCGTAAATGGGACGGAATGACGTCACGATTATGCTACCAGGTTGCTGACTAGTCTTCAAAATGGCGGCCGCCTTAGTCGAATTTTTCGACACTTTGAAGGCAAATTTCGCGAGGTTATGAGGCTCTTTGGAACTTCAAACTATGGTCAGCTCACGGTCAGTAATTCATCTTTCATATTTACTTTTTTAATGGTAGCGAGAAAAAAAAAGCGCTTTCTGGGGTGACCTTCTTTTCTGACCTTCTCTTCCTTTAACCCTATTTAGACTGGAGATGGCGGAATCCGCCCCCACTGATAACGGATCTCGATGTTACCATGGCAACCATATCTTGACGGGCATGTTTTTCCAACTTGGGGATTTCCTGTTTTTAATGAGAATTTTTAACCTTCTTGTCGTAACGTTCGTTTGTATTTTTAGGGGTTTAGACCATTTTTAGCATTATTTTATTGGTTTTGATTACTTTTGAGTTATATATATACAATTAGATTTGGTGGTTTTCAGACGTAATAGAAAAATCATGAAATCCAAGATCAGCCGTAGGATCCAAGATGGTGGCGCTGTTCAGAAATAAGGATGTAATTCCTTCGCCATATAACGTAATTATCCCATATAGCATATCTCAAAGGAAATATTTTTTTGTAGGTACTATACTGCTCTACAAGTTTCATTGTCATAGCTTTAATTGGAGTTACGGAGGAGTGGGAGGAATCTGCCCCCCTCCCGGTGGTTAAGTTCGTCGTAGTTATTACTATGAATTACTTAAAATTAAACTCAACATGTACCTTGCAGCTGGGACCAGAGGATAGTCTTTCCTTCACCAATGTTATATGCTTTCCATACAGTAACGCCATCATTCGTGTACGACAAGTTGTTAAGATTGCTCACCCCCTCCCATTTCATAGGCTGATATTGGTACCACACCTTCACAGTTCACAATGGCAACTCTCACACCACGTACACCATTACTGGATACGATAGCATCTCTGAAGTCACTTGCCGTCAGAACGTCATGTCCTTCGTCGACGAAACCGACGAACATGAGCCTTGATGGTCGCAGCTTGCGGTCGCAAGAGCCTTTTCCGCCCTGCGGGTCACTAAAGTCAACCCTCGTTACCTTTATTCCTGTCTTTTCCTGCATCAAATGGCATGCTGCTAGCATTGTTGCGCTGTGGTAACAGCCTGCATTATCTTGACGGAAAGATGCTGTTGTTATTTCTGGGTGTTCGTTTTTTGAGGTTACGAAGAGTGTGCTCCATAATGGCCACGACGGCGTTGCTATCCTGTGAGCAATTCTCTGCTATATGAACAAAACGCTTGATGTTGAAGCTTTCCATCTGTTTCTCTTCTGACTACAACACTGATGTGCCACGATATACCTCTTTTCCCAAACCAATCGGTTTGGGTCTCTCGATACTTATGCGGAAGAAATTTCATAGCCCAATCTTGGGTTATCAAAACTTCATTGGCATTTAATTCTCGCAGCACGTCGATACGACACTTATCTTGTTGGAGGGCGCGGAGCTGGTGTGCTTCCAAGCTTGTATGGCTTGTATGGCCTGCTGACAAGAGTACATCATATCGTCACGCTCCTCGTCTGCCAGGGTGCTAGCCTTATCATTCAGTACAACCTCAATGCTGGAGAGAACAGATTTAAGCCCTTCACACGATGAACAGGATTGGTCATGAAGATGGTCGCACGTATGACAGAAAAGGTCTTCCTTGGGGTCACTGAGTGAATACGCACTACAGTGATCAGCAACGTGAGATGCTTGTGTGATGTGAACCTGTGACCAAATAGAAAGTCGATGTATCCTTTCAAGCACGTTGGGGGGGGGGGGGGCTTAATGGAGAGGGGTGTCTTAATAGAGAAGAAGGGGTATTTAATTTAGCGAAACGCCAGTACAAGGATAAACGTCCATAAACCGTACTTTGATCGATGAAGTGTTATATTTGTGATTAATTACGATTCTTTTTTTACGAGTATCGTTAAAATTCGTAACCGGATTGGTACGGTAAAAATGTAGTCAATTTCAATTGTCTGTCGTTTATTGGTTGTGAAAGACAAGAGAGGGGGTGGGGGGAGGGAGGGGGGCTTAAAAGAAGAGGGGCTTAATAAATGTATTGCTCCAAAAAGGGAGGGGGGGGGCTTATTTGAGAGGTGGGGTTAATAGGGGATTTACGCTATTTGATATCGCCAGTAGACGCATTACTATACATCAAGAGAGGATGATCTATTTTGTATACATATTAACCAATTAGGTCATTGTTAATGAATCAATTAGCCTACATGTCATGCATGAAAGCCGCTGAGCAACAAAATAATATAATGATCGAAAAAAGAGACATTTCTGCTTTTTGTTCTAATTGAGATTTTCTGTAGCTATTAATCATGGAAAACTGAATCTTAAGCCGCTCACACTTATAGTCGGCTTTAATGTACTGTTTTCCTTCTTTCAATGCCTTTTCGCAGTAACCAACCCATTCCTTGTCACTGGCGTGGTTCTCAAGCTTGACAGCTTATGGCAGCTAAGTCATCGAAAGCTTTAGCCCCTCAGCAGCAATGTAGTCTAATCCCTGTAGCGACTTGCGAACAGTTGCACTGCAAACGGATAACAGACGCGAGATTGTAGATGGGCTTAGTGGCCTTCATATCACTCTCTTTACAAAACTGCGTGTACTGTTCTATGATTCTTTGTGGGATCAATTGATCGAATTACATTTGGAGTTTCCAGAATCTGGCCGTTTGTTAAGTGCAGGTATCGCTGCCCAAAAGGAAGGTCTTGTACGACGTGTGAGCTAGTAATAAAGCGTCAGGAAGTGATCAAGTTGATTCTCGTTTTACCCTCATTCTGGGACTTTTTTGAGTGGTACAGCAACACCACGCCCATATTTGAAGATATGCAGCTAGCTTCCTTTAACCTATATTCTGTAAGACCAGGTATGAATTTCTGAATCTCACGAAAGGGCACTAAGTCAGCTATAATCGCCAGGACCTGTCTGCGAGTGTCCCAACTTGTGGCATGTTGGTATGTCTCAGCCAATGCCTCTAGGTATTTCCTCTCGGCAGGAGATTCGTTTATTCCCAGGACATTATCAACATTATGCGACGATTGTACAGCTTCCCATAAAAAGCCAGCATCTCCAGGTGTAATGACTTCCAAAGCTGCTACAATAAGCAGTTGTAGCTCTACAAACACTAACTTTCTTTCTTTGCATTCCCATATTTTCCCAGCGCTTGTTGGGCTGTCCAATCACGCATTCTTCCTTGCCACAAATACGTAAAAACTGATTCAGTTTTTCTCGTCGGAGAACTTGAAGACTTCTATTGCTGCCATGAGACGATTCACTGCTGCTTGCTGGTCGCGTCTGAAAAAACAACACTTTTATCGTCGTCGATAGCCAGGCCTGCCAAACGCTTCTGTAAATTTCACTACTCACACTTCCTCCAGCCTGTATAAAAGATCAAAACGTTATTGTTAAGATAACATAAAAGCATGTACCTGATCGTTCGATTAAACAAGGTTGTACAAACCTCACTGTTTACAGAGCTTGTTGCTGGCGAAGAGGTATGACTGACAACTGGTTGAAGGACCAAATCTTCTTTCTGCTGAGCTGTGGCACTGATTCAGTGCTAGTTGTTGGGACTGCTGGCGAAGAGGTATGACTGACAATTGGTGGAAAGCACCAAATCTTCCTTCTGCTGAGCTGTGGCACTGAGGGCACATTGTAAGGGCTGGAATGAATTATTGATAGCTTGGATTCTAACTCGATCTCTAATTGTGCCCGGCACTGTTTGCATAAGAGAGAGGTATGACTGAAAAGTGGTGGAAGCACCAAATCTTCCTTCTGCTGAGCTGTGGCACTGAGGGCACATTGTAAGGGCTCGGATGATATTGATAGCTTGGATTCTAGCTCGATCTTTAATTGTGCCGGCACTGTTTGCATATTGCTGAAATTTAACAGATGAGCAGCTACTTTTAGTATATAATCAGGGTGTTTTATTATTTTATGTAGCGTGTAGGTAATAGTAAACGGTTGTACTGCTATTCTCTTGAACTAACGACCGAAGCCGAAAGAATCTCACACTGCATAACGCTAAAAAGGTTATAACCTTGAAATTGTTTTATTATAACTAAGCAACCTATTAGATAGCCTCCTACGCAGACATTCTTTGGGCTCGTCATGCACTCCTTCCCCACGAAGGAGGAAAGATTGCGTGACGAGCACAAAGAGCGTCTGCTTAGGAGGTTACCTATTAGAGGTATTCACCTCATTTTCATTTCTTAAAATAAATTAAAAGTAGTATAATTAACAAACAATCTAGTAACCATCTGGGAGGGAACAGAAGCGGTTGTAAGGCCCATACGGGACCCGCCAAAGAAAACCTTATTCAAAAAATACTTACGTGTGCCAACATGTAGTAAATGGTTAGTCAGTTGATAAAGTCCCTTAGACTGAATAGATGTTAATCCACGATCTCCTTTGAATTTCTTGGACTTGTGTGGTGCCCAACCCGTGGGAGTTGAACACATTTTTTTGTTGCAACGCCAACAGGTTCCATATAACTCTCTATGCCGAGGGACAAACGGTGATCTTGAGATTGTCCTCAGTTAACTCAAACAGTCCTAAAAATCATATGGAGCCTGTGAGTATCAAAAATCCCTAAAACGAATACGTGCAATGTATGACAATCATCGGTTGAAACATGGGCGGATCCAGGAAATTCCGGGGGTGACCCCCCCCCCCCCCCCCCACGTAAAAATGTTCTCTGATGTTTTCCTGATTTAATTGATATAAACCAAAGCCCCTCACCACCCCAAGGAGAAAAGGCTAGATGCCACCTTGCTTTCCGTCTTGATATTTTTTTTCCAGTGCCGATTAAGACGATTAATATGAATATCCGGAAAGTCAAAATGAATTGCAGTACAAACGAACTTGATAACAAATCAAAACCTCTTATACAATCATTGGCATTTTCATTCTTGGCGGTCACGTCTGTTTATTTAGCACTGATTAATTTCTACCACCCAGATCGAATTTCATGTTGTCGGCTTGGCGTATTTATCAGATCGCACTAAATTAAATTAAAGAGCTATTACTTCGAATGTTCAGATTCATTTTGCTGAGCTTGGTCAATAAAGAGTGTAGAGAGAAAATTTGCTGTCCGATGAAAAAGCTATGGAATTGTACGTCCTCTGCGACAATTTACTAAAAATAGTTGAAACCAGAGTAGGCGCCTTTTCATTCTCGTTCCTTTGCAGCGGACGAGAATGGCGCCGTTTCGTCTGTCAAAATTTAAAAATATACATTTTTTCACAGTGTACAAAAATCTACTCCTGTGACGATTGAAATAAATACTCATCGACAACATTAACATGTTTGTAAAAGGGTTTACAAAAAATAATACTCGTTCTAGCTGAAAGAGAGCAAGAAAGATTATATTAACTCGGGTTCTTGTATTTTAGGCTGATGAAGTGAGCGAGGATATTGTGAACTGTTTCTTAGTACTTTTGTAAGAGTGAACTTCTAACCTTCAATAGCCCGCGAAAGGATCGCCAATCAAAGTGCCCTGCAAATTCCGCGGGAAACATTTTCGCAAACACGTGTGTGGGTGTCGTGTGTTTTTGCCTTTTATTTATGAGGATAAAGTTTTGCGTGAATCTTTATGGACTCGCGAAGTCTGAACAAAAGTAATTTTTTATTATTATTAATTTCTCCAAGGTGTTTGTTTTGCTGTTACACCTGAGCTTATTGGAAAAAAGGGTATAAACAGTAAAGAAATATTAGATGTATCATAATTTATCATTATACAGTAATTACCTGCCCGTGCTAGAAAGTAATTGTGCCTCGATTTGTAAAGAGGCATCGCGAACCTCCAAAGATTTTAAATGCAATTTGACATCCTTTCCACAGCTCCCCACTGGTACACACTTCGAATTCGAAGGGTTTAATGACTTGATCCGCATGATCCCCCAACATACGTGAAGTAACCACATGTCGCCATGACCTGTCGACCCGCGGTATGCAGCTCATTGTCACGAAAGGAATGCGGTACTTACCCATCAGATTTGATTACCGCAATTAATATTTGCTACATTTCCGATCCCAGCGGCCAAAAAAATGAATACGGGAAACGTTGAAACTCATTTTGAGAATCTCAGAAATTCAAAGTCATACATAATAAATTATACTTTCTCAAAGTCGTTCGCATTCTCGTTTCCGTTCCGAGCTCGGCAAGTTTCCCGTGTTTGTTGTTTGTGTTAACGCAATCTCAGTAATCATGACGGGTTGCTGGCGACCGTTAACAGATTCTCAACGAAAACCGCGGCTTCCCTGCTTAAGGTACGTTATTGAAAGTATACAAATGAATCATTCCCCGTTTAGATTGCCACACAAGTGTAAGATTCCTTACAAACAGCGACTGATGTGACAATCGAACATTTTAGTTGCAAGTTCAATGGTTTCGGTAATCTACCTCGGAGTTGAAAGTGAAATTCTCCACTCCCGGGTGTACTAATTCCTTTAAAATGTGCTTGTAGCCGCAGAGAATGCAATTGATGTATTCTGTTATCTCCAGGCCCGGATATTTCAGGAGGTAAGTGGATTAAATTTTTTCTTTTGCGCATCCGGTTATTTTGCCGTTGTAGAGCTGTTTGCGAAGACGGAGTTCGTGGACGAAAGTACCCTTTACACTTCCGCTCCCCAAAAGTCGTATTTTAACAGCCCCAAAATTTTATTGCATATATTTGAAGCTGAGACATTGCTCTTTTACTGGAGTGCACTTTTATGAAGTGAGTCCATGTATCATTGGAGGTATTATCCTTCAAATTTGGCCATTTTATCGGAGCTTCAGAAATGGCTCAAAGGAGTAAACAATCAAAATTCAGTAAAATATTCAACTTTTGATAAAAATCGACAGTCAGCCTCTTAAATTGATAACTGACATCTGTTTGTTCCGAATAATGACTTAGCATTTAGTTTTAGTAACTCTTATTTTCAAGGCGAGGTGTTCAAAATGTGTGGTGAAATGGCCTCTGAAACCACGTCCGAGAGCCTCGAAACCGAAATGTTCGCGCTACAGCTAAAATATTAATCCAATTAAACTAAAAGTTATATCGATATGAATTACTCATCTGGACCTTTCTTCTGAGAAAGTTTGGAGCAATTTCATTTTTTCTGGTCCAAAACACTTTAGGCGAAAATTACAGAAGGCCGCTCTTAAACCATGTTATATGCATACATCTTACTTTCCCAATTTCTGGATTTTTGTGTCAATGGTATTCAATCATATACAATCTTGGTTCTTAAATAAACAATAATTATTAACCAGAAGCATATCACCTAGGTAATAGAGGTTTGACTGTACTTGTTTTATAGTTTTGCAGTATCAAAATGAACTATTAAATTGAAGCAATGTGACAAAGACTGAACTGTCCCTGCTTCATTTTTTCTGGTTGTAAAATGTTTCTCTTTCCATTTTTTGTTATACTCCACTTTACATGTTTGTACAACAGCTTGTAATCCTATTTTTATTAAAATTCTAACACAAAACCTTAGAGGGAATCTCTGCTGAAAAACATTTTTGGTCCCAAATTGTAATTGTACTTAATGTTTCTCTTTAAATGTTTCTGGGGTTTTAGGTGATATTTCTGTAACTTGCTCAAATGCGAAGCGCTCGTATTTGGCTTTAAAATGAAGACTCAGTTACGCAAAATATACGTTACAATTCGATCGCTTTCATCAACACGCACACGGCTAAACACAGTTTACAGAAAGAACAAAACAATGAACGTGAATCAACCAATTTATGCTCCGTCAATTCCAAGCCCGACCATCCCCCCACCCCGGGCATTTTTCGGGCATTTTACAACTTTTCCATCCCTAGGGTGGGGCATTTGCTTATAACCGGGCAGCCCGGGGGTGGGGCATTGTCAAAGGCAACGCGATCTTTTGTATTTTAAAAGACGTACACGTTTTGTTGTTTATTGAAAATTTCCTGATTGCCCCCGATAGAAAAATATAAAAACTGAGTTGATATTAAACCTTGTTTGAGTCCCGCACTTTTCAAGTGTACCGTAGCCCCACCCCCACCCCACATGTGCAAAACATTTGCACCGTTGTTTTCCACGTGTGAACCAAAGATGTCAGAGATGGTGGAACGATGCTTCGTGTTGCAGTTGTAATGAAAAAATGTTCCAAAAATCATGATTACAGGTATAAATAAAGAGCTACGTATTTGTGAACAATTATAGTGTCCATCGTTAATAGTTCTACTTCATTAATTTCTAGGTGTTTTTCACTGATTATGGCTTCACTTTCCTCATCATGAAGCAAAATCTGAATTTTGCGGTAGATGTAATTAAAAAACAATCTGGAAAATAAATGCAGATCTATGTGCTCATGTTTTGAAGTATTAAGGGAGTAGAATAGTAAATTTATTGACCGAGTTCATTGTTTATAAGCTCATGAGACTTTAAAAAAGATATAAACAAGAATAACAACCACAAGCTGACATAAGGTGCATGCATGTATCCCTTACACCCCTTGATAAGGGTGTAACATGACTTCTGCTTAAGTTATTATAATGCATTGTTCTGTGAGCCAGTTTCATAGGAAAGGAATTACACTAAATAGGTTTCCAGCTGCAGACAACAGTATACTGGCCAAGAAAATGCCTAAAAAAATGAACCAGAACCCTGTTTGTGAAAAGTATGAGTATTTCATCACATGGCAAACATTCAACTGTCCTCATCATCACTATCTTGGAACTTGCACCTCACTGTTATCAACAGTGGGATGTTGGTACATTTTTGCTTGAACTCCTTTTGCACTCAAACCCATTAACATTCCCTCTTGAAGGGCTTATGGCTATGATATGAATGTGCCACTTCAAAAACTTAATTAATGAACAGATGATGTACAACTCTGATTTGGAAGCCTGTATATCTATTTTTGAAAGGTTATAATAAATATTTCAAAGATTTCAAAATACTATACGACCCCCCCCCAATTTGCTCTATAATGACTGCATTATATTGTCAAATTTAAGTATAAAATATGATGCAATGAAGTCGTTATATGGAGTTGAAATACTTGCACTCTTCGTGCTCTGTTAGCACAGAAGGCCTTGAAAAGTATGACACAACTACCTTGGAAATCAAGACAATTGACCTGAAACATGTCTCAATCCTAGAGAGGTGCCAGGAAAAAATTGACTTAATCAATTCTGCATAATTATTTGTCATCCTTTTGAAACTTCAATCCAGAACTGAACACTCCATCGGACTCTGTTTACAAGTGTGGAACTTTCAACCATGGGCAATGCTTGCTCTAAGTTTATGTAATTTTCAACACCAGCCTCTGTTTACTTATTCATACTATTATTGCAAATATTTCAAACTTTATATAAAAGTTAATTGAATCACATTTGCATTGAAATTCACCTTCAACCTGACATGGTGTTCAATTCCAGTTTGATTTATATTTTCATGTCTCAAACTACCATAATCTAACAAAAAGGAAAATAGAAGTTTAACGGGACTGAAAATTTCAACTCGAAACAAATATTAAACCCCATCAAATATATGTGGCATGTAATGAATTGTTTTACAAAATCAATTTCAAATTAAAATATTTTCTATATTTCAAGCA
This sequence comes from Desmophyllum pertusum, assembly GCA_029204205.1. Taxonomy (NCBI): domain Eukaryota; kingdom Metazoa; phylum Cnidaria; class Anthozoa; order Scleractinia; family Caryophylliidae; genus Desmophyllum; species Desmophyllum pertusum. The sequence continues at coordinate 2,679,305 of MU825878.1, forward strand.
TTGTTTGGCACATATGACTACAAAAAGGAGAATTATTTGCAGGGCTGTCATGTCAGTAATGGCCAGGGAAGGGGGTGGGGATTTTTCCCGGTTGTCATGTGTTTGAGACCCAGTGATAGAAAAAACAAAAACATTCTTAACACCAGAAGGCCATTTACTTGGCTACTTTCTTATTTCTTCACCTATTTAAATAAATAGTGACAGCCCTGTGAATGCAGTATGTGGAATTTATTCATTCACTCAGTCATTCTTATAATATTCAAAATCAACAGGCTGTTTCGGCAAAGGGCCTTTACCTTGAAAACTCAATGAGACGCTATTCATTCCAAACAGTACTGAATTAAGTCATCAGTTTAAATAAATGTCACCAGATGAAAGTACATGTACATTTCAAAACACCACTAAATTTGCTACATTTAATAAGCCAAATTAGCTCCGAAAATTCTCAATGTTTTATGATTAAATGGAATGATATGGCATGGCTGCATTAATTTTATGGGACTCGTACAGCGGTTGATTTCTAATCATGGTAGATTGTATCTGTGTTAGTATGTCTTTCAGTATCACAAAATTCTTGAAAAATAACATGCCAAGTGCTAGTATTACTGTAGGACCTCAATCCCTGAGTCAATGATAAACTTTTGTCACTGAATAATGGTTTCTTCTTGGTACAATATACCTGTACATTGTATCTCACCATCAAAATTTCCCTAACGTTTGGGCTGTAATAACCTATATAGCTTGCACAATGAAAGTGTAAAGTACCGTACACCAGTATCATTGCTTATCTGAAACATGAAAATCAATCTTGCCATTTGATTTCAAATCAAGGTTTTAATAAAAGCCACGATCCTTTATGAACAATATATATTATGTTTAGCAACTGCCACAAAATGTAGATTTATACCAATAATGGGATTTGCTTAATTCAGATTTTATGATATGAGAACTGTGTAACTCTCTGTGATATAATGCTCTAAATTGGCCTCATTCCCATGAGTTTGTAAAAATATTGTATTGTTAGTAGAAATAAAAGACAGTATCTGAGTCACTTCAAAACAACCTGCCACTGCCTGGGCTAGAAAGTGGGGACTCTGGTACAATAATATCTTGTGGAGGGGCCGATATTGTGCGAGGCTGGGAAATTGGGCCATTAGGCTTCAGCCAGCTCCAGCAAATTGCCAACATGATGCTGGCTACTGCCAGTCCTTTCCACAGCCTCAAGCAATATCCGCCCCTTTGTTCGGTTAGGTACTCACTACCCGTCTCACCTTCTGCAGAAATAATCTTGTACAAAATACCAGGTTCCTTTTTGCATCCTCATCATCACTTTCCGGTGGAGCTTGTACGTCATTGCTCACAACTGGTGGGGTTTCTGCCCGTTTCTCAAATATCTCATTTTTGTTTAAACCCTCTAGGTTTCCTTCTCTTAGGGCGATGTTCATTTCTCTATCTCTCTTTTCCTGAAATAGAAGGGAAACTAACATAAATAAAGACAAAATGTCATTGAAAAAATGACCACCAGGCATGATCTTAACCAAGCTTTGACCAATAAAGACAGTTGATAAATAGAAAGCCACAAGCGGATAAGTTGCTACAATAGTTGGCCTTTAGCGCAAGAAAAAATAAACATTGACAAGGGTAAAAATACCCAGCCTTATTACACAAAAAATTTCTGCTTGAATAAATTGTTTATTAAACGACATAATTCCTTTCTTAAATATAGGCTTTCCAACAGTGCACTTTCCGTAATATGCGTCTCATATTTGTAACTCGTCTTGGTGTGTATTCGCCACTCTGAAAGTGCTGTCTGTTATGATAAAAGATTCGTATCTTGCATATAGTTTAATGGCTGCCATTTGTGGTTAAAACACAAAAGATTTCGTTATTTTTCCTCAAATCAATTTTATTATGTTTGAGCTACCTGCAGCCCACTAAACTAGTTGGCAAAACGAGAACAAAACATTAACAACATTAGAAAATAATTTTCCTTATATGACATTCTTCATTTCCCAGTTTACCTTCACCCCATGGGCCTTAGACCCCGTGAGGTTTTTAGTCCGCCCACTGGCAAAAAAGTTGGTATATAGCTTATAAAGATATTAGGCAAATTTTCTAGATTTACATCGCACCGTTGACCTGCCGTTTTCTCAAAGTGCAGACGGTTTGTCGTCGACTCAACAATATCTTTGCTCAATCCGAAAAGATGGACAAAATCTTCAAACTGCACCACCAACAAAATTTGTGTTTGCCCTGGGTAAAAACCTTTTGCCGGAAAAAAAAATCTTTGAACCTCGCTTAAACAGAATTTGTGTTTAAACCTCGTCGATCACTAGTCAGAAAAACTATTACTCATTTCATTAACATCTCTGTCTCTTGTTGTGAAACTGGAAACTGCGTCAAAATTACTACTTATGCCCTCCTCAGCATGAGAAACATGAGATTAATATTAAGTAATCACCGTAAAAACCACATCAAAGCAAAGTTAAACAACTTTATTTTATTAAATATAGACAGTCCTAAATACCTAACTACCATTGGACTGGAATTTTAATTGAAATGGTATTGTCCCCCTTCCGATCTGGGAGCTTTTTATTAATTGTCTTGGTGTGATAATGTGACAATTCTGTGAGCAGTGCAGAAAAGATCTTACCTTGCCTGCGGAGATTAGTCTATCCGATGTATTTATTGATCATGGTATGGGATTTTGGTTCATCATTGGCTCATTTTGATGTTTTGGTAATGAGGTCAAGGTACAAAATTGTAAGTTTGCTATAATAGAGTTAGGTTATTTTTAACGGAACTCCAGGGGAGTATTTGAAAGATCAAAATTTGAGTGATGTTTTAAGTGTCTGTTCAGGGAAAATTAATAAGTGTGCATTTTTTTAGGTTACCAAGGAATACTTAAAAAAAAAAGGCAGTTCCTTTCGCCAGCCGTTTGCCTTTGTATAAAAAAATGTTAATTGTGGTGTCATGTGAAGTTAAATTTACTATGTTGAGAGGAAAGGGTAATTAGAACATGTCAGGCTGTATACGGCAGATGTTTGTTCAGTGTATGTTTATAGAGAAGCGTAATTGAGGGGTGGTACAGTGTTGAGATAAAACAACATAATAAGCATGCTTTATTCGGCATTTCCATATGTACAGAAATGGAATAGTGAGAATAAGCAAAGTTTGAGCTTGTGTTAGCTGATTGTATATGTACTCATGAAAGTTATGAAATAAATTTTGTAAGCGGCAAGGTCATTTTAAAACATAAGAAATTATTTTAGTTGGGGTTCCTCTTAGACAGAATTGTGACAATTTTTTTACCCTTTGTAAATCACTGTGTCAATTTTCTTTGTGTATTAAATAGAGTAATTAAAGTTCATGTTTTTAATTTTCATGCCACCTTTTTTTTCGCGAGTATTTAATTGCGCGATATAATCATAACCCTGGCACTAGTTTAACCTTATTGCTCAGCTAGGTGTAACCCTAGAGGCCAGGTAACCCTTGGCTGCCTTATAAACATGTCATTGAAAAAAAAGAAGAAATGTGCGAGTGCTAGGGTAACCCTCCTGCCTGAGGGTAAACCCTAGCCCTTCCTCCTTGTAAACAGGGCCTTAATTCTGCCCGGATTGGCCGTTGCTATAGCCAGAGAGTTTCAATTACTGTAACTCTGTTAAACGACGATGGCACGAAGGGCTCTTTGATTTATCCTGGTAAATACTGATTTGTCCTTTGGCTTTTCTTGCTTTAGGTTTTCGATTTGCTCTTCTCTTTTGTCCGGTATTTTGCCGTTTCACGTTCTGCTGACATGATTTGAACCTCGCTCTGCACCTCACAAAAAATGTTTACCAGATAGACATTTCTTCGATTTCACATCAGTCATTCACTTGATTCCACACAAACTAGAAACTCTCCCAAAAACGATTTCTTAGCTACGACATTCCGATCTGTCCCTTCAAATTCAAAAATGTCCCAACGAAAAACCCGATTTTAACCAAAAATAAACCTAAAGAAATTATTTTTTAAATCTCTTGATGCGCCAAAGCTAAATGCTAACTTAATATATAGGAAGCACAAAAAAATATATCGCTAACACAAAAGAATTCCGTAACGAGAAAATATATCACAAGTAAAATACAATATCCAGTCAAATACTAATGAAATCAATTCTCTTGTGTCAGCTACTTCCATTTAGCATTAAAAAGAAACTCTGTTTTGCCAATGTGAAGACTCTTAAATGTCTTTTATAACTCATAATGGTATATAATAGTGTAATTAAATAATCATGCTTTGAACTAACTTGTTTTTCAACTAACTTGTGATCTTTTTGTAAAAAATCAATCAAAAGCCCTTGGGCTAGTGCAAGTGCTTTTTCATGCATTTATCCAAAAGGTTATAAAACAAAATATAGTAAAACAGTCGATAGTTTATGCCATTAAGTAGATCACTGAGGTACTGGGTTATGCCAGACACATAACATTTGCAGTACTTTTACAGTCCCAGCCCCACGTCCCAAACGCGAACACGTGCGTCAGATCAACTCTTGAAAGAGAAACTCAGGCATACACATATCAAACATTTCAGTATGTTGCGTGAATAATCAGCAAAAACACTGGTGGTGACTAATTCTGGTGTGTGAAAACTAAAAGAAAAATTAAATAGATTAACTGTCATTAGGACCAAACAATTTTGTGAACAAAACAAAAAAGTCGCAGCTCCCCACTTAAGAAGCGACTCTTCCCCCTGTAACACATAACAAATCGACTAGATATCGGCTTTCGGCGGCTACAAGTCAAAAATCAAATTTTGCTCATATTTTGCTCATAGTATAGGGCCGGCCTAGTCAGTCAAACTAAACGGACTGTAGTATAGTTTTTTTGAAATTTTCTGAAAATACAGCTTTTTCGGTAAAAATATGCGAAAAACCATTTTGCCCCGATTGGGCCCAAAATCTACTTCTGGTTTGACAGAATTTTTGGAAATTTGATCGCTTCGCGCACCATACTACAGCTATTTTCGAATCTTTAAATAACATTTATATACTGTCTAGGTCATCATTGTTCGATGAATGAAAAATAAAATAAATCTAACTTAGTTTTGAGCCCGAAACAAGATCAAAATCATAGGCTAAATTTGTGAACTTGTTGCAAGCTAGTTTATGCAGATAAAATATTGATCATTTTATCTATGTGCGATAACTTAAAATTTCGTAAAAACGTTTTCTATGGGTTAACTATACGTTCATCTGATAGGATATATAGAAAAATCTCTGGGTAAATGATTTTAAGTGGCCCGCTTTGACCCATGTTTATCACTTATTTTGCCGAAAATATGCCGTTTCATGTGTAAACAATGGCGTGACACGGCTATTCACCGGAGACTCGCTGTGATAAAAAAGTGATTTCCAATTAATCACAGGAAGATATCTAGATAAAGGTAAATGAAAAACATAATGGAACCATTTTTGTTTTATTTGTTCGTTTAATTATAATTTATGGCATCGCTTTTAGCAGTTTTATTTGTTCGTACCCGATTGTGATTGAACAACCTATTAAATAGCATGAGTTATTTTGAGAATTCCGTCCAAGTACCCTCAAAACAAGCCAAGGCTATAAATATAAACTACCTAGTTGTGAACTCTTTAAAAAATAAGAGCCCAATCCGAAGGATAGTTTTTTGTCACCGTTTTGAAGAGCAGTTTGGGACTTAGTGAAGACTTGGGAAACCCCCCCGTTGCGTGACCCAGTACACGATTGTTGATCACCAAGTCGCACAGTGCAGACTAATTAAGTTAAATCTCGTTGAAGGCGGGTTCTAAAGGGAATTGACATTCCCAGTTTACTTTTAAGCATAACAAGTCTGTGATTTGTTTGTATCTGAAGGAAAACTTACCTGCAGTAATAAATATATTTCGACTCATTGCTCGTCATACCGTAACCTGGGCCGGGACTCTCTCGTATCATAGTGACAGCGCGTGGGTAATTTCCCCCATTGACAAGGAACCCCTCAAGGATAACAGAATCACGCTCATATGGGTGTGACTCGAATTCAGTTTCACTCCTTAAGATGCATCCAATTTCTAAAACAAAACTACTTACTACCCAATACCCTTAAAAAATTTTTGCTATCGTGGATAGACTCTAACGGAGAGGTATGACAATACCACAACAACCCCCTGGAATGGCAACTCCACAAAATATCCGTACTACTAGATACTGACTTTTTAGCCTCAATTATTAATAAAACCATAGACGTTTTCATTTTCAATTGTGCACGTTTCCTATTCATCTCAATACCTTGACCCAGTCTTCGTGCAGTCCATCTGCCTCGTCCCAGTCGTCACTCCTTAGTCGGGCGCGGTTTGCACCACGCACCTTTTCTGCTCTTTACCTGACTAAATGCAACGGATGGTGTATGTCATCGTTGCAGTTTTGGCGGCACGTCACGCTCGAATGGTCAGAAACAAGGGAATAATTGAACAAGTTGATGTTTATCACTGCAATTAAGCTAAGCACAAACATCACTGCTGGGGAGGAGCTCTGTTCAGGCCAAGCCCTTTGTTTCCGTTTAACCCACCGATACGCCCGAGGGGGACCAGATTTTCAGTTTCTCAAAAAACTTACAGTTTGATTGTACGGTAGTGCAATGTAGTTCTGACCCATTTACACCTTTTTACTTGGTAAAATAAACCAAACTTATGTTTTTGCAAATGTATATTTACAACATTTTTTTCAATGCTTAATATTTGAAGGTATTTTCAGTCTTGAGCCAACACGGTGTGGTAAGCACCAGTTGACAGTCTCGCCATGGAACATGAGATACACTGAGAGAAATCTTGGCTATATAATGTGCATGAAAACGTGGAAGTGGAATACTTGAGAACGAAAACAAGCTACTGATGTTGTTACAATTTCCTCCTTTGTCCATTGCGGGTTGGGCCATCTCAAGAGTTCTTTCGTTCGGAACACAAGCGTCAATTTGTAATTCAAAAAGATCACCTACTGTAATGAAACAAAAACAAACTGGAAAGAAGCTTGACCCCGTCTCAGGTTTGCCCAAGAAATGAGAGTTTGCAAAATATTCCAACCCTCGAACGTTACATCCTACCCTAACCGAAATTATACACCCATGGACTTTACAGGGGGAGGAGAGTTGATTGAATCCCATAAGGACTCCTTTGAAAGCCTTTTATGCCTTTAGTAGAGAGCCTATAGCTTGCTTTACAGCATAAGGTGCGTGAGTTCTGCTGTTAATTTTATGACGGTCTAAGTTTAATATACGTATGTCATGAAGTACACCATCTTCTATTTCAGGTTTTCTTTTCTCGTGACGTCAGAAAACAAGCCAGTAAATCGGTAAATGAAATGTCATTTAAAAATTCAATAATTGGGACGATAAAAAGTGCATGTTCAAAACACGCGGTTGTCATGGCAACATCAAACAGGTGTCAACATCAAACTGATCCTGAGCAATGAGTGAACAGTTAATGACCCCATTTTAGAATCCCAGAGTGCAATTTTTGCCACGTCTGAGATGCGTCACGATGTCTCCAGTTCAGTACGTCTTACAAACACGACACATGATGTGAAACTGCCGAAGCAGCGAAGTATTTCGCACCTAATTCTTGAAACATCTTACTGAGCTTTTGGGGAATAAATAATAGTCTTTCAGAGATTGGCCGACAAGCAACGATAAGATTTCCAAGGATTATACGCGTCTTCCGAAGAATGTCGAAGCTCGATCGAGTCATTATCAACTGAGATTAACGGTCAAAAACTGATAAGCTGAGGAAACAAAAAAAAAAAAATAAAAACAACAAGAAAAGGCTAAAATTTCAACTGATAACTGAGGATTTCCCAAATTTATAAATTGTAACTAAGAATCCATCAGGACCCTCTATATAGTTACTGAGAATATTTTGGACTCCCAAGCCCATGGCCCTGTCGCCATGAAAACGAAAACCAGCAGCAGCGGAACCAGAGAATGCCCAATGTTATGAGAAGCTGATAAAAAATAAATAATTAAAATAGCACTGGATTCAGCAAACAAACGAAAGTGCTATTATTTTAATAATTTTGTTATACATGTAGTATTATTGAAACACAAAATAAATTTTCGCTGTCATGTTCGTTAATCTTCTTTCGTCATTGTTTTCTTGCCGAGGCCCTGAGCATATTGTATTATACCACTGGCGTAACCAGCAGAGAAGCATTTCTCCATATAGTTAATTTATCACTCATTTAAAATTAAATAAACCATTGAGAAACTGGTTAGTTTGTACTTCTCAACCATTTGTAATTAGTGGTAAATCAGCGAAAGTAATTAAAGTTAGCTATTTGAACATTTAAAAAAGAATATTTATTCCCGTCGCATGCTATAAACAGAGTCACGCAATGCTCTAGACTATGTCGAACATGCTGCCAGGGAGTCATAATGGCTGTCGAATAATTCAAGAACATAATTTACTCATTTGATCTTTACCTTGAAAGTTCTAGTTTACCCAAGAGGGGCGGATACATTTATAGTGTTTGAAGCAATGAACTAAAATATGATAGTGTTTTCAAATTTGCAAAAGTTTGAGAGAGAAACAAACCGGCATAGTTTAGGTCATAAAACGAACTTGTGGTTTCAAAATGCACAAATATACTAATAGTAGAATAAACAAAGTTTCCAATAAGAGATGTTCTTTAGGTTTCCGAATTTAATTGATCGGCTATATTTATGCGTTTCCCTATAGCTATGTTACACCCTTTAAGACCCCATGGGTGCCCATAACTCGATTACACTGCTCTGATTTCCGCATGGGCAATTAGCATTTCTGTAGGGCTTTTGACTGTGCTTCAAATATTTGCCCTGTTATTTTGAAAATGGCTCAGTTTATGAAGAAGCAATATAAAGAAACACTTTAGCTCAAATAAATAAACCTTTAATTCTATACAATCTTAACGTGGACAAATGTCTAACAATCTACATACGATATAGTACTTTAAAAAGTGGGCAGGTTCAGAAACATTCAGTCCAGCCATCTTGGGCTTGTTATGTTTCACAAGTTCATACCTAAACTTAACTATATAACTTGCTTTCCTACTCAGTCATTTATAATTATATTTGACTGTTATGTATTGAGTATATTTTACAATGAGTCAATTAACTTATTTCAAGGGTATGTTCTTTAACAGATCTACAAGAAATTTTTCACTAACAACTTCACAACTTTGAATTTGAATTTCGCGCCACTGAAGACTCGGCCTAATCAGCCAAGATGTCCGGCATGGTATCTTAAAACATGGCAGGGAAACACGCTTGTTGGCAGAGCTCCCGCAAGCCCATCCCGGCAAAAAGTTGTCTTCTTGATGTGTTAAACACCTCTTACATCGGCCTTTTGTCGAAGGGAATAGGCCAGTGACCACCCTCCAATCGGCTTGATGTCACAGAAACAGTTCTGCTGCAGAAATTTCCGATCAGTTTGGCGAACGAGTTCAACCCTAAAGTGCAGTTGTGATCTAGTGAGATGAATTAGGGACTACTGTCTCGATAATGTGGGCTATTGACAATTGCGACGTCCACACAAAAAAAGAACAGATATCGCCACCATTTTCTTTGATTTTCTGCCACACTCGTAATACCCTCGTTGCCTGGGGGGGAGGGGGGGGGGGGGGACTCGCTGAGGTCTACACCGCCCATGTTCTTGTTGTAGCAAGTCACTACCGGCGTCGCTCTGCACTTCGCTGATCGTGCCATCCTTTTGCTTTCTTCGAACTGTATCATTCCCAACAGGATTTGACTGAGATCTGAGGAAATGGACAAGCCTTTTGTCCTTCTCGTGTAGTGGCCACATGTGTTTTGTCCTTCCTTCGGAACAACGACTCCCCAGTTTTGAGTCGTTTCACGGCCGGGTCTTTGGGTGCCAATTCCTTTTTTCCCCCCGGGGAAAAGTCCTTTCTGTTTGAACGAATTGTCCTACAAAGGTAGGTTTGATCCTGAAGCAGATCTTGTTCGAGGTCAATGGAAGTAAAAAAATTTATCACAGTACACATGGTGGTGGTTTTCCTGTTAATGTTTTGTGTCCAGGTCGCGAACCACACGATATCCCCAATCCATGCTCACCGTGCCGCCATCTTGGTTTCTTGCCGGCATAAACCTTGCATGTTTATAACAAAACTTGATGCCGATTCTGCGCATTCCCAAACTTTAATACCTCGCTTTGTCGGTTTTCATTGGCAATATATTGTTTTATTCCCAGCCGTCCTTTAAAACTTAACCATTGCTTCGTCAACACTAACATCTCTCCCGGGAAGATACTCCTATTGGCATTTCACTGTGACAACATCTAACAGCGGCGCGTATTTTGAAAAGTTTTATCGTCTGTCTGGATCTTTCGCGTGGCAGCGATTTTTTACTATCATTCAAGTGCAAATACTCGTTCCAGTTTATCGAAGCGATTTCTCGGCATTATCTTTTTTACTTCTTGGTACTCCAAGCAGGGCATTTTCAGACCAATAAAGTCGAGTTGGACGGGAGTTGTTTGATGCCAAACATTACATAAAGCCCAAGAAATGCCTTCATCTCTTCGATGGTAGTCTTCCACGCCATGTCGTATCAGGCTTGGTTTGAATTTGTTGTCTGGCGTAGCGATTCGTCTCCATTACACATTAGCTTCAGAGCAACTCCCCTGAGAAAAATAACAAGGAAAAGAAATCAGATTGCTGTCCCATCTTGCAGGAATCCAGGACACGGGCCCAGAACGTGCGGTAAATTCAACAACATTTACGGGGATCACGGTCAGAGTTTATCCATGTTTGTTCTGGTTTCTTCGTCTTCCTCGAGTTTCGTCTTCGTCGGATAAATCCGAGAGGTCCTGCTGAGTGGACGGAGAAATGGAAATATCTGACTCATTGTCGTCCCCGAATCATGGACTCTTCCATCGGATTACACATTTTCCAACATCTCTGGCTGTAAACCTTCGAATTCTTCCTCGCTATCTTCGCCAAACACGCCGCTCATCGATTACAGATAAAATACTATTTTGCACTAAAAATTCGGCTGTGATATTTGAGTCGTCACCATGCTTGCATATATTAATCTCAAAACAGAAGGCGTAAACGCCTTCTCCTGATTGGTGTGAAACACAATGGGCTAGTGAAAGCATTATCTAAGATGGCTATTGATTTGGTTGAAAAGGAGCAGCTTGATAGTGCCCAAATATGGTGCACTCATGGGTAAACTAGCTGGTAACGCGAGAATTCTTTTTGTTTGTGTTTTTGTGGCCATATGGCACTCGTGGGGCTTAAAGGGTTAAAGTGATTATTCTCGAGTATTCAGATTGGCGCCTGGCTCTGTCACGCGCATTTGGTTTACACATGAAGACGGTCATATTTTCGGGCAAAATAAGTGATAAACAAGTGGCCAAAGCGGGCCTACTTAAAATCAGTTACACCAGGATATTTTTTGTACAGATCCTATCAAGGTGAACGTATATTAACCCACAGAAAAAATCTCTTTTTACGAAATTTTAAGTTTATCGCACATAGATAAAATGGTCAATGTTTTTTCTCTGCATAAATTAGCTTGCAACAAGTTCGCAATTTAGCCTCATGATTTTGAAAATCTTGTTTTTCGGGCTCAAAACTAAGTTAGATTTTTTAATTTTATTTTTCATTAAATCGAACAATGAAGACGCTAGACCAGGATTACAAATGCTATTTAAAGATTCAAAAATAGCTGTAGTATGGTGCGGTCGAAAGCGATCAAATTTCCTGAAAATTATTCAAGACCGGAAGTCAAATTTTGGGCCCAATCGGGCAAATGGTGTTTTCGGGGGGCATATTTTTACGCGAAAAAAGCTGTATTTGTTCCAAAACTAACTACAGTCCGTTTAGTTTCTGACTAGGGCCTATCTATGAGCCAATATGAAGGCGAATTCGAGTTTTTATGACTTGTGCCACCGTTTGGTGCGACTTTTTACCAGGAAGTCCGCTCTTAAAATGGACTAGACTGGTTCGATGACCATGATAACCAACAAAGCCCAGTTGGCATTATATAATTTTTTCCCACTTTTGTCTTGAACTCTTCCCTTAATTCTGGAAATGTATTGTACGTGGAATGGAAGCTCCAGAACAGAACCACAGGTATGTGCGATAAGCCATCTTACTAATCTCATCCAAGGTTGGAACTGAACTGAAATACATGCTACGCCAGAGGAACACCCGGCGCCTGTTTACATATCTCAAGAACGATTTAAGTCTAGCCTGATCGCATTTCTCTCAGAAGAGCATTTCAGGAAATCAACTGCTGCTCACTAAGATTTGTTTGTGGATCTGCCCATATCTTTCTGGTTTAGTGGGCTCAACTGTCTGGTACAGATTACACAGACCTTATGATTGGTAGCTCTTTCCTCACTTTACTTTGTCAGTCATCATTAGGGCCTCTCGGCCACGCAAATCCGCCGCTTCTGTGTTATTTTTAAACTTTGTTCATGGCAATTCCAACAACAAGCCATCTCTTCTCCTCATCAGAGACCCATCGATCAGTTTTTTTTAACTTTTGGTTCATGGTAATTCCCAACAACAAGTCTCATCTCTTCTCCTCATCAGAGGACCATCATCAGTTGTTTTAACTTTTGTTCATGGTAATTCCAACATACAGCCATCTCTCTCTCTCATCAGAGACCATCACCAGTTTTTTTAAACTTTGTTCATGGTAATTCCAACAACAAGCCATCTCTTTTCCTCATCATAGCGCACCACCATCAGTTTTTTTAAACTTTGTTTCATGGTAATTCCAACAACCAGCAGCATCTCTTTCCTCATCAGAGACCACGCATCAGTTTTTTTAAAACTTTGTTCATGGTAATTTCCAACAACAAGCCATCTCTTCTCTTCATCAGAGACCACCATCAGTTTTTTAAACTTTGTTCATGGTAATTCCAACAACAAGCCATCTTTTCTCTTCATCAGAGACCACCATCAGTTTTTTAAACTTTGTTCATGGTAATTCCAACAACAAGCCATCTCTTTTCCTCATCAGAGACCACCATCAGTTTTTTGAACTTTGTTCATGGTAATTCCAACAACAAGCCATCTCTTCTCCTCATCAGAGACCATCACCAGTTTTTTTAAACTTTGTTCATGGTAATTCCACAACAAGCCATCTCTTTTCCTCATCAGAGACCACCATCAGTTTTTTAAACTTTGTTCATGGTAATTCCAACAACAAGCCTTCTCTTCTCCTCATCAGAGACCATCACCAGTTTTTTTAAACTTTGTTCATGGTAATTCCAACAACAAGCCATCTCTTTTCCTCATCAGAGACCACCATCAGTTTTTTAAACTTTGTTCATGGTAATTCCAACAACAAGCCATCTCTTTTCCTCATCAGAGACCACCATCAGTTTTTTAAACTTTGTTCATGGTAATTCCAACAACAAGCCATCTCTTCTCTTCATCAGAGACCACCATCAGTTTTTTAAACTTTGTTCATGGTAATTCCAACAACAAGCCATCTCTTCTCTTCATCAGAGACCACCATCAGTTTTTTAAACTTTGTTCATGGTAATTCCAACAATAAGCCATCTCTTCTCTTCATCAGAGACCATCATAAGTTTTTTAAACTTTGTTCATGGTAATTCCAACAACAAGCCATCTCTTTTCCTCATCAGAGACCACCATCAGTTTTTTAAACTTTGTTCATGGTAATTCCAACAACAAGCCATCTCTTCTCCTCATCAGAGACCATCACCAGTTTTTTTTAAACTTTGTTCATGGTAATTCCAACAACAAGCCATCTCTTTTCCTCATCAGAGACCACCATCAGTTTTTTAAACTTTGTTCATGGTAATTCCAACAACAAGCCATCTCTTTTCCTCATCAGAGACCACCATCAGTTTTTTAACTTTGTTCATGGTAATTCCAATAACAAGCCATCTCTTCTCTTCATCAGAGACCACCATCAGTTTTTTAAACTTTGTTCATGGTAATTCCAACAACAAGCCATCTTTTTCTCTTCATCAGAGACCCTCATAAGTTTTTTAAACTTTGTTCATGGTAATTCCAACAACAAGCCATCTCTTTTCCTCATCAGAGACCACCATCAGTTTTTTAAACTTTGTTCATGTTAATTCCAACAACAAGCCATCTCTTCTCCTCATCAGAGACCATCATCAGTTTTGTTAAACTTTGTTCATGGTAATTCGAACAACAAGCCATCTCTTCTCCTCATCAGAGACCATCATCAGTTTTGTTAAACTTTGTTCATGGTAATTCGAACAACAAGCCATTTCTTCTCATCAGAGACCATCATCAGTTTTGTTAAACTTTGTTCATGGTAATTTGAACAACAAGCCATCTCTTCTCCTCATCAGAGACCATCATCAGTTTTTTTAGGGATGCCAAGGGCATCCCTAGTTCTTTTCACGATGCGTGTGTATTTCCCATGGGAGTAAACCAAACCTTCGCTGATGAAAAAAAATTAACTTGTTGCCTTTTCTTTGCACTTCTTATCAAGCAAGGTGACTAACTAAATGTGTATTTTTCTTCTACAAAAGACATTGTCAGGAAAGTGAATTTGAGCTATAAATTTGTTTATGATATACTCAACAAAATATGCAGCTTCTGATTGGTCAATGACGAATGCATAAATGGGTTATAGAGTGCAATACGGAATTGTGATAAACAGTACCAGACAAGTAGAGATGTTTTTGCCGCCTAATGGCATTGAAATAAGCTTTCAAGTTAATGGTTAAATATTTTCTAAACTATAGTACTGTAATTCTTTCAAAAAGTTCACGCTTGGTTTGCCTGCGCGTTCAAATAAAACATGTGAGCACTTTGGAAACTAGTGAAGCGTTTCGTGTGTAGAGTAGCGTGATGGCCGCAGCAATATTTTGTTGAGAATATTATAAACAAAAATCGTATGAACTGCTCGTGCAATTAGTGATTTATGGTCACTCGTGATGTTTTGTAGAAGACTAGGAACAACATTTTCGATCCAATATGGCGTCCAAAAAGACAAGATGCACTCGATAGATCAAAACAACCTCACAAATAGCTACCAGCATGAAAAAATCAGGGAAAAAAGCAGAGAAATGAATGTAGGACCTAGCAACCGACCCAGTTCCTCACTCGGAAATACTATTCACTTCCGGTAAATGCACAAACTTCGGCTTTACCGTTCTCATCTCTGCGAAGATATTTTGTCCCAAATTAAATATTTTTGCAAAATCGGGGTGCTAAGGGACAAGATGGCAAAAAATGGGGGGAAATAAAAATCATAAATTTTGCCAGTGCAAGTACCTTAAGTAAAATAATTATTGGAATGGACTAGACTGGTTCAGACCATGAACCAACAAAGCCCAGTTGCATTATATAATTTTTCCACTTTGTCTTGAACTCTTCCCTTAATTCTGGAAATGTATTGTACGTGGATGGAAGCTCCAGAACAGAACCACAGGTATGTGCGATAGCCATCTTGCTAATCCATCCAAGGTTGAAAACTGAACTGAAATACATGCTACGCAGAGGACACCCGCGCCTGTTACATATCTCAAGAACGATTTAAGTCTAGCCTGATCCATTCCTCTCAGAAAGCATTTCAGGAAATCAACTGCTGCTCACTAAGATTTGTTTTGTGGATCTGCCCATATCTTTCTGGTTAGTGGGCTCAACTGTCTGGTACAGATTACACAGACCTTTGATTGTAGCTCTTTCCTCTTTACTTGTCAGCATCATTAGGGCCTCTCGCCACGCATCCGCCGCTTCTGTGTTATTTTAAACTTTGTTCATGGCAATTCCAAAAATAGGTCCGCGACGCGTACTCAAATGGCTACTGCGGTTTTTACGCGGAGAATGCGCATAGCGAATAATATTAAGCTGAGTTAACGAAATGGATTGGGACCCTGCGATGTCACTCAGTATTAGGTGGATTCTCGGAAATATCATGCATCTTACATGTACGTTTTAATAACGACTTGTCTATGTTGTTCACGCTAACGCAATGGAAGATTTACGATATGCTTCAATTCAAAGGGAAGATGGACTTATTTACAAGGCCCACTACGATGCTTTGCTGTTTCAAAAACGTTTTTAGATCTTGTTGGATTGTAATCATCTCGCTCCAGATCCATACAAATTTATTTCATTATCTCACGTGTGCTGTGTTAGGTGTTAATTATCTTATGAAGCATTCTTGTTCTGTCATGATGACTCGGGTATCAATTATAAAGCCTGCACTTGGGGTTAAGTAGTTTTCGTTCATCAAAAATAAATTTACTTAGTTATTAGTTAGTTTCTTGTGATGAGAGAAATGATATCACAATCCACTGTATAATTATATTACAGTATGTGTTTATTTTATTGAAAAATTTAATTTGTAGCTCAAAGCAAATATTTGCGCGAAGTAAAAGCCTGTGTCGGGGAAATTTAAATACATTTTCTCCGGCATCAAACATTATTTATATTGAGTATTTATTAGAGTATTGCACAGCCTCAGGGTTTGTTTTCATTTTTGTTTTGATTTTGTTGATTTACTTGTTACACTTCGTCGAGGTTCTTCTATCTGGCGTTAATAATGATGAATTTTTATTTTGGATAGAATTTACATTCCTTCGTTTGAGACTGAAAATATTGTAGGGCCGACATTGCGCAGTACGGACTGTAAATGCATACAGATAATTCGTTAATAGGAACCAAAAGACAAATAACCAAGGCAAACCCGTTCTCTTCCGATCCTCCTCTCTCTGGCTCTCTGGCAAGCGGGAAGTTTACGTAAGAACCTGGGAATGGGTTTGCGTGCTTCTTCTATGGCAGCCGGTGACGTCATGAAATTTCATGGCAATTCAAATGGACTGACGCAGGTAGACTTGAAACGCAATGTTTGCTGCCGCTGTAAGTGAGCCTGAAGCGAACGAACAAGGCAGCAGACCTAATCGGCAAAAAATTACAATATAGGGCCTTGAAACCAAATTTTCTAAGACGGCATGGAATTGTGGCTATGCGCGAATGGAACAAAGTAAGATGCGCAGTTCCATGTGCTCTCTCTTTCTCGACAGCTAGGCTCAGACCGCATGGAATTGTGGCTATGCGCGAATGGAACAAAGTAAGATGCGCAGTTCCACGTGCTCTCTCTTTCTCGACCGGCTAGGCTCAGAGGTGAGTTATTTCGTTGCTCCGGTTTTTTGCTGCTACGCGCTACTCGTCTAAGACATTTAAGTCAAAATCATACCCTGCGTATATATTCCCCGTTTAAGACCAAAAAAATCGTAAAATATATAACCCGTTCAAGACAAAAAGAAGACAGAAAAAAATAATAATTATTGGGGAGTCTCACCCCCGTGGGGAAAGGTTTCAAAAGAAGAGCACTGACAGAGAAACCTGGAGGCGGTGAAACGTGAGAGTTCGCGATAATAATCAATAATCGACAACTGAAAGTTCGACGAGGTCGAACACAGGCTGCTCTATTAAACGAAAGCTGCACACTTCGCCAGTGGCTGTTGGAGTTAACGTAGCAGATAATTATTCTTTTGCATTGGAGCCAGTGCAAAAAGGTCGTCCTGGAGTACGAGTCAGTAGCGGCAACAGCGACACTCGTTGTCAAGGTGTTGACGTGAATGCAATTAAGCCACTAATTTAATGCGATCAAAAGATATACGGTCGAGTATTTTTGGCTCCAAACAACTCAATGAGTCATGCGATCAAAATATATTCTTTCGTGTTTTTTTCTCTCGGCAACGTAAAAATCGTCAATATAAGATTAAACATCAACGAGAAGGCCTTGCTTGTTGAGAATGTAAGCAACGGCTTTTGTTGTTCGTTAACTCGTTGGGTGCTCCATAAGGAGTTGCAGATGTTTTATGAAGAGCTTGTTTACATGGGGCTGATTGCTCTTTGTAAAACTCTAAGAAACAGATTTCTAAGGAGTATCATTAAAGTGAGCGTATACCTTCACTTAACTGATAACGACATTTTTGAGACTTAGGTTACACAATTAACATATAGAAATAAACCAGCGTAATGTGTAAACCAGCGTCATGTGCTGTGCACTCAGTGAATGAAGAAGCTTCCGAAGTGAATGAAGAAGCTTCCGAAGGAGTAATATTGAATCTGCTCGCTGATCTTGCTGTTTGGTAAGTTTTGTTGCGTTCAGTGGTTATAGTTCATCCGAAGAAATAAATTATATTTCCATTCAAACTTCTACTTATGCGCATACTGTTACATTTTCCTTTCCCTCGGCAGCATTTTCTACCTATCAGGTATACTAGTTATTTGTATATTAACAAGTTGTAACGCAAAATAAACAACTTGAATTTCGTGAATTACAAACAAACTACAGGTGGTAGCTGGCTTAAGCTAGAGACATGTAAATATAATGTATGAACATGGAACGAGCACACACTTTGCATTTGAATTTATCACGCTAATCCCGGCACTACATGTTTGCCACGTGCATTGACTAGATTGATTACCTGTGCGATGTAGCAACTTTGCTGGCTTTTTTCTTTTTTTCTTTGGTGTATTGTATTTGATAACCCCGGCTAACGCCAAACATCTCTTGCTTTGAAGTTCTGTTCTACTTCACGGCCACCCTAAACTACGTTGCCTTTCGTGACTATAAGGTCACAGTTCTAAAAACTATTTTCGTTTATCTCAGTTCTTTTCTTATCAATATGAAGACAATCACGTCTTTGTTTCTTTTAGAAAGAAACCGCAATTAAGGCTGTTATTATCTTATATCAACATGTCCGTACATGTTTTAGCTTTTTGAACATACGATAAACAACTCAACTCATTAGCGATTAGCTAGTGGCCTAATAAGCCTAATTTGTTCGAGTATAATGGAACGGCCAAATCGGTATCTATCATTGACATGACAAAGACTTGACAATCGCGGGCGGAAATTGATCTCATAATTAAGTGACATGCTGTTTTCTTTAACGAAAAGCAGAATTCTACAAATCAATGAAATCAGTAAGTTGTGGTCGGGGGGGGGGGGGGGAGGGGGGTACTCCCTTATATAAGCTATATAGGTATGCGCGGCCCCAAATGGTACGATTTTTGAGCCGTTTTTGTCTGAAATAGGATATAGATTTTGACCATTTTGGTCTAAAATAGGGTATGTTTTGTGCCCTTTGGCCTGGAATTTGGTTTGGCTTTTAGACGAAACTATTTTTCCCATTAACATCGGGAAATTTGAAGCCCTTTTCATGCCACAAATGTTTGCGCAAATGGAACCCATTCCTGGGTAGCTGAAGTCATGTATTAGACCTGTGTACTAATTTGATAGGTTTGAAATAGGGTATGGAAAATCACATATTTTGGTCTGAAATAGGTTAACGGTTTCAAGAAGCAGGCCGCACACCCCTACCAAAAATTTCAGGGCGTACTCCCCCCTCCGGGGAGGTTGTGGTATGTTCAGAGTTATCTTTCCTCGACACAGCAAATGAGTCTGTTGATTTTAACCTAAGTCCAAGTTCTTCCAAGATCTACAATTTATAGCAAACTCTGATGAAGCCTTCCTCTAGTCCAATCTCGTAAACAGGAAATTGTGCTGGACAGACATCAAACTGTTCGAATACAAAACTACAACAATACGGCCCGGGTGCCAGAGGGGTTTTTCCCTTGAAGAGGAGCGCTGAGGCCACGAACGAAAATAGTTTTCTTTTTACTCCGCGGGTTTTGTCGTCGCGGCTTGCCGTTCACAGTTTGCGCAGAGTAAAAAAAAAAACCTCTCACCCAGGGTACTATAAAAATACTTATATTACAGTACATTCTACACAGGACGATTCACATCAACATAAAAAAAATATTATCGGGCACTAAGCAATACCCTGCTCTCTTAAACTACAATAGCTCGCCGACTTCGCGAACCTTCTCGCGGACAACAAACTCTGTTCACTTTACTATCATGTCATTTTCACCAGTATAAACAAAACTTGAAACATACCCTTCTTTGAATACAATTACAATCACCCACTGTTTTCTTTACAAAACAACGGAAATAGTGCTCATTAATGGGATGATCTTATCTTTCGTCTACATTCTTAATGGTTCTCGAAATTTCTCACAAACCACTGAAGCAGACAAGTTCGTTTACAATTTTAGAAGATAATCATTCCTCGTCTTGAAATTAAAAGCCTATATTTTTTGTCACGATGTCCAACGCGAAAGTCTCGTGCCCATCAGCAAAAAACATGTAATATTTTTGTTTATACAGCACCATTCGCGCTGACATAGCAAAATTCTCAAATCAGTCCTCATACTAATAACTTGCACCATCAACCTTTCGTTAACGATTTTCAAATATTTAAAAAGTCAAAAACTGACACAGCACCACTGATTCCAAAAATATTTGGTCACTATTAAAGCAATACTTTCCTCTCGTAAACTAGTGGCCCGCCATCTTCTTGTCGCGACTTCACCCCTCGCATGTGAGACTAATGAGTCTGTCGTAGCCTAGCCATGCCAAGACAAGCTTAACGAATATCAGGTCACACGACAACCTTTTACGTAGCTGTAAAATGTCATTTATCTTTTTATCAATTGCTCGTACGTTTTGAAAAACTAATTGTACATGTGATGATACTGTTTCATCCGCCTTCAACAGTGAATGATTTTCAAAAGGTAATTACAGGTCATTCAGCAATACTCTGCTCCAGTAAACAAGCTCGCCGCCTTAGATTATCGCGGCTTTTCCCTCAAGCGTGAAAAATGACCAGCGCCTTCGCGACAAAAGCTTCAAGACTGTGGCTCAAACGCGATCCTGCTCGTAGTTGTCTACACCTCCCATCAACAAAAGCTTCAACAATGTGACTCAATCAAACGCGACCCTGTTCGTGCAGTTGTCAAAGAAATACACCTACGCAAATAAAAACATTTAAAAACAAACGTGTCTTTCATATTTATTTTGCAACGCAATTTCTCTCCATGTAGCTCACTAAATATGCCAATCTTCTTTTTGAGCATTGCACTTGACACCACTGTCAATGAAGCGAAACAATCGAACAATGCCATATCATGTTCAGTTATTCAAAGAATTGTTACAAAAAAGTCTTACGAAGGAATGTTAAGAATGCTTCGACGACGACAATAATGGGCACTTGCGCAAGCGCAGTACCCATTAACAACAAGCCATCTCTTCTCCTCATCAGAGACCATCATCAGTTTTTTTAAACTTTGTTCATGGTAATTCCAACAACAAGCCATCTCTTCTCCTCATCAGAGACCATCATCAGTTTTTATAAACTTTGTTCATGGTAATTCCAACAACAAGCCATCTCTTCTCCTCATCAGAGACCATCATCAGTTTTTTTAAACTTTGTTCATGGTAATTCCAACAACAAGCCATCTCTTTTCCTCATCAGAGACCACCATCAGTTTTTTGAACTTTGTTCATGGTAATTCCAACAACAAGCCATCTCTTCTCCTCATCAGAGACCATCACCAGTTTTTTTAAACTTTGTTCATGGTAATTCCAACAACAAGCCATCTCTTTTCCTCATCAGAGACCACCATCAGTTTTTTGAACTTTGTTCATGGTAATTCCAACAACAAGCCATCTCTTCTCCTCATCAGAGACCATCACCAGTTTTTTTAAACTTTGTTCATGGTAATTCCAACAACAAGCCATCTCTTTTCCTCATCAGAGACCACCATCAGTTTTTTAAACTTTGTTCATGGTAATTCCAACAACAAGCCATCTCTTCTCTTCATCAGAGACCATCAAAAGTTTTTTTAAGCTTTGTTCATGGCAATTTCAACAACAAGCCATCTCTTCTCCTCATCAGAGACCATCATCAGTTTTGTTAAACTCTGTTCATGGTAATTCCAACAACAAGCCATCTCTTCTCCTCATCAGAGACCATCATCAGTTTTGTTAAACTTTGTTCATGGTAATTCCAACAACAAGCCATCTCTTCTCCTCATCAGAGACCATCATCAGTTTTGTTAAACTTTGTTCATGGTAATTCGAACAACAAGCCATCTCTTCTCCTCATCAGAGACCATCATCAGTTTTTTTAGGGATGCCAAGGGCATCCCTAGTTCTTTTCACGATGCGTGTGTATTTCCCATGGGAGTATACCAAACCTTCGCTGATGAAAAAAAATTAACTTGTTGCCTTTTCTTTGCACTTCTTATCAAGCAAGGTTACTAACTAAATGTGTATTTTTCTTCTACAAAAGACATTGTCAGGAAAGTGAATTTGAGCTATAAATTTGCTTATGATATACTCAACAAAATATGCAGCTTCTGATTGGTCAATGACGAATGCATAAATGGGTTATAGATCAATACGGAATTGTGATAAACAGTACCAGACAAGTAGAGACGTTTTTGCCGCCTAATGGCATTGAAATAAGCTTTCAAGTTAATGGTTAAATATTTTCTAAACTATAGTACTGTAATTCTTTCAAAAGTTCACGCTTGGTTTGCCTGCGCGTTCAAATAAAACATGTGAGCACTTTGGAAAACTAGTGAAGCGTTTCGTGTGCAGAGTAGCGTGATGGCCGCAGCAATATTTTGTTGAGAATATTATAAACAAAAAATCGTATGAACGCGAGTGCAATTCGTGATTTATGGGCACGAGTGATGTTTTGAAAGTTCTCAAAATTGCACGAGCCTTTAGGCGAGTGCAATTTGAGAACTTTCAAAACAATCATGTTGAGTACCAAAACGTTCGCTTTGATTAGTCAGATTAGTGGCTTATTTCACGTCCCTTCATACAATGTTTTAAATTGATTGTTTGAAAGGTTTTTGTTTGACTTTTGAAGGAAGTGAAAATACAGCGGTGCGCTGTATATTCATTCACTTCTGTCTAAGCCTGTAAAAAAGTTAAAAACCCGTTCAGTGAAACAAGAATACTATATTTTTTGTAGACTTTTCTGTAATAATTGTACAATCATTGCATCGTATCATCTCGCGAGCAAGGACAGCCCAAAACTCTACTAGGACGGAACATACGTACATAATTAGGTTTATTCAGCAGGGGTAATTATCAGGAGTTATCAAAAAGTAAGTCTGTTTGTGGCCAATGGTAATTTTAGCGAAGAAAACATAACCTTTATACACATACATTTATTTAATGTGAAAATGGTAAGCCATTTTGTCTTGTAAAATATACAGATATGTAATTTTTTTGTACAACTCCCATAATATGAAAAATGCTACATTGAGGCAAAATTACAATGAAGAAACTTTTAAGTCGCAGCCATAAAAATTGGAACAAAAACAACGATACAAACAGTAAAAAACACACGTCTTCCTCACATATGTCACGCAATATTTAAACCGGACAGGGCGATATATGGCGGCGATTCTTTTTATTCAGCTTGGTATAAAATGTATGAAGCTGATTTTAATATATTTCAAGAATTAAACGGGCAGCATTTAAAAAATATATATATGTATTTTAGATCATCCTTCTCTTGATTTTAATAATTTTATAATGCAATAAAGTTGTATACCATTTGAACAATATTATTATTTTCCACTCTAGAAAACGGAATGATTCCTGTGAAAACCATGTGAAGTATTTGTGTCTCTTCAACAGCACACAAGATGCTGTATCTTTTACTGTTTATAATGATATGGAATAAAAATAATAATATGTAGAGAATATAAAGATTTGGTGGCTTAAAATGTGTAATACAGTAAGTAATGTAAAAAGTTCCTCTTCTCCTCTTAGACACACACACCCAAACCAACCAAACGAAGGGGTCCAATCATTCCATTAGTGACTACCAGTACTCACAGCAATGAATTTATACAATTTATACAAACAACCTTTGGTTTGGTTCCTAATTTATAAATCAATGAATGATAATCTGTCTAGTCTCCATACATTTGTACTTTTTGCCAGCAAACCAACTCAAATTTACACTGTCCTCGAGGAGGGAATACCCATACCGGAATAATAACCTCAAAATATCAAATGCTATGTCATTTGTTACTTTGTTTTGTTAAAAAAAGCATGTCCAGCTAATCATTATTGGGCCCATGAAGAAAGAAAGGTTAATTGACAGCTAGTTGAACAGTTAATTGAAACGCCATCACTAACGGCATCGCTATTTGTTGCTACTTTTCAAGCAACAAATGTACTTGTTAAACTTTGTTCATGGTAATTCCAACCAGCCATCCCTTCTCCTCATCAGAGAGCATCATCTTCAGTTTATTAGTTTGCTCCAATTGTTGTCATGAAGTGAACTTACATCAAACAACGGATTGGAGTGAAGATCTTGTCCAACTTAGTTGAACTTACGTTGCAAACCTTCCAAACACAACAAGCAGCTCTTCCATATCTAGCAGGCTTGAAGAAAACGTTCTGTTAAACAGGCAAAAGTTTTTGGTTCTGATCGGAGTAAACTGTTTCAACAGGAACTCCAACAACACTTGCGAGAGCCATGATTTGCAACATTATGCTGTACGAGTTATTCATGGATGTTCTCTTGATTTCACTGCTTCAAAACCGTTTTACATTTACATCTGACGAAACGTGAAGCAAAACAAGTGAGATCACATGTTTCCACAGACATAACACAAGGGTGATCTCTTTCAGAGTAAGTAGTTTTAGAGTTGACTGACACAGCATGCTTTCTGTAGAACTCTCTGTTCATGGCAAGCTCAACATACGTGCATAGGTGAAATTCAAATTCAAATGCTAAGCTTTCGTTTTGACAAATAACCAAGCTCACGGAATCAAACAGACAATTGCCATCTCCAGTCAAAGTCAGCGACTGAAGTACAAAAAAAACAAAAACAGAAAAGACCTTACTGAAAAGGTAAAAAGCTGAAATCAAAATTCACACTAATCCTGGATTAATGTAATCTTGCTTTGCCACAATGACTCCACACCCTTGTGAAATTAATACTAACTGTTATCAATGTATTTGTCCTGTGTGAAGCCAGTAAATGAGATGTCTGCAAAATAGGGCTATTTCGCTCTATCCCATACTTCTCGTAACCTAGAACTTTGAATGTTGCAGCTACAACTCTTGCCTCAATTTCAATTTGGAAAAACCTCCGACAAGCATTGGCCACAGCAGAAACATCCCCTTTAACATTCCTCCTATTAATCAAAGTGTGATCACTGTACATGGTGCACTTATCAGCAGCAGAAGATGCATTGTACAGGTTTGTAAATGCAACCTAGGAGAAAAATGACTGAAATTTAGGACTGTCTACGATGCAGGCTAATTCAGGCTTAATTCTTTGAAAAGGATCCAGTAATAATGACAATCTTGCATAAAACCAAACAGCTTCAATTATGTTCAATAAAACAGTATTTATTTCTTTAGGTGTATTAACTGTTACATACGACGCACTCGTAGTATCAGACGGGCAAGAACCGAGATAATTCCACTGGTGACAGGCCTTGGGCTGTGAAGAATCGCCCTTTGAGGACCACGTGTTTGCGTCGCTGCTAGAAGTGGATCCGCCCCCGATCGATGTGTTTGAGCGTGGTGGCAGAGGGGTTAAAGTCTGTAGATCAGAATGTTTAAAGAAGATTGTTGCGGGCGTCCCTGATCTGCGCTGCATCACTAAATGCCAGGTGACACAACTCCACCTTTTTGGCAATGTGAGCATAAAAACATCTTACGCTCTTCCACATATAACTGGATGCTTTGAGCATCAATAGTTTGAGAACGAGAAACTGAAGCATGGCCTCTTTGTGTGTGGATTCATAAGGTTTGATCATTGTGAGAAAACCCGCAACAAAGTCGGCCAGCTCCAACTTTTCGAACTCTGAGATGGGCGCACCTGCACAGAACTCGTGTGGCCAATCAATAGTTCGCTTTTTCCTTGCTGTGCTTGATTTAATGGACTCTGCCCCCCTTCAGTGGCCTCGTGGGAAGTTTTGTTTTCTGCTGCTGCATTACGAAGTTTCAGGGCCAGCTTGTCCCGTTGTAATTCAGCGAGTTGAATCTCGGCAGCCATCAAGTTAGATGCCTGAGAAGCTACAGGAGGATCTGGAGTAGGCTCTTGGAGGAAGCGGACCGAGTGTTGTTGGATAAGAGACATGGGGCGACATTCCCGACGCCGCAAGTTCACGATCGAGCTGATCGATCCGCATTTGAACGTATTTAAAATTGGGGTCCATATTAGGCTTTACTGTCCTGTTCGAGCGTCGGAGAAGAGCAGGAGAAGTGGCGTGAGTCATGACGATTGTCGAAAACTAACTAGAACTAACAGAGGCAGATCGCACAGTTTGACAAGAGATGACTTGGATAAAGTGAATTAATGAAGAAGCGCTCTCAAGTCGAAATACTCAGAAAAAAAATTATCTCACATATGAACCTAGACTTTATCCAGGGCACCCATTCCACTTATCATTTTATTAACATTTTCACTTTGACATTATTGAGCCTTGCAGTATGACAGGACATATTTTCACATACGAACCTAGTTGTATGGCCTTGCTCACCATGGGTCCTCCATAGCTCAGTGGTTAGAGCGTCCAACCGGCACCTGGAAGGTCATGGGTTCGATTCCCGTTGGGGAGCTCAGAATTTTTTTCTGAGTATTTCGACTTGAGAGCGCTTCTTCATTAATTCACTTTATCCAAGTCACCCATTCCACTTGTTTTTAAATTGTAAGGTGTCCCATTGTAACTTCTTTTAGATTACTGGTACTTTAAAAAACCTAGCCTGCAAGCAGGTGACTGCAGCTCCAGGGAAATGACATTTCCAATAACAGACAGCCAAAAAAATCAGTTATTGTTTGATCTGAGGTAACCTGTAATAACAATTTACAATAAAAATACCTACCTCCAAAAATTATTACCAGCATGCCAGTCAGCTACCTCAAAGTGTAGCCCTTCCACTCTATCTTCCTGGGTGAACCCATTTACCAATGACATATGTCCATTTGCTGCCTGCTCAACAATCAACAGGTCTCCTACAACTCCCTGGTCACCATATTGTCGCTCATCTTTATCACCATTGTAAGGTACATACTTGTGAAGTGATCTCAATATGTTCAAAATGCCATCTGCATCATTTTCATTCTTGTAAATCATACCTAGTAATGTCTAAACAACATGTTTCGATCATCAGTAAATTAGCAACACAATAGTGCACTTGTCCAACCCTGTTACAGCTGCTATAGCTTGTAATGCTTTTCATTTTTTCCCTTTGGTTAGCCATGAATTACATCTACATGCAACTTCAAATTAATGAGAGAATACATTTTTCGTCTATCAGTGTGTTGCCATAATTTCATAAATAATATATTATTATAAAACAAGCATATACACTGTGAGGCATATACATGTACTAAAATAATGAAAAATTAATAATAAAAAATAATTTAAGGCTTAAAGTGCCTATAACGCTTACCCAGTTATAATGGATTTCAAAAATTTATGTCTGTCTAATGCCAATTGGTGTGTCAAAATCATGTCTGGAATCATAACCATGACTAATAATGAAATAAATCATAGTTATGATTAACAAATGACAATATTTGTTCATGGTTTGCATTCTTATGGACCATAGTAATGACGACATAAAATATTCAAAACTGAAGTGGAACCACGAGCTGCAGGCCAGTCGTTTCACTGCCAAGTTTTTGAACATTTTATGGCATCATTTCTATATGGTCAAAAGAATGTACACCAAGAAAAAAGATTTGTTTGATTATTAAAGGGGCAGTGTCACAGGGATTTGATGTCATTTCAAAAACCAAAAAATGTTTTTGTATTTACAGAAAACTAAAAATAATGGTCAAATTTTACCATCCTAGTGTACTAAAACTGTCAATAGGTGTCTCTGGCCATAGAAACTGGGTCGGAATGGGATCGCAATTTGAAAACATGTTAGGCTAACAGTTTTTCAATTTCTCGCATTTTTCGTTTCCAAAATGCATTAGAACAGACCATAATTTGTTCCTCTTTTAAGAATTTGGTTGATTTCTTTTTCTTGGTGTTCTAGAATTATTTTGTAAATAAAAAAGGTACTGAAGCACAGTTTTGACCAAAAAAGGTCAAAATCCCCGTGACACTGCTCCTTTAATCATGGCTATGTCTTCATTTGTTTTTAACAATAAAATGGAAGAAATACGAGCGGATTCGGCTTTATTTTTCGTCCAGAAACGCACATGTGAAAGAATACCGCCACTTGTGTTGCATTTGACGCGATTGAGGCGTGTCATTGCGCAAAAGAGATAGGTGAAGGTGAAGTCACATTGACCACAGCTCTAGATCAATAGGCACGCAAGAAATTTGACAGTTATTGTAAAATGCCAATTATTGGCCTTTTACAAACATGTCTTTAAACATATAAACCATGAAGTATAGTCATATGAATCAGAGACTGTTTACATAATAATTGTTACAGGGCCGTCTGCTATCATGATATTTATTAGAGTAGGCACATTTTGATGGATGTTCCAGTATGGCTATACTGCATTTCTTTTTTGAGCAAGTTTTCTTGCAGAACATAAAAAAATCATAGTGAGTTTACTGGAGCAGCCATCTAAATACCTCTAAATGATAAACAGTATTCTAACAGTAACACTAATTTGATATAAAAATAAGATTTTTTATTATGTAAATTATGCAGAAAATTGGTGCACAAAATGTTGAGCTAATAGGATGACAATGCAGCGTTCAACAAGCTGCTGACATATTATACATGTGCAATATTAAAAATACACTTTCAAAACTACTAGTAAGTATTTTCTAAAGAATATAACCCATTCTGGTAGCTGATCTTTGTTGCGTACCATTTACACAAATAATCCAGTTGGAAATTTTTGGTATAAACATTTTGAAAATGATATTTTAATGGCAGAGGAAAACTAACATGTTATTTACCTGAACAAAAGACCACCCAAACCATCATCCATATTTTTGGATGTTTTAAACCATATTATACATGTATGCATACATCTTGCTTTCCCAATTTCTTGATTTTTGTGTCAATGGTATGCAATCATATAATGCAATCTTGGTTTTAAAATAAACAATAATTAATAACAGAATGAATTATTGCAACCAACACACTATAAATCCTATCACGCCTCATCTCATTTTACAGAATAAAACTCAAACAATTTTTAACCTGTTAGAACTTGTTTTATAGTTTTGCAGTATCAAAATGAACTATTAAATTGAAGCAATGTGACAAAGACTGAACTGTCCCTGCTTCATTTTTTTTCTGGTTGAAAAAGGTTTCTCTTTCCATTTGTTACACTCCACTTTACATGTTTGTACAACAGCTTGTAATCCTATTTTTATTAAAATTCTAACACAAAACCTTAACAACATTTGCACAAAACTCTTTCACAACACATTATTTTTGAACTAGTTGCTTGAATATATTGTAAATTATATCACTGTGTAAAACTCGTGCTCTGGTTGGCTTAGGACAGTCCTCTATTAGAGTACAGACAGACATGACGTAACAAGTCATGCAGTCCTTTTGTAAAAAAAATTTCCCTAGTAAAGTAATATAAAACGAATAGATTCATTTGGCCTTGCATCTGTACTCTAGTAGAAGTTGGAGTGTTTTTGGATAAATGGCTGCAAAGCTTATGGCTCATTCAAATTTAGGATATCTGTATGGGAAATCACAACCTGTCCTAATTAACTAGCCTCACTTTCATGTGTTGGCAAAATTGAAATGTCTAGTATTTTAACAAATAAAAAAGCCTCAACTGCTTTGTTCTGTTTGTAAAGCACGCGGGAAACAGCGCAAGCACAAAAGAAGTGTCGGGGGGAAACACGTTTCTCCCTACTTCTTAAGTGCTCTCACTGCTTCCTGAGTGCTTTATAACAGAACAAAGCACAGTTGAGGCTTTTTTATGTTTTATGGTAAAAATCTATGATTTTCCTCACAAATTTGGATTTATTTTTAAAAACAAACTCTGCGTATGTTTGTGAGCATTCGTGAGCTCCCATGTTTTGTATTCTCATAAAGCATGAGCGTGCACGCTGTTTAAACCAATAAGAGTGCATGTTATATTGGCACTTCATTATTGAATAACAAGAAAGATCATCTCAAAATGAATCATGTGTAGTTTTAAGGCCATTTTCATAATTGCGGAGAAGTTACATGCATGACTTACATGTATATGTACATGGAAAAAAAAACATTGAAGCAAAGATTTTTAGGATATGTTGTGATTTCCCATACAAAAATGTCTTGAATGAGCCATAGCTTTGCAGCAATTTAGCTGCTCAAACTTCTAAAGATGATATATACATCTTGAGAAGCATGAGGTGTAGCCAATTGCTTCTCGCATGTCTCGAGCGTTTCTTAAAAATCTCAAGTGCTTATATGTAACTCAACAATACATGAGGGGCAATTTTACTATTTCAAGGACTTTAGCCCACTTTGAAAAAGAGTGATGGTCCTGGGATCGAGAGTGACCGCGCGAACGTTTGTGGGATTGTTTTTGAGGGACACGGGTCTGAACGCACGCGCAGATGGCAAATTTCATTGCGCGACCAAGGTAGGAAAACTAGTTAAAATGCACAACGATTATACTACAGCTGTTTATAAGAAAGGAAATACTACATTTTGGGTATCTGTAGTATTTCTGTATTAGGTTTTTTCCTTCAATAATGTTGTTGTAAATTTTTGTGAAAATAACACTGCAATCAACTAAAAAAGATTGTTTGTTTCACGCTAAAAATTGTGTCAGTTTCATCTATAAAGTCGTCATCTGCGCATGCAGTTTACCTTTGCGTCTCCCAGGCGGCCAATCGATCCCAGGCTGTCACTCTTTTCAAAGTGGGCTATTAAGATTGCTTTGAGGTGACTCTGATTTCTTTTCATATGTTGAAAAATATATTCCAACATTTATTTTGATTCTACTTATTGTTTATTAATTTCTAGGTTGCTTGTCACTAATTATAGCTTCACTTTCCTCATCATGAAGCGAAATCTGAATTTTGTGGCAGATGGTAATAAAAAACAATCTAGAAATTATCTGTGCTCATGTTTTGAAGTATTAAGGGGGTAGAAATTAGAGTACATTTATTGTGACCGAGTTCATTGTTTATAAGCTCATGAGACTTTAAAAAAAGATACAAACAAGAAAAATAACCACAAGCTCACGTGTGTAAGGCTCTTTAAATGATAAGGGTGAAACATGACTTCTGCAAAAGTTATTAATGCATTGTTCTGTGAGCCAGTTGAAGGGCTATGGCTATGATATGACTGCGCCACTTTCATACAACTTAATTAATGAACAGATGAAGTAAAACTCTGATTTTGAAGCCTGTATATCCATTTTTGAAAGGTTGTAATAAATATTTCAAAAAAACAATTTGCCTGTTTAATGACTGCATGGAGTTGAAATACTTGCACTCTTTGTGCTCTGTTGCACAGATTGACCTGAAACATGTCTCAATCCTAGAGAGGTGCCAGAAAAAAATTGACTTAATCAATTCTGTATAATTATTTGTCATTCCTTTGAAACCTCAATCCAGAACTGAACACTCCATCAGACTCTGTTTACAAGTGTGGAACTTTTCACCAAGGACAATGCTTACTCTAAGTTTTAAATTTTCAATACCAGCCTCTGTTCACTAATTCATACTTTTATTGCAAATATTTCAACTTTAAATAAAAAGTAAATTGAATTGAATTTGCATTTGAACTTCACCTTCAACCTGACATGGTATTCAATTCCAGTTTGATTTCATGTCTCAAACTACCATAATCTAACAAAGAGGAAAATAGAAATTGAACTGCACTCAAAATTTCAACTCGAAACAAATATTAAACCCCATCAAATATATGTGCCATGTAATGAATAATTGTTTTACAAATCAATTTCAAATTAAAATATTTTGTATATTGCAAGAATTGTTTGGCACATATGACTACAAAAAGGAGAATTATTTACAGGGCTGTCATATCAATAATGGCCAGAGTGGAGGGGGGTGGGGATTTTTCCTGGCTGTCATGTGTTTGAGACCCAGTGATAGAAGAAAACAAAACATTCCTAACACCAGAAGGCAATTTACCCGGCTACTTTTTTATTTCTCCACCTATTTAAATAAATAGTGACAGCCCTGTGAATGCAGTATGTGGAATTTATTAATTCACTCAGTCATTCCTATATCAAAATCAACAGGCTGTTTTGGCAAAGGGCCTTTTAGGGACTTTACCTTGAGAAACTCAATCAGAGACGTTTTTCATTCCAAAAAGAACTGAATTAAGTAATCAGTTTAAATAAATGTAACCAGATGAAAGTACATGTACATCTCAAAACACCACGGAATTTGAGCACTACATGTACAGGTAAATAAGCCAAATTAGCTTGAAAATTCAGACTCGATGTTTTTATAATAAAAATGGAATGATATGAAATGCTGCATTACTTTTTATGGGACTCGTACAACGGTTGATTTCTAATCATGGTAGATTGTATCTGTGTTAGTATGTCTTTCAGTATCAAGAAATTCTTGAAAAATAGAATGCCAAGTGCTAGTATTACTGTAGGCCCTCAATCCGAGTCAATGATAAACTTTTGTCACTGAATATGGTTTCTTCTTGGTACAATATACATGTACCTGTACATTGTATCTCACCATCAAAACTTCCCTAACATTTGGGCTGTAATTCTCTACCTATATAGCTTGCACAATGAAAGTGTAAAGTACAGTGCACCAACATCATTGCTTATCTGAACATGAAAATCAATCTTGCCATTTGATTTCAAATCAAGGTTTTAATAGAAGCCACGATCCTTTCTTGACGTGAACAATATATATTTTTTAGCAACTGCCACAAAATGTAGATTTCTACCAATAATGGGATTAGCTTAATTCAGATTTTATGATATGAGAACTGTGTAAACCTCTGTGATATAATGCTCTGAATTGGCCTCATTCCCATGAGTTTAAAAATATACTATTGTTAGTAGAAATAAAAGTCACTTCAAAACAACCCCCCTGCCTGGGCTAGAAAGTGGGGACTCTGGTATAACAACATCATGTGGAGGGGACGATATTGCGCGAGGCTGGGGGATTGGCCCATTGGCTTCAGCCAGCTCCAGCAAGTTACGAACATGAAGCTGGCTACTGCCAGGCCTTTCCACAGCTTCAAGCAATATCCGCCCCTTTGTTCGGCGGGTACTTGCTACCCGCCTTGCCTTCTGCAGATAAAGTCGACGACAAAATACCAGGTCTTTTTTGGCTTCCTCGTCGTCGCTTTCAGGAGGAGGTGTACATCATTTGTTGAAACTGGTGGGATTTCTGCCCGTTTTGCCAATATATCATTTTTGCTTAAACCTTCGAGGTTTCCTTCTCTCTGGGCCGTGTTCATAACTCTATCCCTCTTTTCCTGAAATAGAAGGGAAACAAACATAAATAAAAATAAAGACAAAATGTCATTGAAAAAAATGACCACCAGGCATGATCTTAACCAAGCTTTGATCAATTAAGACAGTTGATGAATAGATATAAAGAGGTTATTCAGCGGAAAGTTGTGCAATAGGGCCTTTAATCTGCACTGGCTAAAAAGTTGTTTATTTAGACAAATTTTCTGTCAACACCTGCATTTTACAAGTGCGGACGGTTTGTCATGACTCAACGATTTTTTCGCAGAGTGGACAAATCTTCAAATGTGCCACCGACAAAATTTGCCTTGGTAAAAACGTATCCATAAGATGCTGGAACATACATCCTTACGACGACCATTTTATCCATGCAAGCTATTACAATGGATTGATTTCCAGTCAAATTTTCAATCTGACAAAATATTTCTAAGATATCACACAAGCGTCAGTGACCAAAGCAAAGGGAAAAGAAAAGTGCGAGGGGGCACAGTTTCTATATACTGTATGTTGCGAAAAACATGAATGTAAAACATGAGTGACTTGAAAGCAAGGTGCTATTAATGGGTTTTGACAGAATTGTACAGCTTTGACATTTTGAATGTGGATACAACGGACGAGACACAAATTGTCACAACATTTGTCCTTTGATTTTGTCCGAGACAATTCCTGTTTTGCACTAGTACTGTATTAATAAAAAACAGTGACAGCCCTAACACAGTTGTAATATTGTGCACACCCTACATGTACGTGTAGCTCAAAAATAAACTATTAACAGACAAAAAAACAAACATGTAATCTCAGTGAAGAAGTGAAAACATTAGTGATTTAATCATAATCAAAACAAATTATGCAACTAAGCTATGTGTCCAGGCCAATGAATGTCTCATTCCAGTTCTTTCCAGTCACCTAATTTTGAGATAGGGTCCTCTGAGGTTACTACAAGCTGATCAGAATTATTTAATTATTGAATACAGTTGGATCCCGATAACTCAAACTTTTGAGTTATCGGGATTCAACTATACATTGTTACGTTCTTGGTAGTTTGTACCAAGCCTGAATATTCATTCACATGGTAATAGGACTGAGTGGAGTCCAATTCGGTCTGTAATCTTATCTTATGAGTGATTAACAAAATTGGATGACCGCATAGCAGGAGTCCAATTTGTTAATCACGAGTATGATTACAGACAGAATTGGATAACACAAAGTCCTGTTACCACTTATCATAACTATAACAAAATTTGAGGGAAAATCGTAAATGTTTTGGTGACTAAAAACATAACAATTGAGTTTGTTTTTGACTGAGATGCACTACCAAAGGACAGCGCACGCTAATGACGCAAACATGTACTATCCAATTACAAGCATGACACGTAAAACTGTAAGTTAGTGCTCAAATCGTGCCTGCTGATAACCAATCAGATTAGAGAATTTTGTTATAGTTTTGATTACAATGAATATTCAGGCTTGTAATCATGAAAGCACACAATTTTTAGTCGACATTAATACTGTACATGTATTATTAATCAACACATGAAGCAGAGGAGCCAAATTTGACCTTTGCGCATTGTTACTATGCTTGCACGGTGTCTTGCATTCGTGCTTTGCTCTGAGTACACTTGCCGATCGTTGCCCACCAAAGATTGACCAAACCGTGCTGGGGTTAAAAATTAAAATGGCACGTAAACAAGAAGGTCAAATAACTAGTCTACAAATAACACAAATAAGACAATAACATGCAAAGGTAATATGGCTGTGCTCCTCTATGTGCTAATTAACAATCAAGGATCACTCATTGAAAAATCAAAATCGAGAATACTGTTCCATTTGATTAGTTACGGTATATGTTTTATAACAAAAGGGAACAACAAGTGAGATAAATTCTCCATGTGAGCAGCATCTGAAAAGCCCAGTGAAACGGTCCTTCTAGCAAAAAGTATCTGCAGGCCCTGTATATAGACCAGCATTTTAATAACTTTTTTTATGTAACAATGCCTTGAGCCACTTCTGAAGTTTGTCGTAATCAAAATAAGCTTACAACTTGTTTGAGTTTCCTGACTATTATGAAATTCTTAATTTTTTTAAATTTTTGATTCGCAAAGTTTTTATTTCTTTCGCTTTCTGCAGCTTTCTGTTTTTACTGCTTCTTTTTATAGCACGCGTCAGAAAACGGTATTGTAGGGGATAATCAGAGTATACAGTGTATGCATAAGCTTAAATAACTGGTAAAAACTTACATTGTCACAGCTGGTGTAACCCGGCTTATTTTGATCTTGTCGTTTGCCTAATTTGCCCAAATAATGCAAGAGACGAACAATCGAACACGAATTTGAAAGATTACGCCATCTTGAAATAAAGGGTGAGGACAAAACATGGACCCCCCTTTTGGACCGGGTCCATGGACCCCCTAATTTTTTTTTTTTTTTAATTAAAATTATATACGAATTCTGTACGAATTGTTGTGTTTTCACTAGGACAAGTTTGACTAGTTAAAGCGAAAAGTGAAAACACTTTGTTCTGTGTTTAACGAGTTAAAAATGCAAGCTGTTTTCACTATTCAAAACAAGGGATTATCGCGCCTTGATCGCCGGAAATCGTGACCAAGTTAAATCGCATTGCGTATAGTGACAGATGCTACCGCTATTATTTGCCAGACGTGCCCCCAATCACCAAAGAACAACGGCTACCCGCTTTTCCACGGTGATTCCTTCACGAGAATTTTATTCTGCCGGGCCAGCTGAGGACCAACAAGGCCACAAATGTGTTCGAAAGTAGCCCTGCTTATTTAATTACCCTGAAGTGCTTGCACCACAGATGATCTCGGTAATTGCGTTTACGGCAATAAGCATTGTTCTGCTGTTGGATTGCCAGGAATACAACATTTCGTCGCATACTCCTCATTTGTAGAGACATTAAACGCATCCTCTGAAAGAAACTCCTTCTCCTTCGCAAGAATACAGCGAATACAGTCATTACAAGCGCTTCGTCACCCGTCATTTTTTTAATTGCGCGCTTTGTAATTTGAACGATCTATAACTTAGTAGCTTAAATTTTACCGTGAAAACTGTTAGTCACGTTTCACTAGTAAAAGTCGGTCTGTAAACAAACAGCTAAAAAGAATGTTCAGCTAGTAAATCGGCCTAGTGAAAACACAACCGAAGACAGGGCATTTTCGTTAATTTTGGTTTGCCCGGGGCAAAACTACTCCGAAGATTTCCGAAGAACGCCCAAGGACTTCCTAACAGTGCAATGTTGACTCAAAGACTTGCGACGATTTCCGAAGATAACCCGAACCCTTCCGAAGATTACCCGAGGATGAAGATGATGAAGATGTTCGAACAGCAGATATTTTCGATTGTCTCCCTTTATGTTATTAACAAGTAATCGTATGATTCCTCGTAAAATTAAGAATTAATATCACTTGTGTTTTCAGAAGTTCTGCAAATTTCTTAAAACGTGCGTGATATTAATCCTTAATGTTACTCAGCCCCATGTGATTACCTATACTAATTATTCTTGCGTGGGGGACACGCGTGCACCGCGCAAAACGTGGAGTATCTTATATCTGTGTTATTGCTGCTTGCATTTCCCACAATATATGTTTCAGATGACGCTTTGCTTTTGTGGACAATAAGGTGATTACATTTTTATGCGCTGAAGATCTGTAGTATGTTACTAACAACACATACATCAAAAACAAATTGATATGAACAAAAATTTATCTCTTTTAATTAGTAAATAATTCAATATTTATTAATTGTCAACTTCACTCGCAACATTAAATAGTTTTACGTAAACTTCATGTGTCGTTATTTAGTGTAATGTGAACAACAACATTCAGAATTAATGTTAATTTTACACTGGCTGTGTGAAACAAAAGTGGGAAATGTATTTGTCACACACTGCTGGGGCCTGAGACAGGCATATTGTGGCATGAATGGTGAGCATTTTTTTTTTTTGTAGCTGATCACCATTTTTTATGGCTACTGCGCTTGTGCAAGTGGCCATTATTGTCGTTGTCGCAGCATTCTTTGTAACATTCCTCCATAAGACTTTTTTGTAACAATTCTTTGAATAACTGAACATGATATGGCATTGTTCGATTGTTTTCGCAAGATTGGCATATTTAGTGAGCTATATGGAGTGAGCTATATGGAGAGAAATAAATATGAAAGACACGTTTTTAAATGTTTTTATTTACGTAGGTGTATTTCTTTGACAAGTGCACGAACAGGGTCGCGTTTGATTGAGTCACATTGTTGAAGCTTTTGTTGAGTAACCGCCGGTCTTTTAGAGTCCTTCGTACAATTCATTTGTTTGAGTTGTACTTTCCTGAAATAAAGATAAAGGTTGCTAAAAAGGGAATAGGTAAAATTAAGATATTTACTAAGAAGGACGGATCATTTTTTTTTCTAGTTAGTAATGTTTATGTGGGAGCTGTATTTGTTTGGCTAGGCTTCAAGGAGTCATTCACGCGCGAAGGGCGAAGCCGCGAAAAGTAGACGGCGAGCTAGTTTACTGGAGCAGAATTTTTGAAAATCATTCCGGCACAGCTTCAGTTGTTTAAAACAAGCACTTAATAACTGAAGAGATAAATGAAATTTCTACAGGTAAAAGGTTGTCGCATGACGTGATATTCGTTAACTCATTTAGTCACATGCGCGCGCGAGGGGTGAAGTCAGAGAAGAAAGTATTGCTGAGGGACCAAATAATTTTGTTATGCTAGCGTGAATTTACAACTCTTTGAAAATCTTTCAGAGCTTCAGTTGATGAAAGGCTGATGTGCAATTTATTTTTAGATTCTGTTATGTCAGCGCGAATGCTGCTGTGTAAACAAAGATATTACAGTATGACGACAATCAGAAGAGTATGAGTGATGAGTGATTTGAGAATTTTGTTATGTCAGCATGAATGCTGCGAATGCTGTTGTGACAAAGATCAAAGCCGCGTGCTGGATTGCAGAAAATTAATTCACCGCGCTTTCGGGAGTCTGACGTTGGACATCGTGACAAAATGATATTAGAAAATGGATTTTAGATCTACTATTGTTAAGTGTGTTAAATTTTTTTCAAAACGAGGAATGATTTTAATATGAAAATATCTTCTAAAATTAAAGACGAACTTATCTGCTTGGTTTGTACACGAAAGATAAGATCATCTCATTTGAGCACAGTTTCCGTTGTTTTAAGAAAACAGTGGGTGATTGTATTCAAATTAGCTTGAGTTTCAAGTCTTGTTAGATGTACTGATCAAAATGACATGAAGGTAAATAAACTGAACAGCGTTTGTTGTCCACAACTGAGAAGTCGGCGAGCTAGTTTACGAGAGCAGAGTGTTGCTAAAAGTGACCTAATAAATTTGTTACGTTAAACGTGAATCGTGCAGTGTACTGTAATTACCCAGTTCAGTTAGCTAGGATATGAGCAGAGTCACGTCACGCACGAGGAGCGAAGCCCGGGAGGGGGGGAGCGGTACTCCCCAAAAAATTTGGGTGGGGGTGTGTGCTGCTGGACTATAAAACCCCTTAACCTGTACCGACTACAAAACGCTAATTTTGCGACCCTGTTCCAGACTAAATGTTAAAAAAGATACCCTGTTCCAGACGATTTTTAACGATTTTTTTTCTAACCCAAAAGGCTAAACTAGTAAGCAGCAGTTGTAAAGCTTCTTTCCTACGCGTTTGGATTCGTCTGACTAACATAATCCAGAGTATCAATTAACAATATTTGTGCCAACTTCTGGGAAACTGGTACTTCTAGACCAAACTGCTTAAAAACCCGTCCAGCGGCACGTACCTATATAGTATATATAAGAGAGTGCCCCCGGCACGCGATGGCAAAATACGCGCGTGCCGAAGCCACAAACGAACTGCCAGCTACGCAGGCTGAAATGTCTGTTTGGAGGACATGGAGACGATAGACTTGAAGCATTTACAGTTGTTATAGTACCCTAGGTGAAAAGTTTTTTTCCTCTGCGCAAACTGATAGAGCGGTGAGTCATGACGGCAAAGCCGGAGTAAAACAAAATCGCTTTTTTTTGCTGTCCTTTATCTTCGTCAAGGAAAAAAATATCCTCAGACACCTTGTTATTGTTGTAGTTGTCTACACATAAAGTTCGATCTACATAGTAGTTTTAGTTAGCATTTCTGTGAAATGTAATTACCTTTTCCAGCCCGCTTTGAATTGAGGTTGATTGTTCACAGCTTCAGTTCAGTTGAAATACTGTTGATGCAACTGTACTTATGAGTGATTCAAACAGAATCATCACGTGGTGGAGTCACTTGTAGAGCGTAGGTTGAAAACAACAGACTCATTTGCTGTGTCTGCATGTGTTGAGGAAAGATAAGACGGAACAAAAACAACAGTGACGTTAGACTATGTGTTGACATAAGATACCAGAATAGCGGTTTCTTTGATAATAAGATAAAATTTAAGTTGTACTAGTACAAATGGCTGTTCTGTGATTTATTGTGAGGGAGTCTGAAATGATCGAACAAGTTCTAATCTGTATAAGTATATAATGCAGGGGGAAAGTCGAGTTTTTTACCACAATGCACCTTTTTGCGTGACATTATAGTAGGAAGCAAGATGAGAACTGTTCTTTGATGGATTCTTGTGTAATAATTCGTCGTCTATTTATAATATGTCAATAATTTCGTGGCGTGTAATTGGTCGGGTTATTACACAATTACAGAGATAAAGGCAAATAATTTTGACAGTTTGCATCTCAGGTTTCTCACTTTCGTGAAGTCAAATCCCTTTGTTTTGACTGTGATTGAAACGCCTCGTATGTACAGTGGAACCCGGATAAGACGGGACACGAAAAATTGTCCGTATTAAGCAACATCTAATGACTGCAGTAAAAGACCAAGGAAGTGAAACTTTTGTGTTACGCCTGCCACGCAGCACAGTGAGCAGACAGTTGTCAAACATGTCATGTCAAATGAAAATATACAGTGCACAGATAAGCGAGGTTAACTTTGTATGGGAGCGGAAAAGTGACCGATGTAATGTAAGATAAAATATATGAGCTTTTCGTCAGGACAAACAAAACCGTCCGTAATAAGTGCGAAAGGGGAGGGGATAGTCCTGCGTGCAGACGTCTCCTTTTCCTTGCGCGTACTAACTTTCGAGTGCCTCCCAAGTTTGTAGGGGGGTCCCGCCGGGAAAATTTTGATACAGTCGAAACCTCTACTAACGACCACCTCTCCACAACGGCCACATCTCCACAACGGCCACTTTTATTTGTCCCGGCGGACAGTCCATACATTCACTCTTGTTTTAACCTCTCTACAATGGCCACCTCTCAACAACGGCAACGGCCACTAAAGCGCGTCCCAGCTTCCAACCTCGCCACAATGGCCACTTAATCAACGACTGACGAACGGTATATACAAAACCCTATCTTTTTTGGCGTACAGTAATAAAAGGTCACGCAACCTCATCTGTACCACGCATCGTCGGGCAATACAGTATCTTATATTGCGACACATGTTTAGCCACTGATGGAAGAGTCACACAGTACTAGAAAGTACAAGGCCCCCATTTTTTTCTATTTTCCATTTTTTTTACGCTTTTACAGTACTGTATTTTTATTTCAGTCGTAAATCGAGTACAGCTGATAAGGCTCTGTGTTTAAATTGCATTGCGAAATTGAAAACAAAACATGCCTTGTGGCACAGTAAGTCACATTAAAATAGAACCTCGCAGCCACTCACTCAAGCAAACAACCCTTGACAACTTAATTTCACGAAAGACAAAGTAAACGATGTACAAACTGATGTACTCACTGTACCTTACTAGCTTTGTTTTGTTAACATTCCTGTTCTGAACATTTGGTTTCTGTTTTATTGATACATTTTGATTGTGTTACGTATTTCATATGCTATAATAAGCATTTTTTAAATAAAAATGTTGTCCGCCCTAAAAAAACAAATGGTGTCATATTACACCCTTACCTCCCCATAACGGCCACCTCTCTACAACGGCCACTTACCTCTGTCCCAAGGTGGCCGTTGTGGAGAGGTTCGACTGTATTTCGCATTTCGTGCGTTTTGATATGAAACCAGGCAGCAAAAAGCGAACGTTTTTACATAAAAATTTCTTGCACTTTTTAAATTCAAAATGGATTATTGACAAACAAGAAACTTTATGTGATATGTAATTTACAATTTACGGACAAATGTATCTATCGATTGACAGGATTTTGCTGCGGCCTCTATTTCGCTCTTCTGTGACCTCTGGCTCTGTTCGGTCCATTTATCCAATATTGACACACATGCTGAGCCCTTTTGCAGTTCATTATTGGGGTACCCAGTCTTTTCTCATTTTGATAGAGCCTGGGGATTAAAAATTTCGTATGAGGGTTTTAGGTCGAATTTATCGTTAACGTTAAATTCAGCTTATAGAATCTCAAGATCTGGTCCAAAATTTAATGTCACCCAGCAAATCTACAAATGGCGGACCTTCGATGTTATCTTCGTTGATTCAGGCTTCATTTCCAGACTACACCAGTTAGCAAATTAGAGCTTTTAATTCACTTTATTTTCAGCCATCGGTCCACGGACGCACCTGTCACACCCCTTGCCCTACGGGCCTGATTATTTTAGTGTGGTTAGCCAAAGCAAGAGATGTTGCCTTAGGGCTAGGGTTATCAAATGCAATACACCAAAGAAAAAAATAACAAAACCAACAAAGTTGCTGCACTATCCTCAACGGCGACAACTCGGAGAACGAAGTCTTGACCTATATTATCAATTGAGAGGTCTGGTGAGAGTTAACGAAAGCCATTGGTGTGAAAATGTTTATATCTAGTATGTCTAGTATACATATTATAAAGGGATGATGTGGATTCATGACTGCTGGGTAGAGAAAAATATAACTTACTGATTGAAATCGTGAGAGTCGCTAACCCATTCCGTTTAATCGGCTCATGGGCTTCATGTATGCGCATTCTCTGAGTAAAAAATGCAGTAGCCATGAGCACGCGTTGCGGGCCTATTTTTTTACCTTCCCACACACCGACCCTTTCGTGATTGTGCAATTTTAGATTTTAGATATGTTGTAACAGCAGTACATTTTCGGTATGTTTGACAGAGTTATTTTGTTGTGAGAATAATGGAGCAATCAGCTTGACATGGCTCTCAGCAGTGTGTGAGAAGTATTCAACCTATATGTGACAGTGAAAGCCCCAGCCAAACGTGGATGAGAGTTGATGCACTCTGACATCGGTACTTTGGCCACATGTACTTTGGTCCCTCTGTTTACATATTTTTTTCTCTCCACCAATGAATTGTGTTCCTGTATTTTAAGAATTTTATTTTTGTGAAAAAGAGAACAAGAAACTGAAACGTGTTAGGATGAGCCGACTTGACAAACACTAGCTGTTTACCGGTAATTATCTGGTCATTATTTTTTTCAGCTAAAAAAAACAATGTATGACAACCTCTATAAAATGTAACTTTAAACTTCAATATGTCAATATCCCAGGACAAGCTTACTTGACAAACACTGTTTCATCTGCTCATTCATCTGAACAGTAACATAAGGTGACACTTTAAATCACCAGATATAAATATTTAAAATCTCAGGTCAACCACGCCCGTTCAATGATAACAGCAAGAAAATGAAAAAATATATAATACATCAGTTATACAATGGACTGAAAACTTGACAGCTGCATGATAACACTAGAACAGGACTAAATTACTGGCGTATAGAGTCCACTGCTGTCAGGCGTGGAAAAAAATGGGGTGGCGGCCTACTGGTGGTCTGCAAAAGAGATATGCACATGTTTTAGAAAAAAGTAATAGTTTTTTTCATATTTGTCCATGTCAGTCCCATGAAAAATCTCCAAAACACTTTCTTGGTGTTCCAGACTGTAAACATGCAGTCCTTTGA
The DNA here is from genome assembly GCA_029204205.1 of Desmophyllum pertusum. Taxonomy (NCBI): domain Eukaryota; kingdom Metazoa; phylum Cnidaria; class Anthozoa; order Scleractinia; family Caryophylliidae; genus Desmophyllum; species Desmophyllum pertusum. Next base: position 2,722,470 of record MU825878.1, read on the forward strand.
CTTTCCATTGAATTCAGCTGGTCACATGAAAAGTATTGAAGATATGTTTTTATGGTCTACCCCATGTTTTGTCTCCCTGACAGCAGTACCAGTAAGGGTGGGTCATATATAGGGTGGGCCATAGCCTGGGTAGGCCATGGCTGGGCTGGGCTAAGCTATTGCCTTAACTCCAGGTTTTGTGATACTTCTGGTTGAAGCAGAATAATTACATAATTAATTTTATGACTACTGATATTATTCATGATTCTGCTTCAACACCAGAAACCAAACACATGGAGAATTACCCAGATCAGTTTGTGATTACAAACATGGGAAATCTTTCCTTGAGTAGTACTGATATTTATTTCTTTGGTGCAACCAGCACACTTTCTAATCCCACCAGTGATCTTCTTGACGACAAGGGGAGCAGTGACAGGGGGATCCTCTGGCCTATCTGTTCGGTGAATGACAATCTTGGTTGGATCTACCTGTTCGACAGAAAAACGATCAGATACATCTTCTGTACTTTCTCTGTGAGGTGTGTATGTTTCTGTTGATCGCTTTTTCCTAGGGGGTACCTTTCCACCGACTCCCTTTGGTGCTGTGTTGGTGGCCATGGTGTTATGGTTCTGTCCTGGAAAATGTTTTCAGGAGCCCAGGAAGCCTGTATTTGTGTTTGCCAATTGCAAGGGCATGGAAACACAAGTTGTTTCTGGCAAAGAACGAACAGGAACACGTTGTCTTTCCACTCTTGTAACAGATGACTTTGTGTGGTGCACTAGCACCACTATCCACAAAGTATGCTCCCTCCTGGAAGCCCTCTCTGAATCCAAAATCCCGCCATAAATCCCGCCATCCCGCCATAAATCCAAAACAACTTGTGATCGAGTAATCGATCGAGAAGAGATTTCTTGTAAATGAATGACAGTTAGTCTTCAAACCGAGGCCGTTCTCGATTATGATTGGTCAGTTGAGAAAAAGTGGGAAATTCAAAGTGAGGCCAGATCTTCGGTAGTTTAGAATATATCCAGAAAAGGCTATATAGTCCATGAGCCAGACCTCAAAATTTTACATTTCGGTACCACTTTGAGGGACCAAAAGTCTTACTGATGTTTTAAAAGCTGTATGTTTGTAGATACCAAAAAGTATTGATGGACCTGTCTGAGAGATAGCCAAATGTAAAAATCGTCAGCCTCTGTCTCGTGTCAGACAAGGGAGTGCTAGAACAACAGAAAGAGCCTGTACCACATTCGTATTACTGTAACTTTAAAACTAATAGATTAGCAGGCCTTGCATTTAATAACTCGTCTTAAATACAAGTTCTAAAGGTTCTTTTTAGATTATTTTGTTTCTAAGGATTACATTATGTTTGCCGTAACAAGTATTAATAAAATATAACCCTATTCAGACCCTTTTTTGGTCTTTTCAGACTGGGGGAGGGGGATCCTGCCCCCCTCGTTACTCCAAGAGTTTTACAGTTACGACAATGAAACGTCAGGGATATATATGACGCCACAAAATGTTTCTTTTGATGTATGCAATATCAGATGATGTCGTCATATGATGATGTTGAAATTACGTCATGATTACCGAACAGCCGCCATCTTGGATCCGCCATCTTTAATTTCTTTATTTTTCCAAAACGTCAGAAAACCACCAAAAGTGACTTAAAAGTAAACAAAACCAGTAAAAAATGCTAAAATTATCTAAAAATGTAAAAGTTATTGCAAAAAAGTTATTTTCTTCCTTAAAAAAAGCAGGAAAATCCCAAATGCCTGTCAAAATACGGTTGCCATGATAACAGCAAGTCCTGTGAACAACATCTCATCAAATTGTTTCCAGATAAATTGTAGGTAAATTCATAAACGTTGGCGGCTTCTACCTAAATATTTAAAAAAGGCATAACGGGACAGTTCCCCCCCCCCCCCCCCCGGAGTCTAAATAGAGTAACAGGAGCTAAGTTTAATTTTTCTTTATCACATTTTACTGTTGGCTTTCTGCCTTTGAAAAAGTAAGTACTAAACTCACTTGGTTAGAACAAGCCATTCGAAGATCTATTGTCTAGTCACTGTCCTCATCATCTGAATAGTCCTCAGAGCAAGAATTTGTCATCCGAGAGGTCACCATCTGACCAGTTGTCACACTCCTGTAGTCTGCATGTTGGTGTGCACTTTAACCCATTAGCAAGGCACTGGCAGCTGGGAAGTTTGCAGATTGAGTTGCAGTTGCAGGACAGGAAATCTAAGATGACATCGGGCTGGGGATCCTGACATCCAGCGAATTGATAGTTTCCCATTTTCTTCACACCATCCATGACCATCACTTGGATTTGGGATTATTGGGTTGGTCTGCACAGCACGGTGCCACACCCCAGCCTGGTTAGTTTGCACGCAGACTGTGCATATGGAGACAATCTTCACAGGGAGGGAGCTGGCCTGACTCTACTTCTCCTTTCTTTGCTCGGAACAGCTGATACCTCAGTTCATTAACCTTGTTGGTCGTTGCACTTGCTTGCATACAACTTGCATGTAAATTCTTGGAGCACGTCAAACAGGTTTTGTGACAATGGCCATTCTTTCCCCAACTGAGTAAATGCATCTTGCTACTTCCTGGTTTTCTGCATAAGCTTGAAAGCATTGATTTTACCTTTTCCTCCAAAGGCACTCACTGTGTCACATCCTGTGAAGCAGTGCATTTCAGGGAGCGCTTTGCACACGTCATGACCAATAGCAGCAAGCAACTTTTTGCACATTAATAAATATTTCTCTGTTTTTGTGTTCCGCTCTTCATGTACATGGGGCAAGCTATCTCACAGCTCAATGCAAGGCAAATAATGAACACATCTGTGTCTTCGGCTGCAATGATGACAGAGGTAGACACTTCTGCTGCATGTTTTGTGTGTAGCAATATCCGGGTGTCTGCCTCCTCTTGTGTGCTGAACAGAGCCTCAACTTCACTAAAAGTACCATCTGTAAGTTTGAAGCATTTACTTTCACAATGTGACGTACATGGCTTTGCTGTGTAGCTTTGTCCTCAATGCTTGCTTTTGCCAGTCTTGGACAATGAACTTGATGAGATTCGTCTTACTTTCGGAGGAAGACAAAAGACGCCTCCATTGCTTGATCTTATGACCTGCAACGATGTTAGTGAAAAGGAGACCCCCATCTGAGCCACGCTTGACTCTTTCTGCATTCTTAATAGACAGGTCATTGTAGACGTCAAACACCACATCTATGCGACGGCTTCCTGATCCAGCATGTAAAGCTGACATGAATAATGCCTCTGAGAGCTCTCCGAAGGTCTTGTTCTCCCCATGTGCTTTTTGGACAAGGCTCATTCCATCAATTATGCAGGTCGATGGCTGAGAAATACACTCGGCTGATGACACAGTCCTCTCTAGGTGTCGAGCTAGGTTTGCCTTGCTTGTTTTCTTCAAGGTTCCATCACAGTTACCCAGCGACCATGGCATCGGTCCAAGAGGGTGAGCTAGTACTGACCTCATGTCTAACTTTCTGCTGGTGGCAATGAGGACCATGTGAGCAAATAATTTGTGATCGGCTTTGAGAATGGTCTCCTTATTGGTACCTTTAGCCATTTGGGTTTGTTCACGTCAGAAAAATGTTGTTAATTTCAGCTTGCGAATTGGATCATGGGAATGGCTTCTTTCTGCTCTTGATTCGATCATCTTGGAATTGCTTGTATGCTGCCTCTCCAATATCCTTGGCTGTTAGAAGATCGTTTGCAACATTAGAAGGGGCAGCAGTACCTGGTGATATGCTGATCAGCTCTGTTGGGTCACCACTGAATGGATTAACCCATTTGTTTTCCATCAAATCAATAAGTGATTGAACAGCTTTTTCATCCTTATGAATACGGGATGATTCTAAGTCGTGATGGCTGATAGCAGGTGGCTTTACATCAATCAGTTCCCGCAGCTGTTTCAGGCAAGTACTCCTATACTCCGCTGTGAGATAATACCTACTCAGGGCAGCTGGCTTGAGACTGAAACCTTTAGTTCCTCCTGCCGTTTGAGTGTCCTTATTGACAGTCTCTTCAATAGTTTGATCGACTGGGATCCTGCCAAAAGGGTTTTGTTTGCTCATTTGCACAGAAAATCCTCCATTGACGAGTTGGAAGTGAATATCTGGATGATCCTCAGGAAGCCTTGTCATTTCTGCATAGTACACGGAGAGGTAACGACTGTAGTTTGATTCTGTCATATGCGAAAACACCATGGCAAAAGTGCGCGAATGGAATGCAGGTGAAGTAACCAATTTCCTTCTCTTGAGGATCTGATAATGTGGAGGAGCATCTCAATCATGTCAATGTAAGACATCCAGAACTGTGCCAAAGGCCCCGCATCTGATCTCAGATAAGACAGGTACTGGGTTAAAGAAATGGAATAATCTGACAAACACTGGATTCTCCAGGGTGGCATTCAGAGTTTCTTGAGTCGTCTGATGCAAATGGCGGATCAATGAGTTAGTTTCGTCTAGTGAGGACTGCTCAGTAGGTTGGTGTCTCTGGAACCATTCCAGGAAACCCTTCCATACCAGCCTTTGAAGGGTCTCATAGACCAACTTGTGTAGTCGAATACCTCGGTTGTACTGATGACCATTTAAAACTCGATCTATTGACCCTTCGGCGATAATTTCTGATTCTACAGCAAGGTCACGTAGGCCAGCATCTAGGAACCTTTTGCCAATAAATTCCAAGGAAGTTGCAAATTGTATGAAACACGCCCATTTCTAAGTACGATTGAATGAAACTTCTCTTGTTACCTTCCATGCGATCTCTGCTGCCTTGGCGTATAGTGCTTGGTCAAAAGCACAGACAATTTCTCTTAAATCAAGAGATTCTTTTGATCTTAAGAGCTTGGGTTAGGACCTCATTTACTGTGCTCATTGCTGTTGCTGGTGCATTAAATGTGGGAAGGTAGCCCACAGTGTCCTGTTTGACAGGTGTTTGGTTTCTTGTAATGATGTTAAAACCAGTCCACCCACAAATGCTTTGTTCTGAAGCACTTACTTGCCTTGTTAGAGACCAAATAAAATTCTTCATCTGTGCTTCTTCCATCACTGTAATGCAATCTACTGGGAGAGGTTTAATACTGGTGGGCCAATGTGATCTCCGGCATTAAAACTGGGTAATGAAATCTGTGTCGTAGCTATGCTTCTATTCTTTTGTTTAGGCATTGTGGCTGCCTCTTTTGGTGCTTCAACTGTATGTACCATTGGCTGGATCACTATACCATTAACACGATGAGAAGTTCCACCCCCGCTGAGTGTCTCCTCTAGTCGGTCAATGTTATCAAATGCCAATGCTGTGGGGATACACATGGATGGATGGATGGATGGTAGTACACAACCATTTTCATCTTCACTCTCCAGCTTCTTAAGGCACAGTGCAGTCTCTATTTCAAGTGCATATGCCCGCCATAGAAGAGCTGTGGAGGAGTCCGAGGTGGAAATAAAGGTAAGCTTATAAACAAAGGTAACATATCTGCGGTTTATTGACATTTTGCCACGCATATCCGGCCCTGCTTTATTGAGAAAGTTCAATGCCTCTCTTTTCTTGATTTCTTTATAGGATTTTGTGGAAACATTGTCTTCTGACAATAAAGACAAGCTTCTTATTCGGTTGCTGACTCAAGGCCGCGGTAGTCTTGAATTTGCCAGAAACATGCTAACCGAGAGTGCGGATCCGCAGCCAGAAACCAGGGAAAACGATGCGGGGCCGTGGTGTGTTTGTAGCGTTTGCAGAAGGATGCCCGCTGAACAGGAAAACGTGTGCTGTAAGATGATGACATGTGTAACATCCTACGTAATGTTCAATAATGCTTGCCTAGATCGGGAAGTGTTGCAGTTGGCAATAAGAGCCAGATGCGACATCCGCGTAGACGAGCCCGATTGCTCCACTCAAAGTTATCAAAAGGCCGCATACCGGCAATATACCTTGTGGAAATATGGGAAACTGGGAAGAGGGAATCGCAAAATATTGCCATCTTGCGTAGTTATTATGATTAGACAAGCCTATCCAGCTCCAGATGGTAATTACATGGGGTTTCGCCGTTCATAGAAGCATTGAAATATAAGGCGGCATCAAAAGCTTCTAGGTTTTTTTCTTCTGAAATTAAAATTTTCCCTATATTCTCTCAAGTTGTGTTACAGTCGAACCCCGATTAAGCGGCCAGCTATCACAGTCCCAATAGCAGTGTAATACTGTAAATAAAACCCCTATTAAGCGGCCAACCCCTATTTAGCAGCCACTTGCCATTTCCCCGAGGGTGGCCGCTTAATTTGGGTTTGACTGTATCAATAGTGATCGGCAAGCAAATTCTCCTTGCAATATCCAGGTCTTATCAAGCATACAGGTTATAAGAATCAGGGAAATGGTTTACCAAGGAGTTCAGTAAGGAGAATATGGGGCTTGAAACCAGAAAAACGGTGATGTATAGCCTCCTAATCCTACGCAGACATACTTTTTGGCTCGCCACGCACTCTTTGAGTACATGATTAGCCAAAAGAATGTCTACGTAGGAGGCTAGGTAATGTGTCAACAAGTTGTTTGTTGACAATATTATTGTACAATTACTCGTAAAACTCAAGTACAGTTGTAGATGGAATCCAAGCAGTTTTGGACCTAAAAAAATTATCATGACCACAACTGATTTGTAAATCTACTAGACTATCATTATATTGGGTGATCTATTGATAGTCATAATCACTGGTTTGCATTGTAATGTTGAAAATATATATAAGTAATAACTTTTGAGATACTAAGTGCTTTATTCCATTGTCTTACGATGGCTGGATATTTGTTACAGTTGATGAAGAACTATAATGTTGAAGAAGAAAACAATATAATATTTATTATATATACATATCAACAGACTAGAACGACTTCAAGTACTTTGGTTTAAAACATTCATTTATCAGATCTTCTGAAAATGAATATAAATCTAACACCCTGACCAGGCTGAAATACATGTAATCAGCCCCTAAGTTACATGAATGTATTGATATTCCATTGAAAATTTAATAATAAAAAATTATGTTGCAATATTGAAAGGCTATGTTTTCATACTTATAAATAATATTATTTTATTCCGATTTCTGTTGTGGCTGAAAGCGTGACAATTTAGCTTTGACCAACTCTTCTGTTGGAGGGGCCCTTTTCATAGCTATTGTCGGTGCAAGATGGACAGGATTGGATGCGGAGACTTCAATGTGCCTTGTAATGGCATTTACATCCTCTGCACGGCGTCGCAAGATGTCTGTCTGGAGCAAAGCCAAATGTGGATAGTCCTTGGCCGCCTTCACTGGTTCCACTCTCCAGTTTCTTGAACGCTTGGAATATATCTTTTTGAATTGGCCTTCAAGGATCTTTCGGAATAGGTGGAAGTTGTGGTCCAGGGCTGCCAGTAAAATGCGTCCGGTAAATACTTCATACCTGAAACATGATATCATACCATTCAATTGCAATTTTGACACCCTTTTATACTTTGAGCACCCTGCAAGCAGAGCCCTTTTAACACCCAAGAGGGAGGAAGAAGAACACCTTGCGCATGGTCAATGAAGACTTAAAACGATTAATGCAGCCTTTCTTTCTCCTGAAAGTAAAGAAAGCCTCTGCTAGCAAGATGACTTAAAAACAGGAATATGGCATTATAACAATGTCCAAGATATGTGACAAGATAATTTATATTAACATGTTTCCAAGCAAACTATATGATTATAACACTTTTTACCCAACAGCAGTTTTTTCAATAATACTTTTACATGTACTTACGAAAAAGCAATCCGCTTCGGTGCATACTTCAATAACATGGAGTTAAAATTTTCTAAATTGCTTGTATGCCTAGATGGGAATAAAAAAAATTCAAACAGATAAATTATTTCAGTGTAATAATTTCTTAGCAATATCAATCATGGAATAAATTATTGTTTTGATATACCTCCTAACTCAAATGCCATTTGTGATTAGACGAGAACATGCCACGTGTTATGTCTCAAAATAATCTCATTTAACACCATCTTGAACTTTTTACTCGCACGTGATCAGGTCATCCGCCGTTAAACCCTGGAAAATTGTTTGCATAAATTTGTGTATAAATTGTTTTTGAGTTGGGAAGTAAAACAAAACAGTGAGTTTGTTTCCCCTTGACTATAAATATTCCCTCAGCCTCACTGTTTTTCCGTGACTATCTAAAGGAAAGGTACATCCATTTCTTTAGAGAAGGGGTGAGGGTTGGCTGAAACATAACTTGAGATTGGGTCATCTTAAAAAATAAGGAAGTCTGAAGACTGTTCTTCCTAAAATAATGTACCTGAATAAGACATAGTGTTTCAGACTCTTCAGCCATTGAACGTCCAAGACAATTTTCTTCAGCTCTTTTGCAGCTTTTGAATTCATGGCCAAGTACTCCTTGCCACCTTCCACTTCAGTAAGTGGTCCATGAGAACAAGTACCTCCGTCCCACTCGTGCTCCCCACAGACATGGTGCATAATCCCTAACCAATTGTCCTTAAAAATGAAAGATAAAAGATGTAATTTCCAATTTTATAAAATGCCACAATATAAAACGCTTGTCATTGTAACAAAAATTTCAGCCAGCTAACCCATAAGAATGACTTGTACCTTCATTAACTCAACATCCCCATCACAAGTTCCGGCACAGTGCCAAAAAATGGTTCTGTACAGGTTCGACCCACTGCAAGAGTTTTTTCACAGCCCTGATCTTCCCAGCCTGCAAAACAATTGTCCACATTGAATTTATAATCAATATATGAAGGATATAAGCAATAATAATTTGATTACAACTACCAGAATCCTTCAGTTTTTCTCTTTCTCATGCTAATTAGAGCCAGTGTTATTTAAAACTCAATGGGATTTAAAAATTTAAATAATAAAGGAACAACTAAATGAATTGTGGTACAGTAGTTGTAGTCAAATGACGACATCGTGCAAGTTAGTTGTGCTATTGCTAAAAGTAAACTATCAAATACTAAATTTGGACTTGTAAAATAAATGCAATAATATTTGCCTGGAAAGCCATGCACATACCGCAGATATCTTAGCAGTCAACTTAATTGATTTATGCCAGATGTCCAGAGAATGGAAAAGGCTTGCAAGGACCTCACAGTTTGCTTCTGAAAAAAAATGCAATGTACATGTATATACAGTCGAACCTCCTGCAAGTGACCACCCAAAATGTCAAGCCCAATTGGTCGCTTACGAGAGGTAAGACCTCAGGGGTTCTAAATTTTGCTTAAATTAGAATATGGTAACTGCAGAGACTTACCCCATGCACAATACCCACCTAAACCCATATAAATAACTTTCAGTAGCAAAAAAATATTTGAACTTTCCAAAATATATAGCCAGAGTATTTCAGGAACCAGGTTGATTGCCAAACCAACAATGGTTTGCCTCTGGTATCATGATAGCTACAAACCGTGCATGTGCAACATTCGCGAATACTGTACTTCGATTTTATATACTGTACAGTAGTTCTGTCTTGAGAGACTAGGAAATAAATTCTACTACTGTATTTATAAGGCAATAAAGTCGTCTGTTTTAATATTGATAGAGTGCAGTCTATGTGTATTTCTATTAAAATTTTCATGTGGAAAGTCTATTTCGGGAAACACATCCCCCGTGACCTCCGACTGTAAGATTTCTGTTTCTTGTACTACTACCCAAGAATGCAACACATTATCCAATTTTCCCTTTAAATTATCTGTCAAGGTGGTCGCTTAATACTATTAATAATGTATGGTCATACCTTTTCAGTTCCTGACCATTTTTCATGATAACTCTGGATGCATCCTGTTACGAGCTCTCCGAGGTTGAGGCTGCTCATCATCCTCTCTAAACAACCTTTTACAACCCAGTTTTCTCCATCAGCATGGATGTCCCTCCTGTTTCACGTTTTTCAACTACCTCAATGTCAACAATGACATTCATGGTAGTGTTTCCATCATGGTATACACGCAGTACTTCGCCACTAAACCCAGGCGAATCCATTCTCCCATCACCACAAACAACAAGAACATCATTTTTCAAACACTCTCCAAATCACTTCCTTCATGTTATTCCACAAGTCCCTGATGCTAGGAAAAGCATATAAAACTTTGAATCCTCGAGAAAGTGGTAGAGGACACAAAAATTCAATGCTTTTGGCTAGCAACGAGACCTTCTCAAAATTGTTGCCGGATACAAGAACTGAGGAAGCCAACCAACACAGATTGACACATACAATTTTTGCCCACGCTTTTCCCCCAAAACTGACGAAGAGCTCCACACGCCACCATGCCCCTGACTACATTTGTGTGTTATTAACAATACACTGGCCTCCACTTTCTTACCAACAACTTTTACGCCATACCACTGCAACCAACTTCAGAACACTGACCCTCGATCAATTCACACATTTTGTTCCACTTCCACGACGACCCTGTCCTGCCTTAAAGAAACTCCAAATATTTCTGCATGTTCTCCTCACACGCCGTAATTCCTTCTAACCCAGACTTAACCCGGGTTTTCATGTCCTCCTTGTACTCCTCGAACGTCATCGGGCCAAACACTGGAAGGCTGGGGGAGGAATCACCACATGACTCAGCAGGTTGGCTCTGCAATACTGGAGGTACGGGTTCAGGTTCAGGATTCAGGATCAGGATCTAATCCAGGGCTGTGAGTGGTTGCACTATCCAGCTCAGACAAATACCTGAAAAAAGTAAATAAAAAATGTGAATAACTTCCTCTTACATGTATTTTTCTCCCACCAAGCAACACTCATACATTCTTTTCACACTTCAAACTTTTAACAACACAAAATTCTAAAACTTTTAGGACTTTAAAACACAGAAAATTGCTGCTTGAAGTGAGAGACATCTCTTAAAAACTGCTTATTTTCAAGCTAAAGCCAGCGAGTAAGACAGATGAATAACAAACTTTTTCCTTACTGTGTATGATCCAATTGGAAGGACTCCTGGCTTAACTCCCCTTCACTTCGGTTACCTTTGGAATCAACATCCACGTCACTCTCTGACTCGCTCTCTACCTCAATTGCTGCATCTGAGTCCTCACTGTAGCCAGTAGAGTCAGTAGAACTAGCAGACTCGCATCAGATCTGAAAAGAACAAAATATGCCTAGTGAAGTATATGTAGATTTGGGCAATGGGCTCTATTATACCAGACTGGTGAACTGATTGTATCTTTGGAGCTAAAGCAGAAACATTGTAGCTCCAATGGGTAAATACCTTCATGATTACCGTCACGAATATAGTACCTCATACGGACTTTGTATACCGTCACTAAATGTAAATAGTACAAGTATTTTACTCAGTTGGTCTAGTTCATTAGTTGTGGTAGTTCATGTAGTTATTGTAACAGTGTAGTTCGTGTAGTTCTTGTAGTTTCTGTAGTTCTTGTAGTTGCTGTAGTTCCTGTAGTTCCTGTAGTTGCTGTAGTTCGTGTAGTTCCTGTAGTTGCTGTAGTTCTTGTAGTTGCTGTAGTTCTTATAGTTGCTGTAGTTGCTGTAGTTCGTGTAGTTGCTGTAGTTCTTATAGTTCCTGTAGTTGCTGTAGTTCCTGTAGTTCCTGTAGTTATTGTGGTAGTTCGTATAGGACTCAAAGACAATTCAATAACTGATATGTTCACAATATTTTAATAACGATGAAATACTATTGCTTTGAAACACCTTTTTCTTTTTACAAGTAGTTCCTTTTCCCGGAGTTTTTCACGGAATTTTTTCCCTAAATGTAACCAAGATAACTGAAACGGCCAATTAAAATATAATAACAACTCTAACGCTAGTGAATTTAGATTTAACACCTTAGCGGTACCAACTGAAAACCACGCGTGTTAAACCACTATCAGGTATGATCATCTCCCCAGCATTTGGGATGTTCATTTATTTAAACTAAAAAAAAAAATAATAATAACTTGAACAGCTCCTCCATCGATACTGTTATTGTCATTTTTAGCTATATTTACTTTCTTTTCACTTCTTTTTTGTCGGGTTTTGAGTTTTTGTTTTTTCTTGTTAATTTTGGTCATTTGATCCCTTATTTCTTTGATTGATCTCTTTGTTAATTTGCTGGTGTTGGTATTCCGATTGCTGAAATCAATACAGGAGTTGTAGAGCTCTGTGACTTTCTCTGCACTCTTGTAGCTACCTTTAACGCTGATGGAAAAGAACGCAAAATTGCAATATCATTAACTCTAAAACAGAAAAAGCTAAGCCGAGTTTTTATAGTTACTTTCTCTTTTCAAAAGAAATATTTCCGATGTGGGTGTATGGCCTAAATGATCTTTTTTACAAATTGTCGTTTGTGGCTTTTCCTTGACGACGGTTTGGATGGTTTCCTTCCCATTTCCACAGTTTTTACACTTGCATTTATCGCCACACTCTACACCAGCTTTTAGACACTTGCATCGACTAGAATATTTCCTTTTTTCGCCAATGTTTGACTTTGAGAAGTCACAGCAGTTCACATTGCTTGTGTCCTTACTGTTAACGCCACAACGGCAGTGCAAGTCTTTTGATTGCTCGCTCTGCTTTACGTTTTGAAGCATCGGAATGTTCGTAGTGACTGAATCATAATGACCTGCACCCTCTTGCGTAAATGCCAGAAACAAGTTGAATCTTAGAAAATACTCTGAACTTCGGGCGTGACGATTGTTAAAGGCATGTTTTGTACTGAAGTTACTAACAGTATGGGAATGTTGAGGGCGTTAGCAGCGGCGAGTGGCATAGAATCTCCGATGCTTGCTGCAAAATGTCCTGGGGTTAAGAAGTGTTCCACCTCAGTAGTGTAATCGTCATCTTCACCAACGAGATGATGGTATTGCGCCTCGTTGCATAACCACTCCTGTACAACTAGCTCCCTCAATCGTCTTGCAATTTCTTCAACGCCTCATCTGATTTGTGATGCCTTTCTCTTCGAGATGCTTAATAATATTTTCGTTACATTTCGTCATCAGGTTTACTATCTGGAATGCCAGAGATTGTAAAAAAGCAGTCACCATCTTTTCCAGTTGTTTGTCTTTGTAAGCCCATGTTATTTAAAGCGTTGATCAAGGAGCTCGATGTTCGAGCGGTCACGTTATTCAAATTATTTCTAGGCTGAAAAACTAACAGAGATTGATGAAAATCTTGCATTCCTAGTTCACCAAGTCCAATACTCAATGCATCGTTATAGATTGTGATCGCTGTTTCTGCTCTAGACATTATGGTTTTATAGTTAGCACTGTTCTCATGATCTTTGTCAGTTTCATTCGAACGCAGTGAAGTCTGGTGGAAATCGATCTCGTCGCAGTCGTTTTTAAAAAAGCCAAAATTCTCTTCAACGTTTGTTTGCATTTCTTTTACACATGCTGCTTGCTTCGTTGCTTCAGCATTTATGAGATAAAAAGCTCTCGTGAAAAGAGCGTATGCCAGTCTTACTCCTAACTTGTTTCGCCCAGCAATTTTTTTGAGTTTCCTGTGTAGCCTTTTGTTTCTGTTGGTGCCACAGCCAGGAGATATAAATGACAAGCAACCTTCTTTTATGTGATTTCGGATATTCTGAAGCGCTCTTAAGGATTTCCTTGTTGAGCCAAGAGCTTCCTGTTAGATCTCAGACCTTTCCATTTCTTTTCGAACTGTTCGAGATTTTTTAGCATAATCTCGGGTGAATGGAGTGTCTCTTTTTGCGTGCTTTTCCATAGTCTCCGATAGCTCGGAATACATTGCGGTAATCTCTGGCTATCGCTTTCCTACCAAATCGACGTTTTGGGATTGTTACCAAAAAACGATTTATAGCATGAAAGAGGTCGAGCTTTATTTGCAAGTCGTTGTCGTTGAAAAATGATCTCATTTTATTCCTTATTTTGGCAACAGTTGTCCACGTACATTGCTTGTATGTGTTTATTTTGTGCTTTGAGGCGGCAAGATAATTCTTGAAACAGTTTTTTCAGTATCTTCTGACCTTGTTGACTTGGTAAATCGCCATTTGATTATTTGACCCTTTTCATTGAGAACACAAAATAGAGCATTGAAAAGATTAACCCACTTTCCATCTACTTTTCGTGGATATCCTATGTTCATGACCGATTTGAAAAGTATGATCAGCAGATATCCAGTTAGCTGTGTTTTTCTTCATGGAGGCAATATAATCATCTTCTCTCGAGTCGAATTCGTTAAAAAAAATAGTTTCAAGAAAGTCTGCCGATGGGTATCCAGAATCCTTTTCCTTGTGAAAAGTTGTCCTGATTATTCCAGTGTTTTGATAAACTGATTTGATAACTTTCTCAATCCTATTAAAAGACATACCGCCGATCAATCATCGCACAAACTGCTCTGACAGGGTATTAAAATATCCGCTTTTTCACTGTCAACTTGAATGACACTGATTTATGTTTTTCCAGATGTTCCACTATAGAGATATGAGTTGACACAAAGCAGTGATCAGATTCAAACACCACAGCGATAACTTCTGGCCACCAACAGCACAGGGTGATTGATATCAAATATTTTTCTTGGATTTCTCTTCTTAGATGTTCCATCGTTCCAGATAGTTGTTGTCCTCACGATTCCTACTTTACAGTCAAGGGCACAATATGGGCAAAGAAATCCGTTGAATATATCAGGGAACTGAATCAAGGGATCCCATAGTAGAACTGGTAACATAACTGGCACTGAGCTTGGGTTGACATTTCCAACCGCAGGATACACTATTCTTGGTTGACATAACTCTCCCGTATCAACTTCCCTTAAGTATTGCCTTAGTAACACGCCAATAAAAGATTGTATCTCTGTTGAAACCTTCACAGCATTGCCTGTAGAAAGAACCATGGACAGCACAAGAAAGACTGATGCGAAAGAGTAGTATAGTGGTTGGGGGCACGAGACCATTTTGGAAAATGATCTCGCACACCCCAACCACAATCCTACTTGCCAGCCGTTGGAATCCAATCTTGAAAATCCAATCCTGAAAATCCAATCTTGAAAAATCCAATCCTGAAAATCCAATTCCTGAAAATCCAATCCTGAAATCAAATATGGGAATCAAATATGGGAATCAAATATGGGAATCAAATCTGGGAATCAAAAATGGAAAATAGAAATCGACACCTTGGATTGACACTTTGGATCAACACCTTGAATCAAAAATGTAAAATAGAAATCGACACCTTGGATCAACATCTTGGATCGACACCTTGGAATCCAATTCTGAGAATCCAAACCTGCAAATCTAATTCTGAGAATCCAAACCTGAAATCCAATCCTGAAAATCAAATATAGAAATTAAAAAACGACAGGTTAAAAACAACAGGTTAAAAACAACAGGTTAAAAAACGACAGGTTGAAAAAAACGACAGGTTGAAAAACGACAGGTTGAAAAACAACAGGTTAAAAACGACAGGTTAAAAAACGACAGGTGTAACGACAGATTAAAAACGACAGATCAACACCTTGGTTCATAAATGGAAAATGGAAATCAAAAACTTTCTAACAAATACCAAATACATAGTTTAGCGCTTTAACCTTGCCATTCAGTATTGGAACAAATAATTGGAACAAATAATTGGAATAAATAATTGGAATGAAAAAAGTTTATTGTTGTTTTATATTGTAATGTCCATATGCATAGCTTGTTATTCCATCTTCATGAATATATCTTTTGTCATCAAAACAAACTGAGCGACACTTTGTTTATCTCATAACTTCCTAATTGCATGGTTTTGACTTCTGATTGTTTTCATCTTGTGATGCATCTGACTTGTTGTTGAATAGTGTTTCCTTGTAGTTTCTATGTGTGATGTTATTTTTGATGACATTCTTTTTGATTCCTTTAGCAGTCTTTCCTCCCTTTTGGTTGTCTTTAATGTAGCTGTACATCTTTGAACGCAAACCAACGAATTCACAAATGGGAACTCCTGCTGCTTCATCTTTGAATTTACCGATTACTTTCTTGTTTGTCTTGTTAAAATACTGAGAGCTTTCATTGTAGTCACTGTTATCAAATTTATCTTTGTCATTCCAAAAGTCTTGATATACATCTTCAGCTTCAATCTCATATGTGAGACTGTCTGTGTCTGTGAATAATAACTTGGCTTTGTCTCCATATTTTATTTTAATGTAGTTGTAATGGAAATCATACATCAACGTCTTGCTTAAATCTAAGATACACATACCCACATATGCCGGTCTGTTAAGAGTAAGTGTTTCTTTGATCTTATGCACAGCCACCAAATCTTCGTTGAAGATCTTACTGCTGACATATGTTGGTTTGCTTGTTAATTTCAACAGTTTCTTTTCATCAGTCACTAATCTGACATCTACCCGCTTTCTGATGTTTTCCATGGTTTTCCCGAATACGCTGTTATTCATAAGTTTGAAGAAGTCCTTTTTCAAAAGCATTTTTGGCATTCTTACGTTTTTCAGTATTGAAGTCAATATATTGTCTGAGCCAAGGGGTTGATTAAATTCAAGGACTCGGTGGACTTTTGTTATTTTCAAACCAAGGTCCATATATAATTGGAGGCTTCTGTAATGCAGCACATACTTTTCTTTGTTTCCCAATGTTGGAATCAATTTATGTACAAGGCCTGTTGATATTTTATATTCATCTGCAATTTTCTTGCAATAATCTGACAACATGTCTTCTGTTACTTTCACTTTTTTTCTGGTCCAAGTGGGTAGTCATTATGAAGATTATGTAATCCTTCAGGGTATTCAAGGTCAACTTCTAGTATCAAACCTTTCTTGCTTTCTTCAGTATACTTAGCTAAGTTTGTTTTATCAATCTGACTTTGTGTCATCCATTTGAACCCACCCGTTGGAAGATACTGACTCATTGCCCAACCGTATAGATTATTAGCATCGAGATACATAATATACTTTGAGGGTGCATTATCATCATATGTTTTCATGTATTTATTGTTTGCTTTTCCATAACGATTTGCTATATAGCCTGATTCCACCGCGCATTCCCTTTTCAATAAACTGAAAACATATCAATATCAACCATAAGCTCTAATTCAATTCTTGTCATTTTCAACATTTGCATCCCATGATAGTCCAGGACTGGTGAAATAATGGCATGGTCTAGTTTGTAGTATTCAAGACAAGTTTTCCTGAAGGATTCAAATACATCCAGCAAGCAACAGAATGTCTGATTCAAGATATAAGTCATGCATACTCACCCATGTTTTTCAAAGAGAATGTATTCCACACACTTTGAGCATGTTGATAGTCTTCAGTTGATATGTGGTTATCATTTTAATATGCTGTAAAATTCTTCTTTTGATGGCAGCGTTTCATTGAACTTATCAAAACTATCCATAAAGTCGTAGGGGTAAACTCCTTTTCTTGTCATCAACTCAAGCTTTTTGCCTTCAAATATTTGGGAGGTATATTTCAATGATTGTTGTGGCAGATTGCTTACCAGCTTTTCAAGACTGGAGCTCATGAATTGGAAACTATCAAGAAACACAAGGATGATTGCCAAGCATGAAAGCCATGTATTTTTCCATGTTGTTTGGTATCGCATTGATATTCATCTGGACCTCTTCCCCTTTCTTGTTTTTTGTATGTGTGCTTCTTGACGATGGCTCCAATCTCTTGCATTATGAAATGACTGTCCATACCCTCTCAAATTGTGGAAGATAACAGGTATTTTTATTTCTTCTGGGCTTACTCTTAGTTTAAGATTACAGTCTTGGTGTGCTGATCCTCTGAATTTACCATTAATATGACAATGATCTCTTACTCGAATATCTTTCTCAGTATATTTTTTATCACAAATATGACATACTTCTGATTTTTGAAATTCTTCTTCATCCTCTTTTGTCATTCTCAATGGTTTGTTGAATGATCGTTTCATTTGCCTTTTGCAATATTTGACTTCTTGCAGCATTGCTTCCATGAATTTGTATACTGCATTGATACCTCTGTATTTCATCACAGGTTTGCTGTACTTGTCATCATAACAACATACAATCTTATAACCATACCCACAGTCTGTATGCTTCTGATATGCTTCAGTGAAGGATTTATCATCAGCAGGTTGACATCCTTGGATCTTTTCTGTTATGGCCTCAAAATCAGCATAGATAACAAATGGTACTTGTTGTTGTTTATTGAAGTTGTTGAATTTCAGAACATTATTATCTTTATCAGGCATTTTGATTGCTTGTGTTCCATTTAATTGTATGCAGTTATCTTTGTGATCGTTTAATACTCTTTCAGAACTGAAACATTGTAGACAGTACATACAGAAGTGCTTCCTTTCCTTGTGTTTTGTTTGGTTGTACATGAATTTATTGAAATCCTTTATGAGAACATAATGCTTGTTGTCATCTTTGATTATCAGGAGTAGTTCCATGTGATCTTCATACTTTTCTTTCGATATGTATATTGGGTATGGTTGCTTTTCTTCATAACTGAATACGTTTATTCTGATGTTGTTATTTTTCTCAATCATGTTGAACTGTTTGATGGTTACCGGGAATGTGACTCCAGTGTAGTCCAATTGGTTGATATATTCCTTGTCAGATTTTTTGATTCGCTGAGGGTATTTAGCTTGTGGGCTCAAGTGTCTGATGTGGCACCATCTGAAGCATTCATTATCCTCATTCTTCATATTAATCAATCCTTTAGTACTGTTTCGAAGTTCTTGTGGTAGTTGAATATATGATGATCCATTCATTGGTTGGTATTGCACCACATTAAGATAATGACTGTCAACAGATTGAATAGTCCAACCAGAACCTTCAGATATCCATTGAGCTATCTTATTCAATATGAGTCTTTTTGACGCTTTAAGTGATTCATCAACTTCAAGATTATTCACAATTGTATGAGGCACACTGTTGAAATAAGCGGTTCTGTATATTGTGTCTTTGCCCGTCGGTTTGATGAATGTGACTTTCAATGTTTCAACGAATTTCAAGCCTTTCATATCTGTGAGGATGCTTTTAATATGATACGCAAGGGCCTGTCTTGTGGTTTGTAGTTGCGCCAGCGGATTTGTGTCATTTCTGATATGGATTTCAAAAGACTTTGTGTAGCCTTTCAAAGCTTTATTGACTTGTTCTATCTTTGTTCTTGGCAGTGGAACTGGTTTCTTAGTCCTTGGTGCTGGAAACTGGTTTGTAATCATCTCTGAATTCTAATGGTGGAAGGATTATGTTGTTTTCATACTCTTGTACCTTCTGCCTTACACTCTTACGAGGGGCTGGGATTGGCTTTCTAAGTTGTGGTTTTGACATTTTCAGACTGAGTTTGTGCTGATTCATACATCTGCAACAACAGTTTGATTAGTTGAGATTTGCTTAATCTCTCAAGATTGTTTTGGTTCATAAGATTGTTTTGGTTCATATAATATGTTGAGATATTATTTTCTATTGTACTATAGTTTTATTTCTTTAAGCCTTAAGAGAAGATTTCCACAATTATCAGACAAAATCGAATTTCCGCGGTAAAGCTTAAAAACTCAAATTCGCTATCCTTTTGCATATAGGTAGTCCTTAGTGAGAACACAAACGCTATGTAGTTTTTTCTTGAAATCTTTTTGTATTTCCGAGAAAACGAAATTTTCGATTTCGCCTCCAGACTCGATTCAGCGAGTCCAAACTGGGTTGAAAATCGACCATTTTCACTCGGCGCTCCTGACGAAAAACTATCCACCCTATAGAAAATTTAATACTACCAACGTATTGCATGACTTTTCATTGTCTAGAGAACACAATTTCAGAAGTATAGGATTTTTCTAATTATTGAACGGTACACAAAACCAGAGTATCCTCCAATGTTATGATAGTCAGTTGGTCAAAAGAATTGCCATTTTAACCATGTGCCATATCTCAGAATCCCATAAAATTAAGGATTTAAACTGTGGAAAGAAAGATCTTCCAATATACATAAAGTTTAGTTTGGGCAAATGATTTCCCACTTCTCAAAAAATTCTTCAAAATAGTACACAGAAGGCGTGAAATCACGCCAATTCAGAATGCGTGACCAAACGTAAACTATCGTACGTGTGAATAAAATTACTTCAATTCGAAATACCAGCATTACCTAAGTATTAAACAACGTACATATGCTCACCTTTGCTCGATTATGATATCCTGACCGTTGTAGAATGTTCTTTTTCTTGACAATTTTCCAATGGCATTCTGACCCGGGCATACGACACATACGCACCATCGGATCAACACAACGAATTTCCTCTACATATCATATGTGTATACTCAATTTGTGCTGCTTGTGTTCTTCGATATCTAGTACCGCTAAACCACAGCCACAAGCCACCTCCGGCTTCGAGTATCCGGTTTGAAGGTTTGAAAGTTCTCCATGTCGTTACTCGTTTCGAGCTTGTTGAAAAGATGCGTAATTTGCATATTGACTGAATGCATGCGTGACCACATTTTTTGTACGTGGGGGTGGGGCAGGAAACACGTGTCGCGCCTCTCGCCCTACCGCGAAAATCGAGTAATATAAAGTAATATCCACCCATAAAGGCCGATAAAAAATACTAAACTAACTATCAAAATGTCTATGGCCCACAATATCACTACTGGGCTTACCAGTATAAATTGTGTCCTAGCCAATAAAGTTAATTTATTTTATAGTTGGTGGTCAGTTATAGTGCGACGCGCCAACAAACCACCCAACAAACTTTTTTACAAGAATCCTCTCGTAATATTATAACTTTTGTTGATAAATACAATGTGACAAGTTTCCATTTGATCGTGTTCAACTTTGCAAGGAGGCATGTCCGTCAAACAAATTATAATATTATGAGAGGACACTTGTAAAAAAGTTTGTTGGGTTGGCTACTGTAAATTCGAGCCGTTTGTCAGTAACATAATTCAAAGAAAAAAATATATGTGAACAGAAGCTCTGCTCTACAAAAAAGCTGTTTTAAAACGGAGGGCCCGCGTATTAGAACTGAGAACGTTAAATGAAACTTTTTTTAAAAAGGCATCGCCCGACACTGGTTTACTAACCGACAAGGAAACAGACATTCCATTGACATGAAACGTCCATGTTTTCGCCAATAGTTCAACCCATCATCTGAATGAACTCCACGTCGATCGGGTGATTCATATATATTTCCGTGGGAAAAAACCTCGTTACTTTATTTGGTAAAACATTTCGTTAATTTAATTTTGTAAATCGAGTTTAATAGTCTCATGCAGAAAAAATGAACATCATAATTAAATGTATTATCAATATAACCGAGGAGGTAACAAAACATAAGTTTTACCTTTGTGTTCGTACGAAAACAAAATACTTTGATCGCTAAACGTTTTTTTTGTTTCCAACAAAAGCGCAAAGTTTTAAATAGCTTACATGTAATCCGATCCTCGACATGCAACAAAAAGTTGTCACGTCACGCTTGTGCCGGCCAATATGCAAATTACCCGCTTTCGGTTTTTATTTAACGGATACTCGAAGTGGCTTAATGACTGTCGTTTTGGTGGATACTGCCTGGAAGCTGGCTAAACAATTCTATTGAAAAACCTGAGTAGCACAAATATACATGTGCACAGGAACTTGATAGTATACTATTGAGCCGTTTTGCGTTCATCTTCAAATTCGGATGCGTACTCGTCACTCAAACCTCAAGGAACGCCATTGAACAAATGTCAGGAAAGAAACATTCTGTAACGATCAGGATATTACAACCGAGCAAAGGTGAGCATATTTACGTCGTTTAATACTTAGGTAATGCTGGTATTTCGAATTGAAGTAATTTTATTCACACACGTACAGTAGTTTACGTTTGGTCACGCATTCAACAACTGGCGTGATTTCACGCCTTTTGTGTACTATTTTGAAGAATTTTTTGAGAAGTGGGAAATCATTTGCCCAAACTAAACTTTATATATATTGGAAGATCTTTCTTTCCACAGTTTAAATCCTTAATTTTATGGGATTCTGAGATATGGCACATGGTTAAAATGGCAATTCTTTTGACCAACTGACTATCATAACATTGGAGAATACTCTGGTTTTGTGTACCGTTCAATAATTAGAAAAATCCTATACTTCTGAAATTGTGTTCTCTAGACAATGAAAAGTCATGCAATACGTTGGTAGTATTAAATTTTCTATAGGGTGGATAGTTTCTTCAGGAGCGCCGAGTGAAAATGGTCGATTTTCAACCCAGTTTGGACTCGCTGAATCGAGTTTGGAGGTGACATCGAAAATTCGTTTTTTTCTCGGAAAATATAGAAATATTTCAAGAAAAAAACTACATAGCGTTTGTACTCTTACTATGGACTACCTGTATGCAAAAGGGTAGCGAATTCTATTTTTTCAGCTTTGCCGCACTATGTCTGATTTTAGTAGAAATACTCTCTTAATAGATTTTACTATAGTATTTTTGTTTTGGTATTTTTGGTGCGTTTAAAATAACCCAAATATTGAGTCATTTTAAACTATGATTGAATTTGTTATTCATGGACTTCAGCATTTATCATATGCTTCCTTGTCTTGAGATGGCTCCATTTACCAGCTAATGAGTAATCCCTATTACCACATAAAGGCAATCTCCATTCTTTGTTCAACATGTACTTAGTCTTACTTTGTTTGATTGCTTGCTTCCTCTCTTCTTCACTGAAATGCTTGATTGGTGTATGGATATTTTTTGGTCTTCCCATTATATATGATATATATAATTATTTCTTTATATCATATATAGTGCGTTTAAACATAGTCAAGAATTCAAAGGATCCTGTCGTGGGTTATAAGTATACTCACAACAAAAAGTGTAAATAGATAGCCAGAAACAAACATATTTTTGGTTACCTAAGCAACAAATAACAGTACATATATATACTGTGGGTACACTTCACGTATATATAGTTGATATCTCTTTATGTGTTAATCAAGGTTACATTTTATATATGTTGTTGATAATCTCTAAAAATCACTGCTTTATCCACAACAACAGAAAACGAAGCCTCATCAGCCTCATCTGTTATTTCACTGACAACCGTCCTACTTTGCCACGAATTTGACCCTGGAAATAATCTTCCAATTTCTTGTCCTCCCCCAACATATAGTACTATATTTTCTTGTTCTTTATATTTTACCTTCAACTTTTCTAAGATGACCTCATTATCCGATAATTCTGCTTTTACTCGGCAGTAATTGGTATGGTGGCAGTACTTGGGGCGACGGAATCTATCAGTAAACTGTCCCTTATCAGGACCTGATATGATATCTCCAACCCGCAAATCCCATTTCTTCACACAGTATCTATTATACTTATCATATAATTTAAAGTCAGAAACAAACAGTTTGTTCAGGAAATTCAATGGAATACTCAACTTCATCTGTTAGCTTACTAACAATTGCACCATGTATTGCCTCTTGGCGATATAGAGCCTTCAATATATCAACTCTAACCGTTTTAGATGTTACTTCATTAACCCGGCAAAAGTGTAATCCCAACAGTGCTTACCAGGTGGTTTCACTATGATACTAACTACCAACTTTCAAATCTTCAACTTTCATGTCTATATAATATCTATATATAATTATTTCTTTATATCATATATAGTGCGGTTAAATCTGTTGTGAATCCTTCATTGGTATCCAACTGTTAAATTCATCACTATACCCCTTCCACTTCACTAAAGCTTGTTTCTTCTTATAGTTCCTCCGAATGACTTTATCAATACGAAAAACATCTTGCTTGGCTTTTAAATAATTCGGGTTCATAGAAACTCCCATGGATATCTTCACCTCTGAGATCTTTTAGTTTGTATGTGATTGGATTAGTGTATTGCATCTTATCAACTGTGAACACTTCTTCTGTCCAGTTTGGTGTATAACCCTTGTCAAACACTTTCCGTTTATATTTACTTATTCTTACCTTGTCACCAACTTTGAATTTTGGTTTTGATGATAACGACTCCATTTCACCATATAGATTGAAATATACAACTCCTTCATTTTTCCTTTTGCTCGCTTCAATAGGTGTCATTTTAATGCTTGAATGCTTTGTACTATTGTATTCTTTTACCAACTGAGGTAGCATATCTAAATATTGTGTTGTATTTTTAGCTGTAAACTGTTTCCACACATTTTATTTTTCATTGTACGATTCCATCTTTCAACAACTGATGACTTCTCTTCATTTTCTGTTGAATACAGTGTAATGTTGTGTTTATCAAGTAACGATTTCATATGTTTGTTATAAAACTCAGAACCTTTATCAGTCCATAAAAACTTTGGTTTTCTACCTTCTTTGAATATCGTTTTAAATGCTTCAGTAACTGTCTCACCTTTTTTATTTTTTAATTGTTCAATCCATCCATATTTTGAGAAAACATCAATTACAGTCAACAAATATTTAACCCCTTTATTCCATTTGCTGAATTGTTGCATTTCAGCCAGATCTGCAGCCCATATCTCATCTATTTCATTTACAATAACTTTTCTTGTTTTGAAATGCCTTTTGATTGGTTTATGAAGTTCATCGGCTAATTGTTGAGCCCAATCATTATTACTCAACGCCGTTTTCCGTTTTTTGGCTTCTTTGTTTTAACACCAAGACCTAATTTCTGTTTAGTATTTATCATGTTTCTTGCTAACCAATGTCCCCATTGTCTTTCATTATAAGGTATATTGTCAAGAGTTTTTACCATTTTTTTATCTGCTTTATTTTTGCACTTTTTGTCATCTTTACACACAGAATAATCTACATCATGTTGCATTGCTACTGAGTCTGTTTTACCTGTTGGTTGATCATAGATTTCTAATATTTGACCTGTTGTTGGGTCATATCTTACTTGTGAATCTAAATCGTTATACGGACCTGTGTATTTATGGCCTGGTAAGGTAAAACCTCCTTTCGGTTTTGGTAATCTTCCGATCAATTTATGAATATCAACCCCTTGACCATATTGGCTTCTATCATAAAGCGGATTAGTCGGATCACTTGTATCGGTATACATGCTCATATCATATGCTATTCCTTTACCAATCGGCGATATTTTCTTTGAAATATCACTCGTGAACGAATCCAGAGCTTGATCCAAATAGTTATGCCCAACCTTTTTGATCTTAGATTTAACAAAATCAGATTTTACAGCTCGGCTCAAAGCTTGGCGGCCAACTTAAGATCCCATTTTCAAAGCTCCTTTGAAGAGCTCTGACGCCAAATCGCCCCCTTCTTGAGAGGGCATAACTAGTTTTTTGGCTGTTTAACGAACCTCGTCTTCTTGATATACCACACTCAGCACAGGTGCAGAAAAACATCAATCTACCATTCTTAGCGTTTTTATAGCCGGATGGTTCTACACACTCTGTTTGTTTTCTTCTGTTTAACACAATAACTTCTCACCATTATATATAATATTAGTTACATAATATTTGTGAAATAGTTGATGATAAATCTATGATTGACACCGTGATATATTGGATCAAAATTTGAATTATGTATTGTTTCCAATAATGATACTCCTCTTTGACGTTCATTTAGGTAGTACAAACACCAATATCCACATAGAATGGAATCTCTTTCCTGTATTTCATCTCCCGAAAATATGAGGTGTTTTTTGCTTGTTGATAAATACGTTTTAACCTCATGTGGCATGGCTAAACCAAATGGGTCAAAGTATTCACAATAATTATCAATATTCCTATAACAAACCCAGTGAGTGCCTGGCCCTATTTGTGAATCCAAATTGATAATCCCACATTCTTTCTTTATGCTGTTTGGTAAAATTATCACGACTGTAAATACTCCTGAAATGTTTGATCTTGAGTTGTTTCAACCAGTTTATTAAATCAATGTTTGATAATGCTTTGTTTATGAATTTTAAAGGAGTGCTCCGAGCAATGGGATTCCGTTGAATGGGCTGTTTTTGCCAAGGAGAAGTCCTTTCCCTTTCTTTCCTTTCCTTTCCTTTCTTTGCTTTCTTTTTTGGAGCTTTTTTTTTATCCCCATCCCAATTGGATTTTCCCATGTTCCAAAGAATGGTGGAGGTCGTGCATATGGATTAATCAAGCCACCTTTCGATTTTGGGGTTGGAGGAGGAGGAGGAGGTACATAAACAGGTAACGATCTTTTTGAACGATTACTATCAACCTGCAATCCGTTTCCGGTTAAAGCTTTTACCAGCAGAGGGATCCCGATAGATGCAAGAAGAGTGCCGAGAAACCCACCATGCTGTGCTTTAGTAGGTTTTAATAACTAACTGACCACCATTTTGAAGAGCATCTAAAATCTTCTTTTTCTGTGATACTGTTAAAAGATGCTTATATTGGATGAGTTGGTTGATCTTATTCTGTGGAATGAGAAAACCACCCGTTTGTCCCTTTCCAAAAATCTTGTCAATCCCCAAACTACCAAGAGCACTCATCGCACCAGTAGCAAGAGCTGGAACCGCCTTTGTGGCATATGGCAATAATTTCGTTCCAAGTGAGAATAGCGATGACCAAAGACTCCCACCATGTTTAACCGCTTTTCTGATCTGTGTCTTTGATATCTTGATATCAACTCCAGTTCCATTACTTTGTGATTTTTCGATTTTATTAATCTGAGTTTTTGTAAGCATCAATTCATCAGATCCATTCAATTCGTTTCTTGATAATCTAATTGTGATTGCAGAATTATTTTGATACGCTTTCGCAAGTCGCAATCTCTGTCCTTCTGATAGACTAACTCCATGAGGATAATAGGTTGTCATATCTTGTATATGTTATATGTTAGATAAAATTCAGGTTTTATCTAACATGTTTAATTAATAATTTTACAGTGTCTTCGTTTAAACATGCCTGGTATTAGTTGAATATATTTAAGATCTAAACAATAGCTTGCCATTCTTCTGCACAAGTTCAACGTCTTGTTCATACAAGGTAATCGCATAAATGGAATAGGCTGTAGTGGTTGTTCCTGAAAGCTCATATTTGAACGTCAATTTGGTAGTACCGTCTTTGATGTCCATTTTCTGCTTTGTGAGGTCAAAGTACAAGAATGGGAATATAGAACCGAAGTTCGTACGACTCAGAAGCGTCCCTTCTCCATATTCGTTGTTAGCGTGGACGTATTTCAAAACATCTCTGTATACACGCGATGGATCTGATGCAGGTGTGTATTTAACTTCTGGATATTCATTTCCATTACCAACCTCAAGATGGCAATTCAAAAGAGTTCGAGGATTTGTACTCACCGAAAATGTATTATACAGGAACGGATTTGCTGTCTGTACGTCTACGTTTGCGTCATTTAAAATGAACACAAAAACATGACGAGGTCTGGTTATCCCAGAACTGATTTTGAAATTACCAGATCTCTGTTGCGAACTGTTGGATCTTTCTACATTCTCACGGAGATATGTCCAATTTCGCGTTTTAAGAAATTCACTCATATATAAGCTTTGACCCTCTGAATTAAAAGTTATTCTTGGAACAAACAGCTGCATTCGTGTGATGATTACCCTACAATCAGCAGCAGCTTGCCAAATCAAGTTATCATCGCTCTCAATTTCTAAATTCAATTCCACTCTGGTGTTCGGCAATAGTTCACCCATAAGACCTTCGAAAAAAGAATATCTGTTGAGCGATACTTCAGTATGAACAACAGTGGACGTACCAAGAAGAGCTTTTCTGCTTGCAAAGCCTTTATTATAAGCCTCCTGGGTCTTGTCTTCTTGTGCACTTCTGCTAGTATCAAGATAGAAAAATTCATTTGAAGCCGTACTTGATGCATAAGATGGACTATATTCAAGCAAGTTTTTGATGTTTACAACATGGTTACTATCATTGCAGTCGTATACCTTCTTACCGTTCAACTTAATATCAAAAATTCTTGATCAAACTATGACTCCCGTTGACTATTCCATTATGATCATCAACAGCGAGATTCCCACCGTCAGCTTTCTTGTTAACTTTAAAATTAAGCGATATTCGGGCATTATACCAATCAAATGGGGTTACCTCCCCCGAATTGTCAACAACAAATCGGTAGCCGTCCTTTTTCTGCCTAGCATTATTAGCAACAGTCGTATTCAAAGCTGTTTCCAAGTCAAAAACAACATCTTCATATCTTTCAACAAATTTAGGATTTCTATACATATATAATTAAATTACATAATTTTAAGCTTACGAAGTTTCCCACCTGAAAGTAGTTGATTAACTCTTTCATTTATCTCATAATCAGTTAATTGTGATGATTGGGTTGGTGGTGTTGGTAGTGATGGTGTTTCTTTATTATTTTTGCTCAATAGTTGAACTATCTTATCACCTGCCTTCTTTGTTGCAAAATCACCTGCTTTAGTAGCAGCGTTTTCAAATGCTTTTTCAGCACCTTTTTGAATTCCAGCTTTTAATGTTTTTTTTACTGTCTTGCCAAATAATTTACTGACAATTGATTTCATCACATCTGATACACCCTCTCCATAAATGTGTGTTTTCACATATTGATCCATTTCTGGGTCGTAATGTTTCTTGTATTCACATTGTCTCGTCATTCTATATTATTCAGTTAGATTAAAAAGGTGTGGATCTTAGAATCAGTGTTATATACCAGTCGATGCCGTTTAAAATCACAGGTCTATTGAGAGCATCTGATACGTAGAATCTCATTTGACTGATATTATTAGAAGCTAATGGACTATAGAGAGCCCTCCTCGGCTCAAATGTGAATGGGAAACTGCGCGTCAGATTGTCAGTTGGAAGCACACATAATGAATTGCTGTTTTTACCGTCCACAATACTGTCTGTAATAGCATCAGTATTTATATATAAAGAGTCGATGCTATTTGTGATGTTGGGGAGCATTGATCCATACTCCGTTACTGTAATAATCTTCTGTTCGAATCCAATTAACTCACCAAATACAGTACCTCGTAGATCAAGCTGATAATTATTCTCAATTTCAATAACCACTTTATATGAAGACAAAACGAATATGATATTGATGTTATGACTGCCTTCTGCTGTTTTGTGGTTTTTAGTATCCATATATTGATGTAAAAAATCATTAATGTCGTCGTAACTATACATCCCAGCAACAAAAGTAACTGTTTCCCATGACTGGCCTCCATCTGTAGAATATTTGATGGAATCATTTCCATATAGTAGTGAAATATTATGCCAACTATATGTCATTGTCAGACGATCTACAGCTAGTTCGTGGTGCATATCTGGGCTTAATTTTAAATTGGGTTGAATTTGATTACAAAATCTTCAGTTTTACTTCGTCCTACCTTGACTCTGTTGATAGATGATATGTGAATCGCCCTTTCGTTCATTATATATTAGAGTATATTATTTGAGTATATATTCTTTCAAAAGATTATTGAGTTGCTTGTTATTTAAAACACCTAATTTGTTTAATGTATGTGCAATTTCTGTGAATTCATCTCTTACACCATTATTTCCTGCCATTATTGACCCTCCCAACAGCTCCAGACGTGAAAATAAATCATGTGGGTTATTATAGTAGACGACTCCACTACCCATCTTTTTGTATTTTTTGCTTGTTTGATGTATTGGAATTTCACTGATTCTATTCAAGTCGTCAAATACTGTTTTTGATAAAGTACTATATTTCTTTTTACTATTGAACCTCTTTGTGAGTAGATCAAGTGTATCAAAATCAACTCGTTTATCATATACTTTTTCGCCATCTTTGTAAGCAATTAGTTTGAGCTGACCGTATAATTCAGGCATATTGATGATTAAATTGCCATATGTACCATTTTCTGGGTTGATCTTGTATGCATTCCGTTTTGTTTGTGTATATATACCCTTTCCGACTTTCAAAGTTTTAGTACCCTCTTCAACTACACCTATTCGCTTTCTGTATTTTTGTATAGTTTTAATCTCTTCACCATATTTATTGATTTCAACTTTGTTATTGTTTTCTAGCTTTTTTGTTGTAGATAAGTTACCCTTTGCACGTCCTAATCTTTTATTCAAATCTGCAGCTTCGGCATTTACTCTACCAACTGTGTCCCCATCTTTTATTGTATCAATAAAAACTTTAGATGGTAATGGTAGATTATGTTTTTGTATAATTTCCAAGTCTTCTTCTGAAAAAAACCTTTGTCCATATCTGCCACCATTTTTGGTTTTTCCTCATCAGGCCCTGTCAATGCTAATTGTTTAATTTGTTGATGATATGGGACTATTCGCGTTTCTTTTGCTTCTTCTCTCAACTTGCTTATTTCCTCAATTTCTTTTTCTAATTTCTCAGTAATCGGTTTAACTTCTTCTTTTTTCTGTTCATAGACATCTTGCTTTGATGTTTTATCATCTTTGATAGCATCACGAACAATTTTGGTTAGTTTTCCTGCTTCAATTTTAGGAATAGTAAGTCTCTTATATCGTTCTATATCCATATATAATTACATTATATTAAAACTTATCTCTCAACTTATTTCAACTTATTTCAACTTATTTCAAAAGATAAGTAAAAGAGAGAGAAGCAGCAAAGAAACATTCATACCAATCTTATTTTTAATATAACAAACTAATATAATGGATATACCAAATTACGATTCAAGTGATAGTCGACAAGATAATTTCAAACAGTTGTATTCATACATGCCAAAGAGCACATTTCGTATGCTGATTTGTGGGAAATAGCGGTAGTGGTAAAACCAATCTGTTATACCATATGATTACGAAACCGCTTGTTTACTATGATCAAATTCATTTATATGGGAAAAATCTTGAACAGGATAAATATAAACACATGGTGGATACAATGAATAACATCAGCAAACAAGTTGGTTATGATGTTTTAGTTTCAAGTAATGATCAAATTATTCCCGTAAATAATTTAGAAAATCAAGATATGCAAAGAGTTGTTATTTTTGATGACTATGTATGTGAGAAAAATCAAAAGGACATAGTAGATTATTTTATTCAAGGACGACATAAAAACTGCAGTGTTATCTATCTTAGTCAAAGTTTTTATAAAACACCAAAAAGATATTAGATTGAATTGCTCCCATTATTGTGTTTATGATTTTCCATCTACTAATGAAAGAAATCTGATATCATCAAAAGAGCTTAGTGTTGATAAGGATAAATACATTGATGCTACCAAAAAACCATACTCATTTTTATATGTCGATAAACCAATGAAATTAATCAAACGAAATTTTTATGGGGCTATTTAATCTAACAAATTAATATAATGGGATTATTCAATGAACATAGCAGCTCAAGCAGTGATAGCGCAAATACTGGAGGTGCGGGGTCTGAGGGACCTGCGGGTCCTCAGGGGATAGGGTTCAAACTAGATTCAGCTGGTAATTACGACATGCAACATAAAAAAATCAGCAATCTAGCTGATCCAACAAATGCTCAAGATTCGGTTAATTATATGACAATGAAAGCCCAAGCTTTGCTTTTAGATGGTAGTAACCACATGGTTTACCATCTTAACATGGGGAGAAAGGAATTGTCAATTGTGGCGACATCGTTTTACAGAATCGTCTGGTCAAACAATTGGGGAATCCAGTTGGCGATCAAGATGGTGTTAATCTCTTAACACTAAATACCGGGTTAAATAAAAAGATGGATAAGATTGATGGGGATCTTGATATGAAAAACCATAAAATATTTGGTGTAGATAACAATCTAGATCATAAAATTGATGACGAATACAGTCATATCGCTAAAGATTTGAAGAGTGTCGTTAATAAAGGCTATCTGAACCAGAATTTCATTAAGAGAGATGCAACTGAAACTTTCTTCAATCTGAAAGGCCAAATGATAAAAAATGCAATGCCGGTTGATAATTCGTATGATAATCAGACTTTAGTTCCTAAAGGGTATGTTGATGTAGGGCTCGCTGCAAAAGTTAATAAATCTGAGCTATTTGCACTTCCCACAAAGAATTATCTTGATAGTGAACTTAGTAAGAAGTTAGATATTGCTGGAGGAGTAATGACTGGAAGTCTTGATATGAATTCTAAACATATAAACAATGTATCTACCCCGTCTACTCATCTTCAAGCTGCTAATAAAGCTTATGTTGATTTGACTTCTCTTTCAGTTTTAGGTGAAAATAAAATGCTTGCAGATATAGATATGGAAAATCATAAAATCAAAAATCTGGCAACTCCTCTCAGTCAAGAGAATGGTGCTGCCGTCAATGTTGCCTTTGTTAGTGAGGAATTGAGAAAATCAAACACGCTGATAACTATTGATATGAAGAAATATGTTGATGAATCTCATATTTCAAGTTCAAACAACAAAAAAAGATTTCTTTAGATATTTGATGGAAGACAAAAAAGAATCGGTGGATGAACACAATATTATCATTGATGGAATTGTCAATTTTAGCAGGTCTCCGCACAGTTTGAACAAAAAAGCTTATAGTCTAAAACTTGGGATAAATTCTCAAAAGAAATATTCATCAAGAATTGGTTTTAATATGTTGAAATTGCCTGAAGGAGAATTTACTTTCGTAATTGAATTTTCCCGCCATCGATGACCAATGTGAGTTTGAATGTGGTTTCAACGTCTTTGAATATTTCACACAACAAGCAACAAAAAGTTTTCAGAATTATACCAGATCGATCATTCATATGCATAAATGGGCACTTACTCCACCAGAATTTATTTATTTAGATTTAAAATGTGACGGATCTTCTTCAAGTCCAAGCCAGGGGCAAGGTTATTTGATTGTTTATGGTGTATCCGGCCATCAATCTGATATAGACTCTAATATTTACGATACTGTTTTTGTCATTGAAAATGGTAATATGGTGATGGAGACTAATCTAGACTTGAATGGTAATCAAATAAAAACTCCACGCATTTCTTACATGGCATTCTAAACACAAAAGATGGTAATAAAACCTTTTTATTAAACGGTTGTGATAAATTAATTATGCCTAATTACAGTCATATTGTTCAAATAAAAGCAATGCATTTCAAATTTACAGCAACATATGCCAAAATCAAATTGAAAATAAAACATGGTTTCCTTCTTCAAACCGTAAATAATTACACATCACCTTCGATGACCCAGCTTCAGACAATGGATATAGATCTGAAACTAACATTTGGTCATTTAGCAATTGAATTAACTTCTGAAGCACCAGAAGAAGAAATATTGTTAATGGTCGAATATAGAATACCATGATGAATTTAATCTAATGAATAATATATATGACAAGAAAAATAAGTGAGAGCATTTATCAATTCAATCATATTGATAAAGAACTTAGTCAAGAAACAATCGATGAGATAAAATCATTGTATTCATTTTATCATAAAAAATGGTGGTGTTATTTGAAAGCATTTAAATATTTTAAACGATTAAATATAATAGCAAATGTAACATCTGCTTTGCTGGTTGTCACAGGGACTATTGCCGGTGGTGTCACTTTGAATCCTGTTATTTTGGGTACAATTTCTGGATCCGGTTTATTGCTAAAGAGCTTTACTGAATTGAAAAATTACCCAAGGAAAATTGAAATGTGTAAATTTGCTTATACAACATATCAAAAGACGTTAGTGGAGCTAAGATCTTATCTTAGAGGTAGTCATTATGATCACGAACTGTTTGTAAATAATATGAAACTTATTGATGAGATAATCATCGATATGTGGCCCTATTGTGGTTAAATTCGAAAAGCAATATGCTGAGAAATTCACGACTAAATAATCTGTAAAATCTCTGCCTGTATCATGACGTCACGACATAGCTGTGTTGTTATGTCACACTATTTCTTAATTTTTTTCTTACAAAGCTTCGTTGGCTTAGTTGCAATATACGTTAACCCGGTTTTTGCACAAATATCCATCCAGATAGTTTCATATTGTATCAGGGTTTTCAAGCTCTTGGGTAAGTCAAAATATTTATAACATGGAGATTGTAATAATTCAAATAGCTTCCGGAATATGAAGTTAAATTTTATTGACCGTTTTCTTTCGTCGTTAAGTAAAACACCTTTAATCTTCTTAAACATACTATTAATTTTTGCTATATCTTGATGTGGTATGTGAATCCTGTGTTTAAAACATATATCATCTAATACATTCTTCATATGGTATTTACGATGATAGACCGACTTTCGTCTTATATTAAACATATTCTCATGAAAGTCAATGTATTCAGAAGCAAACTTATAACCATCAACAACACCACAGTTTATACAAACAAACATACCATTTTCATTAATCGTTTCTTTATTATCACAACATGACTCAGCCACTTTATCACCTTCTACCAATAGTTGATCACAAAAAGGGCATGTAGACTCTTCCATATTCTTTAATTCATCGTGAATTTGAGAATTACAACACATTCAATACTATTATATGAGATTATATTTTTATACCATACACATAACGTCACGCAATGGAATAATGAGTTATGCCTACAGTCAAGTTCTGTTTCAATGTCCAATTGAATCCTTTGACTGCATTTGATATGGCGTTGCTTTCCGCAAAAGTGACCTCCTCCTCTTCAGCTTGAATGCATGTTTCTGCATCGTTTTTTCAGTATTTTTTAACTCCAGAAAAACAATCTTAAAGGTAAACAACACAAATCTGTTGTCAGTTCCCTGGTCGCTAGATATATGACCAGAAATCTTTATCCGTCTCACAAACGGTTTCAATAGCCTTTATATTCTTGCTGAAATAACGTAGAGGCCTTTGACAATAAATTAACTTTGGAAAGCGAGTTGTAAGAAGATGCAACTTGATTAAAAAATAACAATGCGATCTTGACAAATTTGTAAGAGTGATCAACTTGTAAAACCCATTTGTTGTGGTGCAAATCTTTGACAGCATTCAATAATTCACCTTGGAATGCAGAATAGAAAAACTATCTGTTTATGATAATTTCCAATGGCTTTGGACAATATGTTTATACTTTCAACACATTTTTCAGGTGTACTTCGTTCTAACTAACTCTCCTTCAATACCATGATAATCTTGGAAGATGTTGGTATCCAAACTTTCACGGAGCTCTTTAGCGACTTTAGTGAGAATGTAATCTGAACTGCTGCTACTACTGCCAGCTTTTACTTTACATTGATTTTCATCAGGAATATTTACAAGTTCCGGGTACTTGGCAGCTAATTCATTTCCCCACTGTTGTATGTCTGCAGCTGCATTAGGATACTTGGTGCAAATCGCTTAAAAACTTGCTCAACATCGGTTTTGAAGATACCAAATCGTTGCTTGTTCATGATCGGTTTTTTTGTCTGACGCGTCGGACTATTTCTCTATGATTGTTTTTTTTGTCTGACGCGTCGGACTATTTCTCTGTTTTGATTGGTTGGTAAAATCATACGATTGTCTCATGACTGTCTCATGACCTGACATGTTCAGACCTGCTAGCGGGGGAATCCCCGAATATGACATCCGGTTTTCCGAGAATGTCACGCAAAGGAAATCACACGATGAAATAAACTTTTTTCATTCCAATTATTTATTCCAATTATTTGTTCCAATTATTTGTTCCAATACTGAATGCAAGGTTAAAGCGCTAAACTATGTATTTGGTATTTGTTAGAAGTTTTTGATTTCCATTTTTCCATTTATGAACCAAGGTGTTGATCTGTCGTTTTTAATCTGTCGTTACACCTGTCGTTTTTAACCTGTCGTTTTTAACCTGTTGTTTTTCAACCTGTCGTTTTTCAACCTGTCGTTTTTCAACCTGTCGTTTTTAACCTGTTGTTTTTAACCTGTTGTTTTTAACCTGTCGTTTTTTAATTTCTATATTTGATTTCAGGATTGGATTTCAGGTTTGGATTCTCAGAATTAGATTGCAGGTTTGGATTCTCAGAATTGGATTCCAACATTTGATTTCAAGATTTGATTTCAAGATTTGATTCCCATATTTGATTTCAAGATTTGATTTCAAGATTTGATTCCCATATTTCCACATTTGATTTCGAGATTCGATTTCAAGATTGGATTCCAACAGCTGGCAAGTAGGATTGTGGTTGGGGTGTGCGAGATCATTTTCCAAAATGGTCTCGTGCCCCCAACCACTATACTACTCGAAAGAAGCCATTTGTCCGCAAGAAGGGGTTCAAATTGTTTGTTTTACTAAAATAGGGAGAAGATGCCACAATCCTTTTGGTCAGCACCAAGAATGGCTCGATTCTTGGTGCTGACCAAAAGGATCGTGGCCTCTTGGAACGAGAATACGAGCTCTCATGCAACACAGTGGAACCCCGCCATACGACCACCCCGTTATTACGACCAACGACCACCTTTTGGAGTCCCCAGTCGTTATTTTCTTTATAAAATTACCCCGTTAATACGACCAGTCAAAATGTCTGTTGAGACTGTTGAATGAAAACAGACACAATCTGACAAAAAGAACGCATTTTAGTGGATGTTGTCCGGCAAAGTTGTTTGTTATTAGCGTGTGATTTATAGTGGAATTAAAGGTATAATTGTCATGGCATTATTTAGAAGGGTGTAGCACCATAATTTGACACTATACCCCGTTAATACGGTAATACCTTCATGATTACCGTCACGAATATAATACCTCATACGGTCTTTGTATACCGTCACTAAATGTAAATAGTTCAAGTATTTTACTCAGTTGGTGTAGTTCAGTAGTTGTAGTAGTTCATGTAGTTATTGTAACAGTGTAGTTCAGTAGTTCGTGTATTTCTTGTAGTTTCTGTAGTTAATACGACCAACTATTCATGGCCCAACGATGGTCGTATTAACGGGGTTCCACTGTAGTACAAACACTAAAAAGTTAGGCATTACTGAGATAGGCTAGTGTGGCGTTTTACCATTGGCTATGATAGAATCTTATGGCTTTAATAAACCGGTTGCTCAATAAAACAAAATAAAATAGGACTCTGAACTTTTTCTGCCCCCCAGTGCAATGTTGCCACGGGAATGTTGCCCGGCAACTGTTACACGTGAACAGAAAGTGGCATCAATTATGTTGTCGCAAGATTGTCAGCGAGGTAAATGTAGAAAGATAATTGAATGACCGTCCAAGTAGCAAAGAAATTAAACGCTGATCTTGTGTCAGAAAAAATATAGGATGACTCCGAATTTTTTGGCGGGAAAAAGTTGTATCAGAAAATTTGGTGTGTTTGGCTCCAATCTAATTTGTACCGGGTTCAGCAAAAAAATAAACGCGCGGTCATTGTTGTTGTTGTCACGTCATGTTTTAATATTACAAATTCGCGACTATGGTTGTTAGTTTCAATTTCGGTTCGAGAGGAAGGTGTCCCAGCTGACAGCCTCTTCAATTTTTCCTTGAAATGGGTCTTTTAACTTGTCTACATGTAGTAGCGGTGTTGAATTATGTAATGTAATTATAGATTGAAGTAGATCGATCGTCTTTGTTTTGTGTAACTTTTTTCACAAAGTGAATTTGCTTTCGCTTTCAAATTCAGCCGTTAATTTAATCAAACCGAGAGAATTCATGCGAGAACCTGACTCCGCTCTCGATTGTTTGAACTTTAATCCCCACGATGCCAGCCCACACATGACAGCACTTCCGCTCGTGTTATTTCAAATTGCACTCAGTTTAAAAACAATGGGAGAATACTTCAGCGAAGTACCGTGCGTTGTCCCCCGCCGTGCCATTGACTCACCGCTCATCATCTGACCTCGCTTTATCTTATCCAAGACCGATTTGTTTAAATTTAGGAGAAAAATAGACCGTTTGGTTTTTATACAAAACATCCATACCAAACTATTAAATCTTATATGAAAGTTCTGAATAAACTTGCTTTGTTCCTTTTTTCTAGTTATTAATTGTTTGCTTGCACTGCGCTAAACTGGATCATGATGGTATGATGAAAATAATCGACTTTCATGGACTTTGCATTGCACAATTTTATTTCGTAACTTTGGTGAAATTTACCTGCCACTCCTAATTTTTCGTGAGATTTTGTAATTCATCATTCAAATAAGGAATATCGAAGCATGTGACGTTTCTCATTTAGTTCGGTGCACTGTATTTCGTAGCCACTCTAATCTTCATTCAAAGCGTGGACACATCATTCAAAGCGTGGAACACAGGAATAAAACTCACTCTTGTTCTCTAAGGCGGAGAGAAGCTGTATTGTCAATAGGTAAGTAGTAGATATGTACTATACATGTAATATAAGGGTGAAATGAATAGCAAAGTGCGTTTCCTCGAGTAGGTCTTCAGTTTCGTGGGTCGCTTCGGTTTGTCGACATGCGTATGTTAAGCTGTCTAATTATCAACATTAAGGCTTTGTGGCATGGGTGGTCTTCGCAATTAAAGTACAATTAGCTACAATTGTTTGCGAAGAAACCTTACTGCTTGAGATATCTATGTTAACGACAAATGCAAAACTGCTTACTTTTAGGTACAAATGGCAGATGGCAAAAGTGAAATTCTTGCCAACAACGTGATGCTTGATAGTCAGATTTTTGCGCATGTTCTGGTTCAAAAAATAAGGTTTCTCGAGGTTTGAATTTCTTTACATGTAAAATAGAAGGGGGCGAAACTTGTCGGCATTGTTATTTCGCTGTTTTTCGTACACAATCGGTTTGAATTTGCACACAAGTTAGCACTAACAAGGTGTCGAAATGTACAAACACGGATCCAACTTTTGTTTGAAGTACCTCCGTTAGTATATGGTCATGGAGTAAGCGAAATAAATTGAACAGTTCTAATAACCCGCCTTCAAGGGGAGAATTATTGTGTTCGATATTGGGTAGTTCCAGTCCGCGAATGGAGCTGCTTCTCGTCACTCCCGCCTGTCATTGACAGAAAATAAAAAGATTACTTGTCAACGTTTCCTTTTTTATCGATAAAATAAATCGGTGAGATGTTATACCTTGTGGCTTTGTAGTTTAGTCCGATAACAAAAAAAATTACCTTATTTTATATCTCAGTTGCGATGGTCTTTCACGTATTGAATTACTTTTTTTTACGTACAGGATGGGAAAGTCGAAAGTTGTCGACAAGAACAGCAAAATGTGCATTCAAACGAGCGAAAAGGATGGAGATGGGCGCATTGTGAAAAAGTTTCGTGCTGCATCAAATTTTATTTACAAACCTGTCCATCAGGTAATGGGGGCCAAGGATGGCTATATCATGAAGGTGACGACATTCCCTCATAATGCTCAAGTGTAAGTATCGATGATGCCCAGTTATGAAAATGTTTCCCGCCTAATTATAGTTGTTGACCGATATCCGAAGAATGAGGGAGTAAATTTAGTTGAAATTGGCCGGCTGACGATCTAGCGGAGGTGCTGATGGAGAACCGGCTAAAGGAGCAGCGGAGTTTATTACTGACCGCTGACTCTACTCTAGCTCCCCCAAAATACCTATACGAGATGTGACTCCCAACGGGTCGTGATTTTGGGACACGGGATATCATATTCGATACTTTTCAACAACGGGAAATTGAATTGTACTGAATTTCTAGAACGGGGTATTAAAAATTTGCTTATTTCTAGAATGGGGTATCATTTTGAATGGAAATTATTTCTAAAACGGGGTCCAAATTTGGAGACTTGGGCGGCACATACCCACCCAAAACATACCCGAGTATCACCCTCTCCCCCCCTCCCCCCCCCCCCCCCCCGGGGTGGGGACTCCCATATAAAAGTGACGGGGTGATCGCAGGACCTTTTAGGGGTAAAAATTCCTTGTTTTGTTACCGCTTAGGGTGTTAACATCTAAAATGACTTCCATTAGAGTTATTTAGGTACCTGGACTAGTTTTGTGTTAGAATTGGTACCTCTTAGGGGTGAAAATGAATTCGAGCCACACCCACAAAACGAGATTTTGGTACCTTTTAGGTGTTCTTTTCAAAATTTCCGTGGATCACCCCCGTCACTTTTATATGGGAGTCCCCCCCGGGCTCTCCCCCCCCCCCCCCCTGCACAAAGGTGTCTATGCTACATTAGCGATATCAACGGTATTGTCTTTTACTAAGATGTATAGATTATTTACGCTTTTGATTATTTGTACACTTTCGCTGTTAAATGTTCTAAAAGCGGCCTACGTAGAAAACAGTTTTAAATTGTGATCCACCACGGTAATATTGGCTGTGATGAAAGTAACCCATGGACGCACATCACAAAAGGCACCTTATACAAGTCAATTGTAATTAGAACGAATACAAAACAATAACATTATTCACTCCGGCTAAAAATTAAAATGTAAGAAAAATGCGATACTAAACTAAAATACAGTTCTTTAACTGAATAATCTTCTACCTTGCAGGAACGCGTTTGTTCCCGCCAACCCTAAAAGGGACGTCTTCGTCGCTTATCTCAACAAATCTCTTCACGGCAACACTGCCGGGGGACTGGTGTGCTCGCTCTCTGAGCCCATGTTTAAAAATGAATTGGTTAAAAAAATAAACAAATTCCTTGATGGAAAAAGATATTCCTTGCTCTATGTAACCGATGTACTTGGAAAAATTCCAGAGGCGTACCAAGAAGGAGTCGACGTATACGCCATGTCTGACGAGGTAACGTATCTACTTTAAAACAAGGCTCGTCTGTGATGTGAAAAATTACATCGAAGCAGCAGAAACCAAAATAGCAATTGGTAGATGTTTCAGACAGCAATGTACTCTTAGTTTATAGTCGCTTTTTGTACATTTTAGTTCAATCAGTAGTAGTACCGTAAACTAATATGGTAACGATGAAAAGGTTCGTTTAGAATTGTCATGAATCTGCAAATTCTGATTCTTTTTTCAGCATTTTTAAAATACGACAATAAAATTCCCTTATTGCAGTTAAAAAGAATCCCCAGAAAAACAGCCGATGTTGTTTACTTTTAAGCAGCAAGCAACGCAAAGCACGCGAACCCATGATTATTGTATAATCTGTAGGTTATTACCCGTGATCTTCTCGCGAACTTGACGTAATTATTGTATAATCTGTAGGTAGATGACGTAGATGCTTTCAAAGGCGCTGATTTCGAAAATTCACTGTACGCTTTCGGCCAATCAGAAAAGAGATAGTGAGTTGTTGAATGTATAATAATTTA
Source organism: Desmophyllum pertusum (assembly GCA_029204205.1). Classification (NCBI taxonomy): domain Eukaryota; kingdom Metazoa; phylum Cnidaria; class Anthozoa; order Scleractinia; family Caryophylliidae; genus Desmophyllum; species Desmophyllum pertusum. The sequence goes on from MU825878.1 coordinate 2,763,407, forward strand.
TGTTATTGACAGACTACAGCCGATGTTTACATAAAAAAAATGTGTTTTGGCGAGGAAAAATTGGCAAAACATTCGCAAGTGCCAAATTTTGGTGGTGGTCGCACTCAGACCAAGATGTGTTTTCCAAAACTCTCCTGATTGATGTAAAATATGTAAACTTAAACGGCTTGGGACCTGTTTAGTACTTCGCTTTCTTGGTTTCGTCGTTTTCTTGCTGCTGGCTTCAATTGCAATCGAAGGAGATTGAGACGAATTGTTCTCCAAATTGCCGCCGGTAAATTTGGATCAGACCCAGTGTAGTCATAGACATTCGCGGCGTAATATCGATGTTCATGTTCTTCGTTTTCGTCGAAATAATTATTAAAAGAGTCAGATGAACTGCACACGCTAAATGGCTAAAACAGGCTAAAATAACAAAATTGTGTGATTTTCAAAAATTTGGTCGGCTCCAAGGCAACACTTCGGCTTCTTTGAAGATTGGCGAAAATTTGGCAATTCGCAAAAATTGGCAAAAAAATTGAAACTGGGGGTCGCACTGTATTTTACGATTTTTACGTTACGTGTATTTGAATAAACAAAATTGGCTGTAGTGCGACATCATTCGTCAACTTCTATTTCGGAGTCTTATCTGTCATCATGTTTTTCAAAACATTATTATTAAATTATTATTAAATTCTTGGTGGCCGCTTAATCGGGGTTTTCGGGACTTTGATAACTGGCCGCTTAACCGGGGGGTGGCCGCTTAAAAGGTGACCGCTTATATCGGGGTTCAACTGTATATATAATTATTGTGCGTAATATACATGTAGGTCTATAATTTATCGCGAAATACCGTAATTTTAACGGATGTATTTGTTATAGGTACAGATAACCGGCGACGGTGTTTTAATCCCACCTAGCGAAAGAGAGTTTGCCTTTATTCCGGACGATAGGCGGTTGAAAGTATCAATAAAGACGCCTCTTTCAACTATGCCATTTCAGCTGGCTATTCCAGTAAGTCTTTTGGCACTTCCATTAACATCGGGGAATTTGAAGCCCTTTTCATGTTTGCGCAAATGGAACCCATTCCTGGGTAGCTGAAGTCATGTATTAGACACGTGTACTCATTTTATAGGTCTGAAATAGGGTATCGATTTTTGGGTCAGATCTGAAATAGGGTATCAAAAATCACATATTTTTGGTTTGAAATAGGGTAAGGGTTTCAAGAAGCTGGCCGCACACCCCCACCAAAATTTTGGGGAGTACCCCCCCCCCCCCCCCCTCCCCCGGGTGTATCATGAACGTTTATGGTCATACTTGATTGATTGATTGATATTGATTGATTCGTTTATTTATTGCTATAAATTCCTCTGTTTAGTTCAGGGGTTCCACTGTTTTTTGTGGCGTCGTTTTTCTTGACAGGATAAAAGGTGCAAAATTTAAGTCACTTTTGTATTATTCCATAGTTCATGAAATTGGCACTAAAACACAACTTTACTGCCACCATGTTCACTCTGGGGTGTTTTGCCATGACTATGCACGCGGACCTCGTACGCAAATTGGACGGTTCACCGACAGTGGTGTTAGTGGGACCAGCGGGAAGAGGAAAGACAACAGGCCTTAAAATTGGCAATGGCTTGTGCAGGTATTTTAAATGTTAACTGTTAACAGATTAACACCGTTAAAAGGTTATAAACTACTTGTACCAGGGTTTAACTTTGTTTTCAGTGATGTTTTTTTGAAAAAAGTTTCAGTCTTGTATCAGACGTGGTATGGCTACGAAATAGATGTTATCTGCCGGAAGGAACATGTGCACTCATTTTGAGAGATTTTACCTTAACCTTAAATCTCTCCACGCCAAAAGGCCGCTTGAGAGATTTCAGTTGCAAAATTAATTTATTTTCAATTTCAATAGATTGTGTCGCTGACGGAATGACCTCTTTCTCATTGTGTTTCTATCAAGCTTAAAATTGACCATAATTCATTTCTAATTTTAAAGTTGTTATCAACTTTGATTAAATAAGCAAGTTTGTTAATATACACATTTACAATATAGTTCAATAAACCTTTCTCTGGCAGGAATGCATGAAATTGGATTCATCAAAACGGTCTCCAAAGAAAAATTTTTGCAAAGGGCCAGCCAGTGTTCAATTGGTGTCTTCTTGGATGACCCACCAAACATATCGGTGCTCAAAGAACTATTTATAGACTTCTTTAATGGGGCCAGCAGAGATACAATTGCCCGGGGCCAAGAAAAAATCAGATGCGGACTGATGATAACAGCAAACGATACAGTTGCAGGGACCGCCAGGTATGTGTATAAATATAATATGTATACATATATTTTTTGGGGGGAGGGAGAGGTAGGGGATGTTTTGACTGAGGGTTAGAGGGATGGGTTGTAGTACGTGACAGTTGGCAATCCCATACTTGTTGGTGAATGTACAGGCTGTGTGCATGTAACTCAATGCAATTCAAGTCCAGAAAACCCGCTGAAATCACGCTTTAAATCAACGCAATTTCCACACAAAAAGCAAAGGTGATTTATAAAGTACTTTGTATTTTGAACATAAATAACAAATTTTTTTTCGAAGAATCTTGTTTAGAGTGAGGTGGAGAACATTTTAAGAATATGCTAAGAATTTACACAAGGCTGATATTTAATTAACCCTATCCTGCCTGGGGGGGGGGGGGAGTGCCCGCGCAGACGTCAAATCGAGTTCACAAAGCGAAAGAGTTAACATAACGATAACTGAAAACGCGTACTTGACATTTGTACAGCTCAAGTCATTTATGAATCGAATGCATCGCTAATACATGTATGAACTAGACAAATGATGAAAGATACAAAAGATATCCACAACCGTTGGTCGTTGTAGTAATAATAGTGAAAATTTACTGAAAATACACATGTACTATGCTTTGTAATCTAAGAATGTATTTAGATTATTTTCAACCTAAAGTCGCTAGAAAAATAAAAATATTCAGCCTGGGCATGAAAATGTATATTCTTCCAAAAGTTTGTATTCAAATTCCTTTGCAATTATGGCCGGCTCACCATTTTACAAGTAGGATCAAGTATCTCTGGACGTTTTTCTGATAAGGTCGATGATTGTGTTTTCGTATATTTCAGGGAACTTCGCAGGCTTGTGTATATCCCCTTCATGGGGACATCAGTTATGGGGACTACAGCTGAAGAAGTCTCGGCCCACGTGGCAATCAAAAGAATGATACACAAGGGCGATTTTTCGAGCTCAATTGGAACTTTCATCCAATTGGGCTCCTCTTTTCTAAACGGTGGAATGGAGCAAATTGGCGAGATCTACATCCCCTGGGTTGCATCACACTTGGAAGGGTGCTTACCCGATTGTATCCTACCATATGCTACAGCCTTGTGGTTTAGCGAAAAGGTGACGAAAAAAACTTGGTTTTGCTTATCGTTGAAGTACAGTTTAATTTATTTGCATTTCAGCCACAAAAATATAAATGTTGTGTAGTTGCTTTCGGAAACATAAAAAGTATGCCAAACAGAAATAGATACCTGAATTTTTTTCTTTCAAATTCATGGCTAAATCATTGCAAATTGTATAATATAAGTATAGGGTCTTCAGTGATACATGGCCACAGCTGAAGATATTGCCTTAAAAGAATGGTCCATAAATTATGTATATTGGCTATATGTTTCAAGCTCAATGGATTGATCTCGAATTGAATTATAAATAATACGATGAAAAATAAGTGTTTATCATATCTTTTGTATTGACAATGTTTTTCCTTCTTATTATTTCAGATATGCGAAGAACTTTTTGGGGCAGGAAGTGAAAATCTATTAAAAGATTTTTTCGAAGAGACCGTCGCTCCTTTCGCCGTGGCTAATCAACGGAACGAATGTACGGAGCCGGTTAAAAAGGGCAATCAGGAGGCAAGTGTTGGCCCAAACATGGTGAAGAAGTTTAAGGATGACGTGTTGGAATTTATTACAAATGGAGAGCAAGACGAGGTATGAGAAATAGTTACGAAGGAAGTATAACTAATGCCTCAATCCTCTATTTCTTCGCTTCCCATTGAAAATTGGGATTGTTCCGCCATTTTTTTTTCCGAGTAAAAAAAAAAAACTCCAACTAAGGTAGAGAGAGTATTGTTATTTCTGTTTTGTTTCTAGATAATTGTTTCGGACCCTATCAATTATATAAGGTCATGTGTTTATGGAATTCTATTCCAGGTACTGGAAGCAATCCGATATGGACAGACCAAGGGAACGAAGTGCCTTGTCATCCAGCCTCATTTTTTTAACAACAAACCATATAATGCGCCCAACATCAACAGCCATATCAAATGATGCAATCTTGGCACAAGTCAGGCCAGGATGTCCCAAAAAGAAAGCAGGAATGTCAGGACGACACTCCTTTATACGGAAGCTTTTGATCAAGAGGAGCTTGATTTGTTGTTAAAAGGTGCGAAATACTTACAACAGTACATTACGGTATGACCGAACGAATGAATGCAATGATATAAAATTAATATACCTCATACCCGTGTTACATAGCTCGCCTCCTGTACGAGGCTAGACGTATCATTGCATTTTGTTGGATTCATTTTGAAAAAGAAATATAAAACGACCGAATCTTGTTTACATTCCACGCAGATCCAAACTCTTGAGGAACTTCGGAGAATGCGAAACGACGTATGTAACCCTTAACCCGGCCCAAACTCCTTCTTGTGTTTCCATACGGCTAAAACACGCGCACCATTTTGTATTTATTAAATCAATGGGCAAATAATTAATATATCTTATTGGACGTCTTAACATAAAATAAGCCCGGAGAGTTTGCAAGCAATGAGGAAAATATAATTCACTATAATTATCTTTTCTAGCCGTTAAGTGTGATCATCTAATTATTAGTTTTTTTGTATATTTTCATTTTTCCCAGTGTTGGTTTCATCAGACAATGAAAATGATGAACAAATGGTTTCAGAGAAATCCAGAACAGGTGAGTTTATAAGCCACGCCTTTTTTGCTATCAATCCAGCTTTCCTTCTTCGTTTCTTTTTTGTTTGCGGTGTAGCTGGTACATACAAACCACAGACAAGGCATGCAACATTCTGCACGTGTGAGCCACGCCCTTTTCTGGCAAATGAGCCTCTCGTTTGAAGCAAATAGTAAATGTTTTTCCAATTATAATGAAACTGAATTAAGTAAAATACATGCTACTCGGAAAAATACAGAGAACAGGCCAATTTTTAAAAAGTGAGCCCTTAGGTCTCGCCACATACGAAAATTATACAAAAAGAGTAACTAACTAGAATTAAAATATTCATTGTTATGTTTGATCATAGTTAGGTTTGATATATGTAGTTGTACTTCTTTAAGCCAGTTCACGATTTTTCTTCCATTTTTTAACAGTGGAAGAAACTGACGATAGAGACTCTCGTAAAGACGACGACGTATATATAAATGGTAAATTTTCGCTATACGAGTAAAATAAAAATAGGATAGAATTTGACTAAGACCCAATTTATATGTCGCATCAAGTCGCGTCGAATGCAGAAATCTAGGTGACTTTACTTGATTAGACTACGTTGCAATAAACCATGGAAGCAACGTGCTATACTTTGGTATTTGACCCGATTTGCATGGGCATTGCTCTAAAAATAAACAACGTTATTTAAGTCTCAGAGGATAGCAATCTACGCGACTGAAATGCAACGTATAAATTTGATATAAACGTGATGTTACACGCGTCAATTTTTAACAAACATTGTTATCATCGTTATCGTGTAACGTGGCGCGCTGGACGATTTTCAAGGTAATATTTTGTTGGGTCAACATGTTGCAAATTTGTTGCCGCAACGGAATGTTGCGGAACTGATGTTGCGTTAAAAATCGTCGTTAAAACAATAATATTTCTGCAAATCAATGCTCGATGAGAATCCGAAGCGCATAATTATACTTGTTGAAAGTCACCTTACCTTCCTCTTTTTAAATCTCAAATCAACAGAAGGTGAACGTGAACAAAGTGATTCGCATCATGTGGTTGTTAATGAGGATAGTGAACGTGGACATGCAAATGGTAATTGACTGTTGGTGCAATTATAATGAAAAAATTTAAGAATAGAAAATGTCAGTAATCAGAAGAGTACAGGATATTCGTCTTGTTGCAATCTAAATCTACGGAATCGCCTTGTCGCAAATTGTACGAATTTTTTTTTAGTTAAAAGTGTTATGAAAATCTGCAATATGATTTATCACTATTAATGTTCTATTTGGAAATGGCAAGCAAGGAAAAAACACAGAAATAAATCACTTCATTTATTTATTTTTGTGTCAATGTACTTAGAATTTGGTTAACAAATGTAATAATCATCTTCTCTCTTCAATTTATTAATTCCTTATAAATTTTTTTTAAAAGTTAGGGACTGTGCAATAATTATCAAGAGGGGGATATCATACAGGAAAATGTTAGGTAATAGCCCCCTTCCCAGAGGAGTGAGTTTAGTTATAGCTCACCCCCACCCCCCCCCATCCCTCCCCCTTCCCCGCCCCTCTCCAAAATTGCAGAACATCAAGCCCCTCCTATGATATTATTGCACGGTCCCAAAGTTTACCGTTTTGGTTGCATTGTCCCTTATTTTTTATGTTAACAGCGTTAGAAAATGAAGACGGAGAGCGCAAAGATGATGCAAGAGTTAGTTTACAAGGTAATTTTGCAAGTTCAGATGCAGTATTTTTGGCTGTCTTTAGCCTCCTATACATATGCTATTTGGGTTCGTCACGTGCGTCATGAGCCCAAATAATTAACTGAGGTAATGATTGTTAATTCTTCTGACTATTTTTTTTAGATCTACAGTTAAAAGAAGTCAAGAAAAGGCGGTTCAAATTAAAGAAACACGAGAAGAAAAGAATACTAGCTGGCATTTCAGGTAAAAAATAATAATTAGTATAAGTAATCGCATGGGGCCGAGTAAAATTAAGGATTAATATCACGCGTGTTTTCAGAAGTTGCAGAAATTGCCCGAGTCGCGCAGCGACAAGGCCAATTTCTGCAACTTCTGAAAACACAAGTGATATTAATCCTTAATTTTACGAGGAAACATGCGATTACTTGTTTATGACATAGAGGGCAAAATGTTCGAAAAACATTCAAGGCGCGAAGCTAAATTCTGCCGGCGAACGAAAATATTCCTTCCTAAAATCACACAGAATCACAGCGAGATCGAGCAAACCCTTACGTTCAGAACAGGATAACGTTAACTGTTATGTAAATCTAAAGAGAGCTGCTTGACATGTCAATCCCACATCGATAAAACGGCAAACGTCGACTCCAAACAAACTTGTAGAGGTAATTTCTCCTGTTCAATTTGTCGGCCTTCTTCTTTCTTTGAACAAACTCTGTGCTCTTCACTCTGGGTTGCACATGATGAAGCCCGTATAACAGAAGTGAAGCGAAGAAGTCAGTTGGCCGCCATGAATGAATTTCGTTTCAAACTTGCCAAGTGTCTCGCTGATGTTTTCTAGTTTTCAACTGAAATAATCTTCTGTTGTTTCGAGTGAAACACTGAGATTCAGCTTTCGGAATTTCGTTTCAAGCTATCAAACGGTTTCCATTCCTTTTTCATCAAATAACTCGGGAAACTGAAGTCAAACTCCGAAGCGACGTACAAGCGAGCGCTGTTTTTGAAAATTCTGCTCAAAATCCCGCCGTCAAGAAGCCAACTAAGTGCAGCGCGCTCAGCCAATTAGGAGCGAGGAATTTTGCCGCTCGTCCAATTAGGATCAAGTAATTTTGCCCCGGGCAAACCAAAATTAATGAAAAATGCCCTCTGTCTCAGCCAATCAGCATTCAGTAATTTTGCCCTCTATGTTATAATACATTAAACGCGTAGTAGAAGTAGAGCAGCAAAACAAAATATCACCATCTGTTGTAATTAAAAAGTCGAGATAACACAATCTGTTTAAAATCTAATACTTCTACTTTCCCCTTTCTTTTAGAAAAACCAAGAAAGAAGAAAAAGATACATTTTCGAGAAAGACGAAAATTGGTGAAAACGGTAAGTCCGGAGATACAACGCAGGGGACGGTAGCGATGGCGGAACCGTAGTTTAAGTAAATTTAAAGTGAAGAGTTTTTCGTGTATGTGAAACACGCGTACGCCACTCATTTCTTGCTATGGTAACCTATTATGTCACGAAGATTATCATAACTTGTTAACCTATGACTGGACATTTGTTTGATACCTTTATTTTAACATCAACTGATATACGGTGGTAGTATCGATCCATTAAAGCGCAATGGCTGAAACCGTTACGAGCCACCTTAATATACGACTCGATTTTCGTGGAATAATTGTTAAATGTTAAAACACATCCAAGTCAACCAACCATTGTTTTTATAGCCAATCAAATTTACGCAGGGAGTAAACGGGGGAGTATTTTGAAATAAAAATTAAGGATAATTTTGTTATCGATACAATTAAACTTTGATTATCTACTGCCAATACTATTTGTAAGCAGTTTCTTTGGATTAACATTTCAGGTTCACGGAGTCGCTGACAAGCAGGCACTATAGAAAAAAATGTCCACATGTCCACAGCTGAAACCGGCTACTGTATAAAATTCCCAGCTATTATCAGCGAGAAGCTGTTTTTTTTTTCAAGCTACTAAGAAAAAGTTACTGTTCTTTTAGACAAGCGGTTGACATGAACTACGGGTCGAATTTGAAAATAAGAAATATTGTCGTATAAGTTTTGAGAATTTAACACAAATTTAACTTTGTTGAATTATAAGTAGGGTTTTCTTTTACTGAAGTATCACCTTTCTCAGAAGTAAAACTTTGACAATGCTGTAAAATACTGACAAATTTCCATAGTTATTACTATATGTTTAATCACATGGAAATGAGAAGAAAATATATGTTAAAAAAATATTTATATATACTGTATGTAAGATTACTTGTTAGAATAAAATCCAAATAAATCAGAGAGGTGACTGAAAGTATTACTGAAAAACTACAAGAACTACAGGAAGTACATTCTAGTTTCTGCAGTTTGTGTAGTTTATGATAATATAACTACCCTACGTTTGTATAGATTACAGGGCTTACCTACAAGAACTACAGGAACAACACTGTAGTTTCTGTAGTTTCTGTAGTTTGTGTACTACCAGAACTAAATAAACTACAACAACTACAAGAACTACACTGTAGTTCATGTAGTTTGTGTAGCTTAGGATAGAACAACACAAACTACCAGAAATAAATGAACTACAAGAACTGTACTTAATACAGGAAATGAACTACAAGAACTATACTTAATACAGGAACTACGTAAATAACACAAACTACATGAACTACAGGGCTTAACTACCAGAACTACAGGATGAACTACACGAACTCACAAGAACTACAGAAACTACACAGTAGTTTGTGTAGTTTGTGCAGTTTAGGATATAACTACACACTCTACAAGAAATACAATAACCACACAACTACAGAAACTACACTAACTACAATGACTACATAAACTACAAGAACTACACAAACTACCAGAACTACAATAACTACACGAACTATATAAACAACAGGAGCTACATGAACTACCAGAACTACAGCAACTACAGAAACAACAGGAACTACACTGAAGTTTGCGTAGTTCGTGTAGTTAAGTATAGAACTATAACAACTACAATAACTACGAGAACTACAAGAACTACCAGAACTACAAGAACTAAACTCGGGTAGTTTTCGTAGTTCGTGTAGTTTAGTATAGAACTACACGAAATACCAGAACTACAGGAACTACATTGTAGTTTACGTAGTTCGCTTAGTTTAGGATAGAGCTACAAGAACTACCAGAACTACGCAAACTTCCTGAACTACGCAAACTACCAGAACTACAGGAACTACAGGAACTACACTGTAGTTTGCGTAATTCGCGTAGATTTGAATAGAACTACACAAACTACACGAACTACAAGAACTACAGTAACTACACTGTAGTTTGCGTAGTTTGCGTAGTTTAGGATAGAACTACAAGAACTTCACCAACTACCAGAACTACAGGAACTACACAGTAGTTTGCGTAGTTCGCGTAGTTTAGGATAGAACTACCAGAACTACACGAACTACACGAACTACAGCAACTACAGGAACTACAACAACTACAAGAACTACAAGAACTACAGCAACTACACTGTAGTTTGCGTAGTTTGCGTAGTTTAGGATAGAACTACAAGAACTACACAACTACCAGAACTACACAGTAGTTTGCGTAGTTCGCGTAGTTTAGGATAGAACTACCAGAACTACACAAACTACACGAACTACACGAACTACAGCAACTACAGGAACTACAGCAACTACAAGAACTACAAGAACTACAGCAACTACACTGTAGTTTGCGTAGTTCGCGTAGTTTAGGATAGAACTACAAGAACTACACCAACTACCAGAACTACAGGAACTACACTGTAGTTTGCGTAGTTTGCGTAGTTTAGGATAGAACTACAAGAACTACACCAACTACCAGAACTACAGGAACTACACTGTAGTTTACGTAGCTCGCGTAGTTTAGGATAGAACTACCAGAACTACACAAACTACAGGAAACTACAGCAACTACAGGAACTACGAGAACTACAGCAACTACAGGAACTACACGAACTACAGCAACTACACTGTAGTTTGCGTAGTTTGCGTAGTTTAGGATAGAACTACCAGAACTACACAAACTACAGCAACTACAGCAACTATAAGAACTACAGCAACTACACGAACTACAGCAACTACAGAAACTTCCATAACTACAGGAACTACACGAACTACAGCAACTACAGCAACTACACTGTAGTTTGCGTAGTTGGCGTAGTTTAGGATAGAACTACCAGAACTACACAAACTACAGCAACTACAGAACTACACGAACTACAGCAACTACAGAAACTTCCATAACTACAGCAACTACAGGAACTACACGAACTACAGGAACTACACGAACTACAGCAACTACAGCAACTACACTGTAGTTTGCATAGTTCGCGTAGTTTAGGATAGAACTACCAGAACTACACAAACTACAGCAACTACAGCAACTACAAGAACTACAGCAACTACACGAACTACACGAACTACAGCAACTACAGAAACTTCCATAACTACAGCAACTACAGGAACTACAGGAACTACAGCAACTACACGAACTACAGCAACTACAAGAACTACAGCAAGTACAGGAACTACAGCAACTACAGCAACTACAAGAACTACAGCAACTACACGAACTACAGCAACTACAGGAACTACAAGAACTACAGCAACTACAGGAACTACACGAACTACAGCAACTACAAGAACTACAGCAACTACACGAACTACACGAACTACAGCAACTATACGAACTACAGCAACTACAGGAACTACACGAACTACAGCAACTACAAGAACTACAGCAACTACAAGAACTACAAGGGTTATGATTCAAAGATGATGTTTTGAGCACACATGACATCAGGGTTATGATTCCAAGATGATTTTTTTGTGCACACATGACATCAGGGTTATGATTCAAAGATGATGTTTTGAGCACACATGACATCAGGGTTATGATTCCAAAGATGATGTCATGTACACACATGACATCGCCTTATGATTCCAGAGATGATGTTTTGTGCACACATGACATCAGGGTTATGATTCCAAAGATGATGTCATGTACACATGTGGCGAAGGACAAAGCTATCACAAAGCGATCATCGAGGTAGGCATCTCGAGGAATGCCACAATTGACAGATTTACCAGGAGGGAAACTCAAGTCCACACAACACGTGGTTTTCCCGTGCGACTGAAGGCGATTTGGAGGGGAGCGATCGAGATGTCGAGGGCGAGAGGATTGGATTGAAATGGACCGCAGGTTGCGCCGAGCTTGCATTCCTTGGAAACAAGGGCGTCGATAATTGGTGAATTGGCCAATGCGGAACCATGATTGCGTGGCGACTGGGCGGGAAGGTTGACGCTGGTGTAACCGACTGGCCAGCCAAATTCGAGGAAGTCGCAAAGCGACTTGTCTGGATAGTTGCGAAGGGGTAGGCGCCATTCCGGGATATTAAGGCATGACGGGACGACGAAGCGTGAAAGCGTTTGGACCGGAGGCCGTTTGTAACCTGGAGTGAAGGGCGATGAGATGAGTGGTAAGCGATGGCTTTAATGGCAGGAGACGGGTGGGGCATGATGGTTGTAGGGTAGAATCCGAGGTCGAGGAATCCCAGGAAGTTCAAAGGGTGAAAAGACGGTGTGGGAATTGTGCGACGTATTGGAAACAACGGTAGGATTGGGGAGTAGATCAACGGTGTGGGAGGGTAGTCAGGACCGAGGAGTTTGTTCCGTGCGGCGAGAAGGAACGGGGAACTTGCGCTTCGGACAACTGATAGCTTTGTGGTTGGAGCATTTACACACCACGCACACATGTAACTTTGAGCAATCCGTGGAGGCGCAGTTGTCATACCATGTCCACTCATCACAAATTTGGCTGCGAGAAACTGTCGGTGTAGGGGAGTTTGTACTACCACCAATGGGAGTTTTTGTCGTTTTGTTACCGGTTTCTGCTAACATTGCTGAGGGTATGAAAAACGGTTCCTTAAGGTGGTCAAAGGAATCCCCCCATTTCACAAGGCCAAGCTCAATCGAATGCAAGACTTTGTAATGGAACGAGCGCACTACGGGCCACTGATATGTAGAGGTCGACACCATCAATTGATGAAAGTGCTGTAGGAGAGCAACTTGGTTATTATTGCCTGCGCTTTGTTGTAGGATTACCAAATAACCAGCGCAAAATTCTGGTAGCGAGATATCACAATAAAGTTTTGGCTCACCTGGAGAGTAGATATGAGGCCATGGCTGTGGGTGGAGTTTTTCTGCGGTGCTTTGAGATCACCAAGTGATTTCCCTGATGCGGAGTCGCCAGTGGGCAAAGAAACGGAACTACTGGGATTTAATTGCGCGAGCTGTAGCTGCAACTCAAGCTTTTTATTTCCAATTGCTGCGTCTCCTTTTGTAATTGTAGCTTTGGGAGCTTGTGTTGGTCTAGCGCCACTGGTGAGCTTGTGGAAACCATCTTGCTTGGAGTTGTTGCTGGAAGTGACACTTTGAGGGCAGATTTGGATGCTTTCTTGGCGTCTGGTACTGGAAGGAGATGTGAAATATCACCAGCAGGATTCTCGTCTGGGAGGTCAAATGAAGCGAGTCCTTCCCACTCAAAATATGTGCTGAGATGTCGGCGACTGCTGCGTGTTGATCTCTGTTTGGCAGTCATCAGGAGTGAAAATGGATGAACCGTGGAAAAAAAACAAAGCGAAGGGAGCAAAAAACTGAATTCGTGCGACGACTCGAAGTGAATAACAGAGTTAACACCCCCGTGGGAGACGTGAACATGATACCCTAGCACAAACTACATGATGCAATCTACGTCAATAATTAACCTTAATTTATTATTATTATTATTTAAAATTAACAAAGTTCCAACTGTTATTTGGCAACATATGAGATATTGTCACAAACTCTTTCTTGGGGTATTTCTTGTTTTTGTGGAAACCATTGCTACAACCTCGGACAATACTAGTTGAGACAAATTTAAATGATGCCTATATTTTCCTGCTGTCCTGAACAAAATGACAAGAGTGAGGAAATAAATGACAGTTCTCCCCCCTCCCCTCTACCAATGTTGTTTTGGGTAACACAGAATTTGTATGAATTAGTTTTCAGGACAAAACAACATTGAACGGGGGGTGGGGAGGGGGACGAATTTGTTCCATCTCACGACGTTGAAGGCGCGCGCGAAATAAAACAAACAGATGAAACTGTCTCAACAGTTCTGTCCGAGGTTGTAGTTGTCTTTTGTGTTTTAGTGTAGGTATTTAATACTTTCTTCTCATGTCTTTTGGTGATTGCAACATCCACAACTCCAATAAACTGCCCTTTGGGTAATTCAAATCAAGTGAATGGAAGATAAACTTTATATAAAGGATACAAATTTTGTACTCACTTGATTATAGTTCTTGAAACCAGGGTACTCCTCAATTATTTTTTTGACAGCTCCCCTGCCCGTCAGGTTTTCGATCCACTTTCTTCTGTGGGCAAGGGATGCTGTCAAAAGAGCATAAATCTTTTTTTAAGTTGGCTTTTTTTTACTTCATTTCCACTTTAAGCTGGTTGTCATTGGCCTTCTGCTGTCAAAGCTGTCTCCTTTCTACCCTCTGTCTCCTCCCTTAGGCTTGCAAACTGGGTTTTTGTTGTAATAAGATTTTTTGAGAAGCGATAACACAGTGGCCTGAAAGAATGGAATTAGTAAATTCCTCAATGCACACACTCGGGAAAATATTAACATTATACAGCGATGATAATACTGTATGTCCTTGAATAACAGCCGTCCCTCAAATAATTGTATCCCTTTCAGGAAACTTTTCAAAGTAATTTACCTTTATTAAAACACTGTAAAAGTTGCCTTGAATAATCGCCTCCCTTGAATAATAGGTTGTTTACCATTTACAAAAAAAAACCGGAAATTTCGGTCGGGAATTTCCGTTCGGGATTAATGTGTTCCATTTGAAGTTGACATGCGGGGCTTGACAGGATACCAGTTTCAAGATGGCGGCTCAGATGTTGCTGTTAGATGAAGTTGTAGAGGTATCGACTGACCATATGACCTGAAGTTTGTGTGAATTGTTTGGCTATTTTCTCGAACACGTCTTTCTTGGTGGCCTTCCCAATTCCAAAAATGCTTGTGATCCTGACCACGTTGTTATCAGTAGTCTCACGTCGGAGTCCTGCCATTAGTCCAATTTTGTAGTCCCTCCAGGGATGTCCGAGCGGCAGATAAAGCAGGAGAAATTGGACTGCTTGGAATTTCTAAGGGGTCATTTGAAGTGTAAGCTGCGGGAAGCAAAAAATAGAAGTTGCAGGATATTTCGCGCTTATTAAAATTCACACGGGAAACAGTGAAAGAAAGTTCCGAGCAAATATTCATTTTCCCCATCAATTAAACAATTAAAATTCTACCTACCATTTAGATAAAAGGAACAACTGTCCGCCAGAAAGATTTCTAGATCTGGATCTCTACACATTTTCTCTACACGTTTTCGCGATCAGAAGACGAAGTGAAGGATATGGTGTTGCTTTCCGGCTATTTTTTCTCATTTCATAGCAGTATTGAAAGAGCACAGGGCATCAAAAAAAAAAGTGATTAAGGATACTGTCTAGGCTGTTTGTTTCTATATTTTGGCGAGATAACTAGGAATTATTTCGGCTTAAAGTGCTGGCTCCCAAAATGGCGTCGTAATTTTAAATAACCGTAGTCCGGGTGATACAATCGCGTTTTATGCATCGAGATTTGAAGGATCGAAGCCAGAATTCTTGATTTTAAAGTTCAATTCATGAGTCTATACTTTAATGGGGTCGCACCCGTTACGGTTTCTTCACTATATGAGTTTAAAGATGGTCGGATTTTGAAGGAAATAACATACCAACAACACCTTGCTTTGTGGATGTCATGGATAACCAGCAATCAAACAAATCGATGCTAGGAGCCTATTCAAACTCCAAAGTTATTTTCTTTCGGCCATCAGCCAAGGAGTTGGCTGTATAATATATCTGGAGAAGTGTAGAGTAAAGTTTTGTGTCATTCTTGTCAGGACTGTTTGGTTGTATCAATGTTGTCTTTATTATGGTTCCTGTAGAATCCTTGGAAATCAGCACCCATGATTTTTACATGTTATTTCCCTCTTAAGTTATGAAGGAAAAATCGAGATTTAAAATCACCTATCCAGCTATTCTAGCAATTTCCATGTTATTTTTGTGTTCTTTAAATCTTTTGACTTGTGTATGACTGTTGACAAAATTCAGTCATTTTAATATATTCCATGTACAAGTAGGTCAATATTTATTTCATTTTTTTTTGCTCAACAGGGAACTGAGTATATGCAGTAATTGATTGAAGAAGTGATTTCCATGGTGGATATGTTAACTCATAGCTAGTGTTATAATGATGAGCCTTGATATGACTGAAGAGACACAGTCCTTGTTAATATCCAGTCTCAGTTGCTTATTTTTTTAATTGCTTGCTCAATGAACTAGTGTCTTTATGAGGGTTAAACAGCTTCCAATATAACTGATTTACACTTGTCTTATTTTTTTGAATAATATACCAGTACTCCAATGAATAGAAAGTTGTTATATACAGTGGAACCCAGTTAATATGGACACCAAAGGGACATGAAAAAGTGTCCATATTATCCGGGTGTCTGTATAAGCGGGCTGATATAAGAGAAAATATGTGTTGTCGGGACAAACAAAATTTTCCGTAATAAGCGGGTGTCCGTATTAAAAAGTGTCCATAAAGTGGGGTTCCACTGTACAATATATATTGCACTGTAATTTTTTGATGGCCAATTTCTATAGTATATAGTATTGACAAATGAATATATTATTAACAATATATTGGTTTCTTTATTAATGGGGAGCTTTTGGTTCCTTATGCTAAAACTACACGTACCTATCTTATCGTGGTCCAAGGCAAGGGTTAGAAATTAACAGTTGTCCAATAGCTCTGGACAACCAGACCATTAGAAGTACTCACTGAGTTTTAAATTGGATAAAGTGGAGAACTGAATGGTTTCTCAAAGGCAACCCAATTTTTCATGGCACTAAGCTGATCCCATATGATAATATTCCCCTTCAAGAGTAAATTAATTTTGAACCCTCTGAAGGATGAGTAAAATGATGGACATGAGTTCCAAAACATTTTTTATTCAAGAATTGACTGTTAACTGGTGTAAATGGTTCTTGAATATGACAATGTTTATGTTTTGTAGCCTGCGTAAAGTCTTTATCGGCGGTTTAGTGTGACCAATGATGGTGTGACGCAGGCTAATGTTTTGCAGCTTGCACAATTATCTTGATGACCATGCTATTTTTTTTTTGCCTACAGCTAGAGATTTCAGTACCCCATATCATTAGTACAGGCCCTAGTTGTGCTCTTAGATAGGGAGACTGTTATTAAAATGTAAGTTTAACTTATATTTTTATCTGATTGAATTGTTCTCAATAAACTAATAAAATTTACATGTAATGCTATACTTCTGATCATTTATTTCTTGAGACAAATATTGTGACAAATCAAAACATCCTGCTCATTTAAGAAAATTTGTTGTACGTTAAATTATTATTTTTTTAGCCTCATGACATTTGTTCTCAACATAGGAATATATCAAATGAATGGCATGATAATAATATTATTATATCCACTTGGCCTGAAATGACTGAAATACTTTTGTTCATAACTGAACTTTCTATCAGGTTTCGGATCAAGAGAAAAATTAGGGAGAAAAAAAGGAGACCCCTATATATATATCATTTGTAATCTAACCCTTGCCTATCTTACTTGTCAAATTTTGTGTAAAATTATGGAATGTAAAAATTGTTATCTTTCCATACACTGACAGTTATAAAAGCCAGGGTTCTTCCTCTTCTTATAGCTTGTTTAACATACAGTTTTATGCCTACAAGAGCAGTCTTGTTTTCGTTGGCCAGTTTGTAAAGCTCTTGAGGAAAGGTTGTACTGCAGTAGCTATAGTGTACAGTCAGATTTAGGCAATTGATAAGTGTATTGCATGGTGATTTATGGATTTCTGATTTCCACCTTCCAACTACATTGTTTCCGAGTTCTTGATGTCAAAACAACTAGTACACGTATCTCGAGCTATAAAATAAGGAATTCCGCCGTATAAACGCAAACTTAAAGAATTCAGCTGCATTCTGAAGAACGCGCTAATGCTGTTATTTCAGAAAGACACAAATACGTTGATTGAAATCCCCACACACCAGACTCTTGAAATAGCGCCATAAATAGGCGTATAAAACTGGTATTCCTCAGAAAGCAAAAGTAGTATTTCAAGCATTTAATAACATACATTCTAAACTGGCCAGGGTATAAAGACTGTATTATACCCTGTACTACAAGAAATTATTTGCGCGTCTGTGTTCCGCAGGATCGATCGTGCACTGGAATGATCATACTGGATCGGACATGGGAAACCAGGTTTCTATCCTCTTCGAAGTGATAACCATGTTGTTGGTAAAGGTAATCCAAGGAGTTGTGGACCACAAAACATTCGAATTCCTCCATTTATACGGAATTAATCAACTTCCTCCTGTTTTGGAATCAATCCCTTAGCTAATCTCAACATTATGGACAAGAACAACAAAAACTTTGTGGCTGAAAATGGGGAAGTGGGTGACAAAGTGCTCCAGTAAACTGTCAACCCTGTGTACTCCAAAGAAACCTACGGCCCAGGAGGTCCACACACTGGATATAGAGGAGGAAGTTGGGCCTTCCATAACCACCGACTGTGAGCATTCCTGGGTAGAGGGGAGGAAGTTGGGGCCTCCTCTCTGATTGGAGGAAGTTGGGCCTCCACTAAACTTAATCCAATGAGTACACAATGGAGGGAGTTGGGCCTCCAAAATGGTTGAGTCTAATGGGGGCAAAAGTGTGACAACAGGAGCACTTCATCCCCACAAAATGCAAAGCATTAACCCATTGACGAGCCGTAATAAAGAGTAACAGTAACGTGAGCTACATGTAAGTAGCGAAACAAAACAATTACAAGAGATCCACTAGGGTCTGGGGAAACCTGTGCCAGACTGAGGGTGGGGTTTTGATATATCGCTCAAAACAGGCTGAGGACCCATCTGCCTAAAACCTTAATCAAGCCTGCAAGTCCAACCCTCCCTTAGAAATCAAGGACCTAGTTTCCCTTGTAAGTTTTTTCCCTGGTAAGGAATGAGCCATGATTCGTAGGAGAAAAGGGGGCCTGTGTCTGGAGTCCTAAAGTCCAAGTATGTTAACAATGGCAGAAATTGGGCACAAATTTGAGGTTGTCCGGCCCAATTACAATAGTCTGCCCCCTTCTAAAGGGGTCTGTTTTTGAAACTTTTAAGTGGACTAACATACACTTAGGGGAGCTCTTGGGCATGAATGTTAAATCATTCATGGGTAAGAGTGATGCTGGGGGTCAAAACTTGGAGTCGCATGTTGGTTCGCCTATACGGAAGGAAGCCAAAAAAGGCAAGGGTCATAGCTGCCCAGATCATGAGAGAATCCTTATTTGACAGTATACTTGATATTGAACAGATGGTAAAATACATTCAACAATTGCAATGTAATGGGTCTGCGAATTTTGGAGTGTACCCCCTGAGAGTGTTTAATAACACGAAGTACAAGCTGAAAGCGGAAGAAATCAGATAAATTCAGGTTGTAACCGTAACTGGAATGGTAATGTTTAACAGCGGATAGATAGTTCTTGATTGTACTATGTTGAACATAACGAGCCATGGAGACTGAAACATATATCAAGGTATCCTCATTGACAGGAAGCTTCCGGACTAATTCTCATTTGCAAGCAAAAGGCATAGAATTGTTGCACGCCAGAATTGTATGTTTTCCTAGTGTTCTGGGCAAGGGGCCATCCCCATGTAAATACTTAGCTTTCACTGCTTTTATACATGTGAAGCTAAGTATTACATCTACACAGTCTTTAAAAAGACTGTGTAGCTGGGATTGGGTCTGGAGCTGTGGTTGAACTGGGGAGCTAGCTGGCGGAAACGCTCCATCTGAAACCGAGAAAGAGAGACTGCGATATTGTTATTTTTTTCCGGGGACGTGTACCGCACGAAAATAGAAATTATGTGTTAGGGTACAGAGGGTGAGGTCCCTAACCAGGTCCATAATGCGGGGAACTTTAGAATTTTTCGAGAGTTAATGACCTCAACTACACCCAGATTGTCACATGAAACTCAATGCGTTTAGATGTCCAATGGGGACCCCACAGATGGCAAGCAATATTGATTGCCAACAACTCCTGCCAGAGAATACTTATGCCAGGCAGGCCTAACTGTTGGGAGGATGACCATTTTCCCTGAAACCATTTATTTTGGAAGAAGCCCTCATAACCCACTGAGGCCAGAGGCATCTGTAAACAGGGAGTGGTATCCGAGGTGTCCCATAGGGAAGACAGAAACAGCCCTACTCCCGTTCCAGCGCTCAGTGAACATGCTCCACATTTCAATGTCTGTTGTAGAAACCCATGGTGAGCTTAATGTGGTGATGGGGTTTTTTGACGCCCCTTGTAAGGTCGATTATTCGTTGCAGGAAAGGGCGTCCTGGGGGAATTACCTTACATGCGAAAATTAGGGTACCAATCAACGACTGAAGCTCTTGTAATGTGGTGGATCGCTTTGACTGAAAAGAGTGGAGAGCAGTTTTGATCTGTTTCACCTTATCCTCTGGCAGCCTTGCTTCCATTTTTTCCCAAATCTAAAATAATTCCCATAAAACTGAAGTACTTTACAAGGACCCTCAGTTTTGGCTGCGGAGATGGGAATATTTAAGTTCCCGAAAGGTCAAGATCATGCTAGATAAACTCGCCCGACAGGGAGAATCGAAAAAGGCATGCTGGGAGCAGGGGTTCGACTATAAGGAAGTCATCCAAAATGTGGCCAACAAAGGAAATTGAGCAATTGTTTAGCAAAATCCATTCAATGGCATCGGACAGTTGATTAAAAATAAAGGGGGCAGAGCGGAGCCCAAAGTGGAGCACTTTGTCAAAATAGTAACGTCCTTGCCAGAACATTCCCAAAAGTTCCTAATCATCTGAGTGCACAGGAAAAAGCCGAAAAGCAGACTCTATGTCAGTTTTTGCCAGAAAAGAATTTGGACCAAACTTTTGGATGGCTGCAATGGCATTGTCGATGGTAATATATTGGAGTGAGAAGTCATCCTTTTCAATGAAATAGTTGATGCTGGAGCTCTCAGATTTAGGGAAGGACAGATGAAAATATTGTTCGAAATTTGTTGGAATGTTTTTTGGGGACAAGGCCAATTGGTGAAACTTGAAGATTCTCAAAAGGGGGAGAAGGAAAAGGACCCACAGTACGACCTTTGGCAACCTCTTCTTCTAAATTTGCAGTGACCACCTGCAGGTGGGCAGTAGGTACGTTTTTAGCAAAACGGGGGCATCTAGGCACGGAATAGCCAATCCCAGCACCCTCCCTCAGTTCTGAACACAATTTAGAAACAAATTCCCTATAAGGATGGTTAGATAGGGCCGTATAAAGATTATCAACATTTACTGGAGTTACTGCGCCCCCAAAACTACTTGCCCCGGTGGTGGGTGCTATGGTGCTGGGACTTCCCAACCCGTGAGAGGGTTCTTTTTCGGATTCGGGTGTACTGGGGCACCTAATCCCGGGGTGATCTTTCCCACACCCTGGCCTGTTGGCACTTGTGTGCATAAATGCAGGGGTTTTTGGCCTTGGGGATACATTTGTTGAAGTTGTGGCAAGTACGGTTGTCGTTCCCTCTGAATGTACTTGCTGTGGATGAGGGTCCTGATTGGAAAACACCAAGCTCTTCCTTCATAAGTGAAGGTGCAACAGTGAAGGTTTTGAGCCATAGCTGGCTGTCAATGGCTGACCACTTAAGGGACTTATTAGCAGCAGCCTTGTGTCGAAATTTGATGTCATACACACACCACCCCAACCCCTTATGATACTTGGCTGCATAGCGAATCAATGACATATATTCGAGTAGCTCTGCAGCCCGAGGTGGGTACTTGTTAATGATCACACTCATGTAAGCTGTAAAAGCCGAGGTCCATTCACCAATGTCAGTGATAGAAGTGGCTTTTGCCTTAGTTACCCTTATCACAGAGTTATCTAGAGTTAAGGTTAATGGCTCATCATGTAAAGGTTGTAAAGAATTAAAGTTCTTCGGCAGAAGTTTAGACAGTTCCATAAACTCACCAGAAAGGATCTCCTTCACCAGTTTAGCTGGGAGTTCATGCACCGAGTCAGTTAAAGTTGTTTCGTCTAAGTTTATCAGAGGTGGCACAAGAGCTCCATTACCTGCCGTGGGACGGAATTGCACTTCAAGCTCTGCAGGCGAGACGTTGTTGTCACCCAACCCAACTCTTGTCAATGTAATCGGAGTGGAAGGCGGCGTTTCACTAAAGGCGCTCACTGCAGCTTGAGCTGTGGCGGAAGCAGCTTTTTCAATGGCTTCATTTAAGGTCGCCTGCATCACTGACTGTACTTGTAGCTGTCCCGAAGATTCCCGGACTAGCATATCTTGTACTTGTTGCTGAAGATGATGGAATTGCTGCTCTTGGTCAGGGTCCATGTGCTCGCCGCCATCTTGGATATTAGTGGGGGATCGCCGACAGTCGGTGTAGCTCTTCGGCTCTGTCGAAGCGTCCTCGAGTCTTTGAATCAGGACAACGCGAAGTCCAGTTACAGGAAGGTTATTCTTGCTGCATAGAGCCTGCTGTTGTGGTCGAGGTCAGCGGGAATATTGACCTGGTTTATCGCTTCGTGTTCTTCGAGTGTTCGGCATTGTGAATAAACTCTGAGTTAAAGATCCATCTATGAAGATCGTCCGGAACTACAAGAAGCTGATGATGGCTGAGTTACATCTGGAGATGTTCCAGGCTGAGCGAAAACGTCGTTCAGGAGAAATTTGCAAACGAAAGGCTTATTAATTTTTCTCCCAAAATATTCGCTGCTCGTGTTGGAAGAAAGACACAAAGCACATGGAACGAATGCTTACCAAGATGCATGGCGCATTCTGATTGGACAATTGTATGATGAAGGCTCCTGGGGTTCTCACGTGATGTCACGTGAGGTCAATCACTGGACAAAGTTCACAGCTCAAACAAGAGTTGTTGATTAACTAAAATTTATCTCAGATGTTCAATAAATTATGATAATATCAGTGAAATTTCGCTTTGGACCGCTTTTCATTTGCATACACAGAGATCCGAACAGCACGAGACCTCGCATAAACTGAAGCTCATTGTGATATTTTCCCATAATGCATTTCGGCTTGTGGCCAACCTCCTCTGTTTACACTCCAACTGGAATTTCCGTTTTTTTTTTTGTAAATTGTAAACATCCATATAATCAAGGAAATATGGTAGGTCTTGTAAATAATTATACAGGACATCTCATGAAAAGGATTGTTGTTATTCATCGTAGTAGAGTACAATGATAACAAACTGTTGTAGTTTATTATCAATGATCCAGGGTTTGATTGAATGAGAAATCAATTACAGGCATTCCATTCAATCTTACTGTACATACATGAGCTCAAAGCCATGCAGGAGCTGATTTATGGAATATTTGCTAAATGTGTAGCCAACCACTTACCCACTCTTTGAAGGCCTCCCAGTGAATAGGTGGGAGAGGATCCTTCAGTTCACGGATCAGAGCGATGATCCTTTGGGAGCATAGCACAAACTCACTCTGGGAGTGGTTTTCCATCCCAATATTGGCCTGCAATACGACAAGTGAGTTTTTTATCACATCGTTCCTTGCTTTTCGGCATAGCTCCTGAGCTCCTTGCTTCCTGCATTTCTTTATGGAACTAGGGACTGCCAAGTTGAGGCTTTTGGCCAGTGACTCCAGGTCCTTTGAACTCCTCTCTGGCACAATTCTTACTGATGATGCCAGGGTGTCAGTTTCCTTTGGTGTGGCCTTAAAATAATATTATTAGACTTACAATGGTAGGAGTTTATAAATAAAACTCAACAGCACTTTTTACCTTGTGTCACGTGACACTGCGATATTGGTATTGGACTTTAGGTCACTCACTTTCATGCATTTTTGTTAGCTAATTAGTACGATGTCTGTCATCAACTGTCAGTCAAAACTCACTGAGGACATCTGGCAGCGAGACGAGAATATAAATAAATGGTTTGCAATGCGAAAATACATGGGATCACAGATTTTGGTCCCTCTTTTCCTTAGTTGGTTGAGCGCAAAGTGAAATAAAATGAGAGGAATAAATTGGCTGTGCGTGTTTTCCTCTCGTTTTATTTCGCTTCTCACATGACATCTACATTACACTGACCTCAACTTAATCAAACAATCTTTAAGAGCACTTGAGTAGAACTTTCTAGATGCGTGACTAATATCCACTCGCGCTCTTCTCCAATCAGCGCCTACTATGCAGGCTAAATCTAAGATTGCATTATACAACAGGACTTCTGTACACAGCCGTTTTCTTTTGTTTATATTTTTAGCGCGCAAGAGCAATATTTCTCCAGCCACCACCTTGTGTTTGCGTTAGCATTCGTTAAATCCTCGCGGCTCTTATTTCGTTCATGCTCTGGACTATCTTATCGAAAGATTGAAAATCTTTGAACAGACTACAGTAAGACTTTGTCTTACTGTAGTTATTTGATTGTAAATATATATTAACCATGTGAGACTGGACTCGAGAGAGCGGCGGAAATCGAGTCTATGTGAAAGTTGGACTGGTCCAAATAAATAATAATTTAGGACCGTGTAAACACATCGGAACGACATACAGATTTCGCAACGTCGGTGAGTTTGACTCGTCAAAATATTAAATCATTGTACTCACTACTGGGTGGAAACACAAGGAGCACCATAAGATCAAATTTTATATCAAGCTACGTTGCATTTCGCAATGGTCATCGTCCTTGAATATTCTGTTGTTTGTTTTGTGTGAAATACATTTCTTTTTCGTAAAGGAAAACAGAAACTTCCTGAGACGAGCAGATTTATAAAAACAGAAACTTGCTGAGACGAGCAGATTTATATTTGGACTATTGCATCATAGGGTCACTTCGAATCGTGATCGTCTGTGAGTTGCGTATGGTACATCTGTTAGAAGTGCCATTAGATCAAATTTTTATCAAGCTGTTACATTCGCCAGGGTCATCCTTTGCCTAAATGATATTTTATGAATATTATCCTGTTTGTTTTGTGTGAAATACATTTCTTTTCTGTGTACTTTCTGAGAAAAACAGAAACTTGCTGAGACTCGCAGAAAAAAAACTTGCTGAGACCCGCAGATTTATAAACAAGAAGCTGTTCACGGTTTGAACTCGAGCCGGTAATCCTTGACAAAGTAGAGGTTTTCTTAATAAAGCCTTTTACAAGAAGGAAATATGACGAAGTTGTTCCTCGCAAAGCGAGGTTTATAATTTTGTCCCCCAATAGCTCAGGCAGATCAAATCTCGTGAGAAAATGAGTGGGTTTTTGTTCGGGCCACAAAAAAGTGGTCGTAATAACGGGTGGTCGTATGGCGGGGTAATCCACTGTACAACAGAAACAGGAACGACGACTCAAGAATTTTCTCAATGTTCGATAATAATGGCATATGGCTTAGTTTTTCATTGTAGACATAAAGACTTGCATTTAAAAAGAGAAGATTTTTGCTACAAAAGCGTTTCAGATCGAGTGCTACAATTTATTAGTAGATTGTGTTGACATTGTACATCTACCGGTATTTACGCCACAATTTGACATCTGAGAACACCTGGCCTTAAATTCGATTTGCTTCATTCACATTAAAAAAATATATTTGAGGCTTATTCACGGTGTTGAAAAAGGAAATAATGTTTCCTTAACAAGAAAAGGAAAAGTTATTTGCATGAAATAATTGATGCAAATCTGTAGTCGGAAATTCACGGCATATTCTAAGCGGTGACCGACTTTCAGCTGGACGAGTTGCGTGATGGGGGTTGTTCCTTAACACATTGACTACTAAAGCGGCCATAAACGGCCAAGAAGAGACCACAGACTTGTACCACTTGTGACGTCATCACTGTTCAAGCCAGAGGATGTCTTTGATAATCAACGGATAGAGTTGGAAAATGTCTAACAAAGCATGCCTAAACGAGCACGAAACATTAAATTGGACAGAGATACACACGAAACAACTTGGATTTTTTCCTCCAAAATCACCAAAAAACGCGACCTTCACTACCATTGGCACTCTTGTCAAAAGAATTCCCTTTTCCCAACGTTTAGGCTAAAACTTTTTCAACGTGAACAAAGACGACTGAAAGGCCAACAAAACGACAAATAAAATGAGAGAAAAAGGAGAGCAAGAACGGCAAAAAAATAAAAGGAAAAGAAAAGCCTTAAGTCAGGTGGGTTTTTCAAACCCAAAAACTATGTCGAAATTTTGATTTCTGCGCATGCCCGAGGAAAATATTGAATTTGTTGCTTCTACGTAGAAGGGGATGTTAGTTGCCGTGTTTTAAACTAAGTTTAGACAGTTTGACATTAAACTGTTGAGATAATGGCCAGAAATAGGCATCTGGGATGTTAGATTGACGTTTTTTTTGGAAAAAGCCCAGTAGTCAATGGGTTAATCCTTTCCTGATCATTCTGTTTTTTTGCTTGCAGAAGCCACAGTTTGTTGCATTCTTTTACAATCTTTAGTGCGGTGTGTGTAGTCGCTAGGTTTTGGCGCTACCATTCTTTCGTACTCCTCTTCAGTTGATCCCACTCCTGTGCAACAGGGAGCTCGGGAAGTCGATCAGCATGGTTAACTTTGCAAACATAATACACTTCAAATGCAGATTTCCATGACAGTTCCTCCCACGGCTCCTCATTCAATGTTTTTGCATACTCTGGTAGCGACTTTACCCAGTTCACACCCCCGCTTTTCATTGTTAACAAGTCATACATGAGCTTTTTTCTAAATGAACGATGCGCTCGTTCAACTTTACCCTGAGACTGTGGGTGATATGGGCGTCCTTTGACCATGTTGATTCAAATTTTCTTACAAAGCTTCTTAACTGCACCTTCAAACTGCGGGCCTTGGTCATGCTGAATAACTTTAGGTGGACCGTGCTGTATGTAGAGCTCAGACAATGCCGTTGCAATTGGTTTGCTACTTTTTCCTCCAACGGTATCAGCCAATGATAACGACTAAACACGCCCATCAGAGAAAGCACAAATTTGAATATCTTTCCTTTCCAGGCAGCAGGCATGTTTTCCATGCTTATCAAGTCAACTTGGTGGTGGATTTGTACACTGCATGCCCTTAATGGCTTCAGAATGGCCTTGTTTTGAAAACGTACATTTAATTGTTGATGGCGGCGAGATTTTCCGAGAACACGTTTAATGTCTCTTTCCCCTACTACATTTTTATTGTGCGGCCACCCCATTGTTAAGGCCACTTCTTTTGGCCCGGCGAAATCGCACTTTAATACGGTCACCTCGTATTACGGCCAACGGCCAGATTTTGCGATCCCTTGTGTGCCTATTTTCTTTGTAATTTTACCCCGCATTATGGCCACAAACTCAGCGATGGATTGAATATTGCAAATCATTGAGACAATGACTCCGCATTTTTTAACGAATTTGTGTCTGTTTTCGGATCTTCCTGCAAATTGGTTCAGGTTGCCTTTAGTGCTCGTTCAGTCACTTTTGTCGTACAATGACCCCACAATTACCCCGTATTACGGCCACCCCATTATTACGGCCAGCTTTTTTTGGCCCGTAGGTGTCCGTATTAACGGGGTTCAACTGTACACACAAACGTATACATAACTTAATTACAGTGGAACCCCGATTTAACGAAGTGCCAGGGACTGGGGAAATTGGTTCGTTAAATCGGGGTTTCGTTAAATCGAGAACCCCGATATAACGAATTTGTTGAAAACTGACCAAAAACTTCGTTAAATCGGGGTATAGTTAATAATTAATTTGCCGTAATGTTAACTGATTAAAGACAAAGAAGATAAAGCCGATTAGATGGCCACGACAGTACTATTTTTAGCAACATGCATGACTGTAATGGACTGCTGACAACTTTCTTAGAGAATTAAAATATTTTACTGTAGTCGATTATTCATCTTCTGTGGCGTGATGACATTTATTCGTTATATCGGGGTAGATTTTACATTCGGGCTTCTAGATTGTGTTCGTTATATCGGGGTATTTCGTTAAATCGGGGTTCGTTAAATCAGGGTTCTTTTCCATACATTTTATTGTAATTCTGACCGGGGTGAATAAATTTGTGCGTTAAATCGGGGACCTCGTTAAATCGAGGTTCATTAAATCGGGGTTCCACTGTACTCATACAGGACTATGAAAACTACACTATTTCCATTATTGACAGACATTTGAATACCTTAAAATACCTTATTAATTACATCATAACATTACATTATAACAAACGGAAGGTGTAACGTATGTGTGGCTTACTTCTTATGGCTATCAGCTTCTGCATGACTTGCATTAATTTGAAGACTAAAACTTATTAATGTTACAAATCCTAAAGGGGCTATGTCACGATATATTAAGTCATTTTCTTCTGATGTACAAAATTACTTTCAAATTGAAGGAAACCTCAAAATAATAGTTATCAAAGATAGGAAAACACCAAATAAGTAATCATAAATCGAATAAGTCATCATAAACCGAAAAGATACAGGGATGGTAATAAGGATGGAGAAGACTGAGACGGATTGTGAACGACAAATTTGAAAAAAATACACCATCTGTGACATAGCCCCTTCAAAGTGTAAAAACTTAAGTTGAAAAGTTAAGTTAAAGTTGAAATGTTTACATGGAGTTACATGAACTAAAAGATGGTCATTGTCGTACCATTCCCTAAAAAATTTATACTGAGCCTTGTCACCTCCCCCCCTCCCTGCCCTAACAAACATTTCTCCCCCTTCCTCAAACCCATCCCATCCCTCCCCTCCCTTCTCCCCCTCCCCCTCCCCTCAACCCCACCACCCTAAAAGTAAACATTTATGCTTGTCCCTGAAGTTTGCACCCTCGTTCCCCTCCCTCCTCCCCTCCCCTCCTCCCACTCCCCTGCCCCTAGCCCCTCCACCACCCCTGTGCCAGCAAACCTTAGACTGGTGGCCATACTTGTTGCAGTGCCAGGATCGTACTGAAAAAAAAATTACATTAATGTATAATTTCAATTCTTTAACTCAGTAATTAGGCAAAAAAATATCTATATATTTTTCAGTTACCTACTTTGGTTAATGATTGTATAGTAGCCATTGTTATCTCATCTGGGTGTGGAGAGTCTTAATGAAAAATGTTTTAGAAACTATAGATTCCACAAGTTATCATTTCATGTCTGTCTATCTCAGTCTGTGTATGTATGCAGGTATGTATGTGTGCATGCGTGAACAAGTTATCACCCTATTTTTAATATCAAGGGTAACCCCCATATTTAAGAGTGGTATTGTAACTGAGTTAGGGAACTACAGGCCAATAGCAGTTATCTCTCCTTTCAGCAAAATACTGGAAAGATTGGTATACAATCAACTTATGTCCTTTCTGGAAAAACAATGTTTACTTTTTGACTTCCAGTTTGGTTTTCGAAAGGGATATTCCATCAAATATGCTATTCTAGAAACTCTTGAGAACTTAAAATCAGCAATAGATGACGATAAGATAACATGTGGTATTTTCTTAGATTTTTCAAAGGCCTTTGATACAATCAATCACCATATTCTCTTAGAAAAACTGAATAAGTATGGGATCCGAGGGCTCCCCCATGCATGGTTTGCAAGCTATATAACTAATCGTAAGCAATATGTTAAAATTGGTAATACAGAATCTAGCCTGAAAACTATTACATGAATTATTATGTGAAGGGCATGAACACCTACTGGCTGGCACATGATTGTTCTCTCCATGGAAGTTTTTTGTCATCATTTCTCCATTCAAGTTAGTTTTTTGAGGGAAGTTTCCGTGTCAACACAAAAGCTGCGTCAGGAGCTTGGTAACCGGGCATTTCATCGGCACCTTGTCGTGTCAGGCCTGGGGCAAGGAAAATAAATATTATGGTTTACAGTGCCTTGTTTGTGTTCGTTCGCTTGTCAAATGGAGAAGTTTGAGTTCTCTTCGGCTGTTCGTGGTTATCCCCCAGTCACATCTACAAAGATCTCTGGAAGCCATTTAACTGCAGGTGATGTTTTCTCCTGCATTCAGATGGATGGACCATGGGCAAATCGCTGCCAAATCCTCCTTTTCCTTCTCTGACTGCTACCTGAAAAGCTTGCCACAGAGCATCAGTGACAAAGTAGTGATTTGTTGGGAATGCATATCCAGTGCGTAGTGCTTTTGCTGCCATTTCTAGCCTTCGTAGTGTTGGAACAGGCTCAACATCACCATCTGTGTCATGATCGTAAACAGCACGGATGTCCAACAACATTCTTCCGTAAATGTCTACTCCATAACAGTCACCAAGGATTATCGCTTGGTTGGTTGGTATTTGCCCTTTCATATCATTAAGCTGATGCTCAATAAATTATTGTTTTCTATCTCTCCAAACAAAATGGTTGAGGGACATCACAGTCCATCCTCCCTGGATCTCTTGGTGCCTCTTGAGTGTTGAAGCCTGCAAGTCTACTCCTCTTCTCAATACGGTCTACCGGAACACCTTCCATCTGTGCAAACTCAGCTGGGTAACTCTTCCGAAAAAGTGTTACCCTTGGAGCATCATCAACTTTACGATCATTAACGTACATGCCACAGAGGTGTGTTACTTTTAGGGAACACAGACCATCACCATCTCCAGGGGGTGTGCCTGGAAATTCAAGCGATATTTGTAGGTATGGGGAATCTGAACTTGACTGCTGTGCCATAACCACATTCATTCGCTTTAACCTTTTTGTCAAAAGTTGAGCAATAACAGGTATGACTGCTTTTGCAAATACCCAATGTAATTGCACTTGGCCTAGTACAGGGTAACGATAAACAGCCCATCCAACACTAGTGACCTCCCTTAATGTCCGTATCGACCAAGTTGTTCTTCCATTATCTACCAGCCACTGTGCTGTGTTCAACACGTGTTGATCCCTAAGTTGACTCAAACACTCCAGCTGCCTAAATATTTGCAGTTGCTGTAGTAGTAATGAGATTTTGCATGTCTGTCCAATGCCCTCAGCATGGATTGTACATGACTGATCATGTCTTTTTCTGGCGTGTTATTTACACTTCTAATCACACTTTCCGAGTGCAAAAATGTGAGTTGTTTTTCGAAAGACCTGAACCCAAGTTGGGAAACGTACTGTTCTAGGTTGTCTTCAGTACTGCCGTTAATGATCAAACCAACAGCGTGTGAAATGGAAATATCCTCTTCCTCTGCTTCTGCCCTACGATGTTTCCCTCTTCGGTGGCCAGCAGGCATCTCCTCCTACATTTGGAAAACAGAACTACTAACAAGTATTGTCAAGAATACTAAATAAAAGTGATTACAGTTCTAACTCTGAACTATGCTGTCCTGTTTCCAATCGACGGCCAACTTAAATTTAACAGTAGGGCATGACCAAATATCAATTATTGGCATTCGCCCTTTCTGATATGACCCTAACAAAACACAGTTTCAATGTGGCATGAATCTGTAAAAAGAAATTATTGACAGCTGTGAGATAAGTTCATTTAGCTGACACTCTAAAACGTTGACTTAAAGTTAATTGATTTATCAACCCCGATTTTTAAATTGAAATTAACAGCCACCAAAACGTCTTAGGTAAAGACAAAAGTTAAATACATTTTTGTTCATTCTGTGTATACATTTCAACAGACACGATAAAAGGTTTTGGGATTGTGTTTATTTAAGGCACCAGCGGTCAAGTCTCAACAGTCGATATAACAGCAACTCTTGGTCTTCACTCGGTTTATATATTGGTCAATAAATGGTCGACAGTTGCCACTCTACCGTGAGTGCCTTAAGAGCGTATGACTGTAATTATGGAGAATCCGGCGACAAGCGAAATTTCAGATTTCATTTTATTTGACCTAAAAGACCCCTTTGGTAAACTGTTTTCGAAAATCATATCAAAAAGTTATATCGCTCTTTCGGTTTTCAGAAAAATCAAAAAGTTCAAAATACGACTAAAATCTCGTTCGAGCCCGTTGGAAACAATGAAAACTTGTGCGATTTCAGAAAGCTCGTACGCAACAATGAAAAGCATTCCCGGTTTGCTCTTTGGCTACGTAAAAGACAATCCTTTAATCTACCCTCAGATATAAAAATGTAATATTTTTAATTTTGAGTCTATATACTGACCCGTTGAAAATAGTGACCTTCGGGTGTTTTAGGCCAATATAAAGTTAGGGTCAACTTCAGAGGTCCATATAACTCCTAGTATATGTATTTCTAAAAAAAATTATACGGTAAATCTCAGCTTTATAATCCTAGTTCACTGTCGCAAAGTATCTTTTTTGGCCCGCAAAAAGCTACGTATCCAGAGTAAAAAATGTCGAGGCTATTTTGACTAATTCCATATGTTTCTCGCAACACGACTGTCACGCAAAACACAACAGCCGACAAGTTATTCATAAAATTGCCTAGAAACGACAATTAACTATACCCTACAACGAATTATTTCCATAATGTACATTTCAGTTGGTTTTGGTAACATTTCGACAGGTTAAATTGGCACAGTACAGTACCTTACAATTCGATGAATTACTTCGTTCAACGGCCGACACGTACTACATGAACCAAGGAAGCTAATATTTAAAACAATTTTTAAAGCCTCACCTGAAGACATTGTCCTCTTGTTCATCTAAGGATTGTTTCCCATAGAATCCGAGCAGGATATTGAGTAAGTTACTCCCTTATTTAACATTTTCACCACTAAAATACATGATCATCATGGGCTGTGATCAAGCAAATGAAATTTGATTCACCTAAAAAGATAGCATGACGCAGACCGCTTGAAATAACTTTGCCGTCATTTTAATTTCCGAGAATTGCTCAATTCCTGGTCAGATTGTCGATAGTTGACCATAGCCTTTTGGTGGAACCGACATCAGTTATTCTTCTGAATTGCCTCTATTCATTCAATGTTACTGTGAATTGCAACTTGTGGCTATTCCTCTCTACTGAAAGATAATTATTATGTGGATCAAACTGCATTATGCGGATCAAACTGGAAAAACCCTGAGGATTTTCAGTGCGTTACCCTCAAGATTGCAACAAGGATGTGTCGTCTCATCTGAAATCATGTAAAGTAGTGGACGACGGGGTTGAAAACCAATTTCAATTTCGCAAGCTATATGAAATGCTAACATGGCGGAAGTATGAGATTGAACACCTCACATCGCCAAACCGACATTACATGTGCCTAGCTAGTGTCAGGCTCTAACTGCTCGTTAGAATGAAAAAAAGCTGTTTGAGTTTTAAGACTTTTTCTGTTCTGGTCACGTGGCTTACCAAATATGGTTTTGACTTGAAAAAATTAAAGATATCCGTAGACATTTGGCGGCCAAAATGATGTTTTGAAGTTTTACATGACAACGGTTAAGGTACTCCCCGGGCATCTACATCGGGTACCAAAGAACGCCACGACAGTAATACGGGCGCCGCGATGCAATATTACACTAAATATTAATTCTTTCCTTCTCTGGGAACTCAGAATCGCAGATGTTCCTTGCCTCTTCTTCTGTCACAATATTGGTGGTGATAACAACATCCATTTCATTCTCCTTTATCACTGGAAAACAGATTTGTCTGAGAATTTCTTCTCCCAGGATTTCCCGTTTGATGGGACCGTCCGTATCAAGTTTGAGCTTTATGCACTCACACTTTATGCACATTACAACATGAAACGATCTCCGTGACTTTGTGGTATTCCCCATTACCTAAAAAAATGTTGCAATAGAATTTAACGAGCCTCTCAATGGATATCTTGTGTTTAAATAGTCAAGTGTTTGACTTTTTCTAAAATGTGACCGATGACATAGTACATAAATGAGCGGATTCCCAGAAAAAACACGCGTGCGCTCGGGGTCTACACGAGGGCTTCACGTACGTCGATGGTTCATCCCTTACGCTCTGCCTCGATTGACCAATGAGAAGGCAAGAGTGCACTCCTTCTGGGATGGGTAAGGGGAACATTTTGTGGAGTGAAAAGTGTCATGGGAACCATGTTATTTTCAGTCGTGTCCATGAACTTTAGCCTTGTCATGTAAGCGTCCTAGTTTAGCGATGAAAACGTTGTAAAAAAATTTTGGACACTTCTTGAAGGCTCGTGGATCATCAGACCAATTGACACTTCTTCAGAAGGCAAGGAATTATGTACCTCTAACTTGGTATGTCAAAACCCCACCTGTGCGAATCTCGCTTACGCCATTCTTTCTCGGACTTGTGTTAGAAATCATGATGATTCCTTCCGAAATGTAATATAATTAATATAATATAATTATTTATAAATCAATCAATAAATAAAGATTTAAATCAGTGAATCAATCAATAAATTAATTAATAACAAATCAATATTTAAGTAATAATAACTAAGGACAGGGAAGGAAGAAGGAAAGTGGAAAGGAAGAACAGAAGACGAAGTATCCTTTAGTCTGAAGTTTCAGACTTGTCTTGGTGGGGAGGTATAAGCAAATCACTTCACGTATTCCTCCCCAGAATAAATACCCTCGTCTTCGGATTCTTCCATGTCCGGATGATTATTATTTTGGAGCCATTGCAGATGATGCAACTGCACTTGTACAAAGTTTAGTTGCCACTGCAGGTCAGCGTGCTGCCTCGCTCCCTTGACAATAAGGTACGCAAAATAATATAACTGAAACTGCCACAATACCGCAAAGCAACCAAAAACAGAAAAATGACAACCGCCTCCATTATTTAAGCTAAAAAAAGACAATAAAATGAATATCAGCATTTATTTTATTCTGCGAGCTCAATAAATATATTTTCTCAACATCATTGTAACACTTTATTACTTTTTAACAGTTTCTTCGACACCAATATATATAAAAGAGAGAGTTTTTCTTGCGGGAACACAGTCAATCACAGTGCAGTATTTGCTTCATAGAGCCAGCCATACAGTAGACTTCCGATAACTCAAACCTTCAAGGGAAATTTCAGAAGGTTCGAGTTATGCGAAGATGATACCAGGTGAACGAAAATTATTAAAATTAGAAGATAAAGTAGTTTTTCTTTACAGTCATGCTTCATCATGTTACAGTGCTCACTTGCTCTGACGAAGGGCTAATGCTCGAAACGTCAGTTAAATACTGTTTTGAGGAACAGCTTGGTGGCAAAGCAGAATTGGCACACTTCCCGAACAGCATACTGCTCAATTTAATTCAAACTAATTTTTTGTCAAATAAGGTTCCGGTCATCGAGGGTAAAATTAGTAAGAAAATGACCTGAAGGGAATACGAATTTAGCGAGAGGTTCGAGTTAATTATCAAGGGTAAGAGTAAACGAGGGTAAAATTACAGTAAATGTATGAAGGACGTGATCTAGGGGAAATCGATTTGGGTTTGAGTTAGCGGGAGCTCAGTTCGAGTTATCAGCAGTGAACTGTATATAATAAGTGAAATTAATGATACATATTAACGTGCAGTTTGTCTTCAGAATTGTAGTTAGATTTTATAGGCTGCAATGAACGAGTCAAATCTAAGAAAGATCATCACCCGGGGCATTTTACACTTTCTAATTCCTCAAATTATACTGTAAAATGCCCTACTGGTCGGGGCCTCATCTTCCCCACTTTCTTAATGAAGAAGTAAGCATTTTTTTTAGTTTTAAACGAATGCACAGTTTATGACTTACGTTGTTGTGCTCAGGCCATGATCATCTGTAGCGCCCATTTTTGAAAAATTTGTTATCGAATGCATTGTATCCACTGCAAATCATTTGGTCAGAGCTCGATATAAAAGAAACAAATAATAATTATTTGTTTCTTTTATATCGAGCTCTGACCGAGTAATTAAGTAATTATTACTTATCTTTTAAATGTTGGCTCGCAACTGGAATCTCAACACAACTGCACAACTCTTGTCACAACTGCTTCACTAACACAAGTAAACGTGCTGCCTCTCAATGCAACTGCGCTCCTACACTGACTTGTGATTTTTTTAAGCACTGCACTGTTATCGCAGGTTCGAATCCCGTTCAAACCTGAATTTTATTTTTCCAGCTTTCTTTTTGCAACTTCTCAATAAGCGTACAATTGTATACAGTAACTGTAATGGTCTTCCCCAGTTTTGACCTAGCCTTGATCCTACGCTCTCCTTCAAGGGTTTCCAATGGAGAGCCTGGGATGAAGGTTGGTGTATGTAAGGTTGTTTTTGTTTCGTTTCCTCAGAAACGAAACGGTATTGTTTTCGATTCGATGTGAACTATTTACACAGTGAGGCTACTATCCAATCAGAATAACCCTCGTAGATGCCAATGTAAACATGTTCTATCCTAGACAAACAAACTGGCGAACACATGTTCAAATATCGATAAAATGATCGTCACGGAGACAAAAAGAAATTCAAATGTATTACAAATAGAAATATTTGACGACTGAAATGCTTCTAAGTTCGATTGAAGCGATGTATTGGTGAAAAATGCAAAGATATCTGTTTCCGTGTTTAATTGTTATGTAAATATTCTAGCTGTATTTTCAACTTTGTTATTGACTTTACCTTCATTACCTTGGCTATGTCTAAAACGGGGAACGAGGAACAGAAGTTGAGGGGAAGCTGTTTACGGGTTAATTGCTCGGGCCGCACCGAGCTTTATTCGGATGTTTTTTCGGGCCTCTCGGATGGAATCGGTCGTCTTCAACCCAGCCAACGCGTACTAGCTATGAACTAATGCAATTTTCGGCAAAGGGAAGTGCCGTGAGCCGTGAGCACGATTTACGCACCCTCGCCCCAGGATCTTCTCGGCAATTTCTCTACAATTTCTCTCCAAACTTTCCCGACATTCTAATCATTCCGGAAACGAAACACTATTTCTTTTTGAAATAGCTCCTTGTTGTTGTTGTTGTTTTAGTCACGGTCACTTGTAAAAAGACTCACATAGACATTGTTTCTTCATCACTTCTATATTCATTACTTTCATCAGAACTCTCATCACAGGACTGTGTATTGGAACTGCAGACAGATTATATACAGTGTAATTAACTAAGTCATGTATTTCTAAAAATACATTACGTCATTATTAGACATTAGGCAGGGCTGCAAATAATATTTTTTTCTTGAAAGGACATATGTCCGACTAAGTCACAATTTTGGTCGGACAAAACAAAAATGAGGTCGGACATCATATTTTTATAGTACTGCTTGATAAGTGAACCTGCTAATCTAACACATTGTCAATGCAGAGTAAACTAGTTTGCGTTTAGAACAAAACGTGTTATAATGCATTAATTAGCGTTGGAAGGCAAAAAAAAATTGTCTGGACATTATGTCCGACCACAGTTGGGATTTCATCAGACATTGGCAAATTTTGGTCGGCCATTGTCCGATGACCGACTGTTATTTGCAGCCCAGTTAGGTCTTGAACCATCAGCCTTTCAAAGAAAGTTTTCCAAGTGTTATATAATAAACAGTGCAATTTAAAAACTACAGCAACAAAACCTTTATCTATTTCTTGGAATGACAACGAATGACAAAATAATATTGGAAAACCCACCTATCAAAACTCTCATCTATCTCCTCACTTTCGAACGGATGCCCCGATATACTAGCATATAATGGGTTCACTTTATTTATAGCTTGGCTGATAAGAGAAGTTTGCATTGCATCCTCCTCATCTGTCAGCATAGATACATCACTGGCAACACCAATTTCAGTACATGTCACCCTATACAAAAACAACAACAACAACAACAATTTATTCAGGTATTCCTATTTCAATACATGGTATTACCAGTAAAATCAGTCCAAAAAAAATAATAACAATAATAACAGGGCTGCAAATAACAGTCGGTCATCGGACAATGGCCGACTAAATTTTGCATCTCAACTGTGGTCGGACATAATGTCCGGATAATTTTTTTTTGGCCTTCCAATAATTATTGTTCTAAACGCAAACTAGTTTACTCTGTGAAGCCCATGCTAGCGTAGCCCCATACTCAAAGAAGATCTATGCTGGTCATTTTTCATGGTCATGGCTAGCGGAATGGCTCGCGGGCGTGTGCGTCGTACGACCGTACATCGAATTTCATGACATTTTTACGTGAAGTAAATTTTGGTGAGCTTGCGAGAGTCGCCATGCGGATAGCCCTGGGGACAAGGTTGCTTGCGAGGAATTGACGTAGGCAAATTATGGCATGCGAGGATTTTGACGTGGCAGACTGGATGGCGTAATCACCTTTTCATTTCTTCTTCTTGACTTTTCACATCCATTTATCAAATATGTCAGAAGAGCAGAGACAAAGGAAGAGGGAAAAAGACAGAGAACGAAAAAGGGAAAGGAGGAGAAACAGTACAGAAGAACACTGTCAAGCAGAGCGGGAACAACAATGCGAAATAAGAAGAAACAGCACTGAGGAACAGCTTGACGCAGAGCGAGAAAGGCAATGGCAAATAAGAATGAACAGTACTGAAGAACAACGACTCTGAGCAATGGTGACAGAGCAATGGTGACAGAGGACTATGAATATGTCAGGTGCAGTATTGATTGTAACCTGTCTGCTTCTGATTGGAATAATTTTGGTCCACTGAATAATCTACATCTACTTTTTTTACCGTCTATTTTACAGATGAACAAAGGAAAAGAAATAGACAAAGAGAACGGAGACGAAATTTACGCCTGGGACAGCACGAAACTAGAAGATGTACAGGTAAAATTAAATTCCATGGTTTTGCAGAGTTTCAACGAAATGCGTTTGTAAAAAAAACAATCAAAACACACAGGGGGGAATTTCCACAGGGGGTAGTACAAAGAGGGTAATTGTCATGATCATATCATTTCAATCAAACAAAATGGTGGCGTGGTTAAAGTTTAGTTTCAAGGCAGTTTTCGGTAAGACAACACACCTTTTAAACGTTAGAAATGGAAAGAGAATACGAGCAAACGCATCGTGACTGTCACAATCCCATAATTATCGTTTCTTTGTTCGTTCATTACAATTGTTGGACTATTTATGGGCTGTGCAGAAATCCTACCTTCTTTGGTTCCATGGTCTAAAGATCAGAAAAAAATGAAAATTGGGTAGTGAATCCAAAACATATGGTGCATAATTTTTTCCGAATGCGATGTTAACTTTGGACCACTTTAGCGAGTTTGCTGACATATTCTAGGTGTATTTAAAACCACGACACGGAATATGATTAATCAATACGCCATTGATTAATCACATACCCTACACGTTACCAAGAATGCAACGCAAAAGAATAGGTTCTCAAATTTTCAACAATTTTTAGTGAACTCACAGCAAGGAAATTTATGTGATTACACGCTCAAGGCCTGAACTGCATGTATGTAAAGATTTCACAAGATTCCAAATTTGAGGGAGTTTTTTTCACATTCAGTATTGCTGAACGAGTCCTGGTGCACAACCTTTGTTATGGTAATTATTTTTAAAAGGCAACTCGGAAATGGCCTATTATTTAATCCTCTCGACCACAACACAATTGCATTAGACATCTTGAATTATAGCAAAATGTTCACTGGACCAGTCACTCTTTGATTTCTGCACAAAATGAGCAATGGCATTCGATTTCATTCAGAAATGAAACTCACAAAAAAGTTTGTGTTCGATGAACGAAAAAAATTGAAATCAATCGTTTGATTTAGGGCCTGATTACATGAGGCCGGGCTGGCCCAGTTAGCTGAGGTCTCGGCACGTCTGTTAAACGCAACAAAAATCAATTTTGCAATTACATGACATGTAAGATGATTGAAATTGCCAAATTGTATTCCCTGTACATGAAGTTGTAGATGTCATGCCGACTTGGAACGAAGCGCCTGTTTGCAGGATTAGGTACAGGCATACCACTAAATAGCTCCTTCTTTACATAGTAATGCAGGTGCCGCTCCATCTCAGCCACACTTGTGACACTCTCCTTCACTAATTCATTTATTTTCTGCACTGGTCTGGCATCTATGCGTTGCATTAAACCAGCAGTCTGAAAAGGAAATATACCCAAATTTCACAAGAACTGCACCACTTACTAATCTTGTTTGGTTACAAACCTGGCCAAGAGGATGATCTTTGTGATCAGAAGGCTTGGGTAATGAAATGTAGATCCGCCGTTCTCCTTCGGCATTGTTTTGACGTATATCATTCCTGACTTTTTGGAAGCATCTTCTTTTCTTGACTTTGTCTCTTTTGGAATCTACAATGAAATTATTTTATTGGGTCATAAAGTGATATTGCTATGGCTTTCTGTATGTGGCCTCACTTCATTTCAAAACAGCATGCCCTCAATTTTGCTGGTTTTCACTTTCAAATGATGTTATGTTCAAGTGATGTTAACCAAAAATCATGACAGCTTTTTAGAGATGCAGGAGGGTGGAGGTGGCATTGAACTTTCTGCTTTCTGTACCCTTTACTCCCAGTCGCTGCCTCCTTTCTTGGCTATGAAGAACCTTGGTAACCAGAGGGGATTCCAGTTGTGTAATGCTGTAAGGGTTTCATTCAGCTTTATCCCTTTCCAATGATTGAAAAAAAAACACAGTTTTTCACATTAAAAAAATTAATTTGTCCTCCCCTCGTACCCTGGGTAAGCAATAATCTCCCTCATGTGAATTTGTGCCAGGCAGTTGCAGTTTTTGTGTTTTGGACCATGAATCGTCGCTTTTTGGAACAGTGGTCATGTTCCCCTTTATGAACCTGGCAATGTGGAGTAATTATTAGTTTATTTTGTAACATTGAGAGCTATTATTTTTATCACTCTTGGGGGAAAATTGCAAATTGAGCAAAGTGACTACAATGAATTATTTCTTACTTGTATTTATCAGTTCCCACTGTACATGTAAAAATCCATATTTTACCTTCAAGTTGTTTTCTTGTTTTTCTTTCAGTGCCTTATTGTAGTCTGGACCATTTTGACACTCCAAACGTTTGTGTCCAAAGATGATGAAGGGAATTCCATCAAATTCAAGATTCAATGCCTTGGTTGCACGAATATCTTTCCAGAAGACGAGATGCCTTAGATTATTTTTTGTTGTTTCTGTAGTGGGTGTTGCATCTGCATCTAGTATAAAGATTTCAACAGATCACTTAAAATCAAAGAAAGTTATTTGTGAAACAGAGAAAAATATTCAGAGGGGGACAGTCATGTTTACATGAGGAATGTGGGTTGGGCACCGGAGGGGGGACGCTCCTCTTCAATTTTGTGGTGTTTGGGGGCCTTCCCTAGAAAAAAAATTGAGATTTCAAGCTCTGAAAAGTGCATTTTGGTGGATCCTGGAGATGGTTTTGCTATGGATAATGGAGAAAGCAAAAAACCCTCAGGTCTGATAGGGGGTCCGGATTCTGAAGACAGCCCCTTTCTGTATCCCCACTGGTTCTTTTGTAAGACTGATTGCAAGTGCGGATCTAAAGATTCAAAAATGACCGATTCGGTTATTTTGCTGGGAATACTTAGCATTGTTAATGGTCTATAGTTTCCACAGTCTTCTCTTTTACCACTTTTAAATAGTGCTGTAACTTTGCCAACCTTCCATTGACTAGGATATTTTGTCTCTTTGAAGCTCATTCTGCTGATATTTGCTATGCAATAACTAATCTCTGCGTGTACCATTTTCATTTCCCTTGAAGTAATATTATCAGGACCGTGTGCCTTTCGGATGTTGACATTTTCTAATTTATGCAGAAATTGTTTGTTTTGAAGAGGTATGTCATCAATGGTTGGAGTGATCCTGTTAATAAAGGATAGAGGTGAGTGGCTTGCTGGTGGAAACTTTGAAGCAAGCTTCTCTCCTACTGTAGCAAAAAAGGAATTCATGGCCTTAGCTTTATCTGTCGTCATACACTAAGGTGTTATGTCTGTCTGTTCTGTCCATATTCATGTTTATAGCTCAAGACAACTGAATGTTTTTATCAAAGAGGCACTTTAATTAATTTTCTTTGCACCCCCCACCCCAATAGTGGTTAATAATTTTTTTTCATTTTATCTTTGGTGGATATTCAATTGTCCATCTGTAGATAAGGCACCCAGCCTTTATAAAGCTTTTAATACATACTTTGAACATCATCATCGCATACATACTTTGAACATCATCATCGCTAGAAATCCGGGACATTTGAGCCGCGCATAAGGCAGCAGTTTTTCAGCAAAATGTTCGAATGCTTCAATATGGCGTCGTCAAGAAGATCCCATGTGGTGGATTACAAACAACTAAATTCGTTGTCCTCTGTTGTTATGTATGACACTGCACCCCACCCAAAGAAAAGAGGCAAACTATTTGAGGTGGAAAGGATCATTACCCGGTGAAAATGTCACTTTGTAAGTCTTGTGATCAACTTTACGTGCATTTTTGCATAGCTTTAATATTTGTTCGATCAAATAAATGTTCTGTGTGTATTCTATTGTGATTCTAGGGCCACAAATACTTGATTAAATGGAGAGGATGGCCAGTAGAAGCATATAGCTGGGAGCCAG
This sequence comes from Desmophyllum pertusum, assembly GCA_029204205.1. Taxonomy (NCBI): domain Eukaryota; kingdom Metazoa; phylum Cnidaria; class Anthozoa; order Scleractinia; family Caryophylliidae; genus Desmophyllum; species Desmophyllum pertusum. The sequence continues at coordinate 2,805,582 of MU825878.1, forward strand.
ATGACAATCTCACGGCTGATTTGCTAAGGTGGATTGTGTGTATTTTCTAATTTTGTAAATAATAAAATCTACAATAAATGATCCATGACTGGAAAGCTCTGTTTTTGCATGTATTTATTGACTCTTCATTTTACAGTGATAAGCCCTACATACATAATACTTTATTTGAAAATGTCTTAAAAAGACAGCCCTAGGCTGATCTGGACCTTTGAGCAAATTACAAATAAATATTTAAGAATAAATATATATGTACACTACTAAAATATATATTATTATACAATAAAATGAATACCTTTATAGAAATATATAAAATCATCCAAATTTTTATTCAGGTTAAAACAGGTTCCCTTGTTAAGTCCTATCCAAGTTCTCTCGTAAATTCCCACCCAACTATCCCCTTCAAAATGAAAATAATTAGCTAGGCAGGTAGTAGGAAATTTAGCATAGTTTTACTGACTTTTCAGCGGTTATTTGAGGCCAATAAAGATCAGTGATGAAAGGCTCATGGATGGAAGTCGTCGATTTGCTGTTGGGGTGCTAACTGGTCTAAAAAGTTATTCTTATTCTCCATTTTATGTTGATCTGGATCTGGATATTTGGCATTATGTTTCTCATAACAAAGGCACTCCTTCAGAACACCATGGACATCTTTTATTTCAGAAATATGACTTTGTAAACTTCAAGTTCCTTCCTCAGTACTGGTGGTACTTTGAAGATAAGCATGGGGAAGGAAGGTAGTATCGAAAACGAAGACCCCTAAAACGAAGACCCCTAAAACGAAGACCGAAGACCGAAGACCCACTCGAAAACGAAGACCCACTCGAAAACGAAGACCCACTCGAAAACGAAGACCCACTCGAAAACGAAGACCCACTCGAAAACGAAGACCCACTCGAAAACGAAGACCCACTCGAAAACGAAGACCCACTCGAAAACGAAGACCCACTCGAAAACGAAGACCCACTCGAAAACGAAGACCTACTCGAAAACGAAAAAAAACAAATTATGCAATGTTTTGGGCCACGGATGAGTTTGGTGTTTGATATTGCGTGACACAATAATGACACTTTTCACTCCTCACCCCTCCCCACTACAACTTTTTTTTCCGCTCTTTTCGCCTTCGCGCACCTCCCACCCTCTCGGAAAGGAATCGACTGCTACGCAGGCTAACTGATGATGACGACAATAACAGTAACATTTTATTAACCAAAACAAGAAAAACAAGTAGTTTAGAGTTCTGATAATTCCTTCCTACGAGTTCGAGTTTGTTTTTAATATAAATCTCCTCATGATTTAATTTCAGTAAGTCTAGAATCTACACAAGGCTATATTTACATGGTACCGATACAATGACTTGCGCAGATCCCAACTGTACCAGTACAGTTTGAACAAAATTTGGATCCACACGCCCTTCTTAATGGATATTCACACCGACAATCACTGTTTACACTTTGCGATCCAAAACCTGTACAGGATTTCAGTGTAAACAAAAAGTCTATCAGGTGCAAAAAATGTACCAGATGTTAGCAGCCTAGTTACCTGCTACGAAATCACAGAAAAAATAACTGACCAGGTTTCACGAGAAAAAAGTTACATTTCGTATTTTACACCAAGAAATACACCACGCACGGTTATAAAGGATTTGCTCTGTATGAAAGGTATCTTGAAACCCGCCATGAAACTTCAAATTGGGCACAAATAAGCTAATGACATAAAAACATGACCGCTGTGGTTAGCACATGGTCGCACTGACCTCTGTGACCTCTGTGCATGTGACCTCTTTCACACGCGTCTCGTATTACCCTGGGTGGAGGGCAAAGGGTTTTTGCGTGTCACGCAATATCAAACACCAAACTCATCCGTGGCCCAAAACATTGCATAATTTGTTTTTTTTCGTTTTCGAGTAGGTCTTCGTTTTCGAGTGGGTCTTCGTTTTCGAGTAGGTCTTCGTTTTCGAGTGGGTCTTCATTTTCGAGTGGGTCTTCGTTTTCGAGTGGGTCTTCGGTCTTCGGTCTTTGTTTTAGGGGTCTTCGTTTTAGGGGTCTTCGTTTTCGATACTACCGGGGAAGGAATGGCTATTGACTTTCCCATTAAGATCAAGCCAGTGTTGTCATGGTCTGCAACACATTATTTTAAGAAGGATGGGGTACTTTGTAAGGCCCCCAGGTTCCCGGTAGAGAAGCTTTGCATAGAAATTGCAAAGAAACCTTGTAACTTCGATAATGTGGAGAAGACTCCCTATAAAAGGAAGGTACTTGAATGAAATTTTTATGACATTAAAAGAAAAGAATCCATCTTACAAATACTTATTTGTGGGATCTTTAGCAGACTGCACAGCAGTTCTATACATGTTTTGTAATTTTTCAACCCGTCTCACTCATGTTTTAATTCCCAATTCCTTCTATTTAGCTCTTATTTCAACTATGTTTTGCATGCTTGCTTATACAGTAGCGGTCTGGTTAAAGCTTCACAATTTTCTTTAGAGAAGCTTTTTAAAATATTCACAATCACAAAGCGACCTTGCAATTTCTTCATTTGACTGTTCTAGTGTAAAATACATAATTACCAGCCAATACAGACACTGTGCCATTACATAAACAATGGAATTGCTATGATTCCTGTGTGGATGGCTGCTGAATATAGTTTTTTTAAATTTCCCTCAGCTTGTCCATTCTTCTAATCAGACATTGGCAAATTTTGGTCGGCCATTGTCCGATGATCGACTGTTATTTGCAGCCCTGTTTGGTCTTGAACCATCAGCCTTTTAAAGAAAGTTTTCCAAGTGTTATATAATAAACAGTGCAATTTAAAAACTACAGCAACAAAACCTTTATCTATTTCTTGGAATGACAACGAACGACAAAATAATATTGGAAAACCCACCTATCAAAACTCTCATCTATCTCCTCACTTTCGAACGGATGCCCCGATATACTAGCATATAATGGGTTCACTTTATTTATAGCTTGGCTGATAAGAGAAGTTTGCATTGCATCCTCCTCATCTGTCAGCATAGATACATCACTGGCAACACCAATTTCAGTACATGTCACCCTATACAAAAACAACAACAACAATTTATTCAGGTATTCCTATTTCAATACATGGTATTACCAGTAAAATCAGTCCAAAAAAAAATAATAACAATAATAACAGGGCTGCAAATAACAGTCGGTCATCGGACAATGGCCGACTAAATTTTGCATCTCAACTGTGGTCGGACATAATGTCCGGACAATTTTTTTTGGCCTTCCAATAATTATTGTTCTAAACGCAAACTAGTTTACTCTGTGAAGCTCATGCTAGCGTAGCCCCATACTCAAAGAAGATCTATGCTGGTCATTTTTCATGGTCATGGCTAGCGGAATGGCTCGCGGGCGTGTGCGTCGTACGACCGTACATCGAATTTCATGACATTTTTACGTGAAGTAAATTTTGGTGAGCTTGCGAGAGTCGCCACGCGGATAGCCCTGGGGACAAGGTTGCTTGCGAGGAATTGACGTAGGCAAATTATGGCATGCGAGGATTTTGACGTGGCAGACTGGATAGCGTAATCACCTTTTCATTTCTTCTTCTTGACTTTTCACATCCATTTATCAAATATGTCAGAAGAGCAGAGACAAAGGAAGAGGGAAAAAGACAGAGAACGAAAAAGGGAAAGGAGGAGAAACAGTACAGAAGAACACTGTCAAGCATAGCGGGAACAACAATGCGAAATAAGAAGAAACAGCACTGAGGAACAGCTTGACGCAGAGCGAGAAAGGCAATGGCAAATAAGAATGAACAGTACTGAAGAACAACGACTCAGGGAAATTAAGCAATGGTGACAGAGGACTATAAATATGTCAGGTGCAGTATTGATTGTAACCTATCTGCTTCTGATTGGAATAATTTTGGTGCACTGAATACTCTACATCTACTTTTTTTACCGTCTATTCTACAGATGAACAAAGGAAAAGAAATAGACAAAGAGAACGGAGACGAAATTTACGCCTGGGACAGCACGAAACTAGAAGATGTACAGGTAAAATTAAATTCCATGGTTTTGCAGAGTTTCAACGAAATGCATTTGTAAAAAAAACAATCAAAACACACAGGGGGGAATTTCCACAGGGGGTAGTACAAAGAGGGTAATTGTCATGATCATATCATTTCAATCAAACAAAATGGCGGCGTGGTTAAAGTTTAGTTTCAAGGCAGTTTTCGGTAAGACAACACACCTTTTAAACGTTAGAAATGGAAAGAGAATACGAGCAAACGCATCGTGGCTGTCACAATCCCATAATTATCGTTTCTTTGTTCGTTCATTACAATTGTTGGACTATTTATGGGCTGTGCAGAAATCCTACCTTCTTTGGTTCCATGGTCTAAAGATCAGAAAAAAAATGAAAATTGGGTAGTGAATCCAAAACATATGGTGCATAATTTTTTTCCGAATGCGATGTTAACTTTGGACCACTTTAGCGAGTTCGCTGACATATTCTAGGTGTATTTAAAACCACGACACGGAATATGATTAATCAATACGCCATTGATTAATCACATACCCTATACACGTTACCAAGAATGCAACGCAAAAGAATAGGTTCTCAAATTTTCAACAATTTTTAGTGAACTCACAGCAAGGAAATTTATGTGATTACACGCTCAAGGCCTGAACTGCATGTATGTAAAGATTTCACAAGATTCCAAATTTGAGGGAGTTTTTTTCACATTCAGTATTGCTGAACGAGTCCTGGTGCACAACCTTTGTTATGGTAATTATTTTTAAAAGGCAACTCGGAAATGGCCTATTATTTAATCCTCTTGACCACAACACAATTGCATTAGACATCTTGAATTATAGCAAAATGTTCACTGGACCAGTCACTCTTTGATTTCTGCACAAAATGAGCAATGGCATTCGATTTCATTCAGAAATAAAACTCACAAAAAAGTTTGTGTTCGATGAACGAAAAAAATTGAAATCAATCGTTTGATTTAGGGCCTGATTACATGAGGCCGGGCTGGCCCAGTTAGCTGAGGTCTCGGCACGTCTGTTAAACGCAACAAAAATCAATTTTGCAATTACATGACATGTAAGATGATTGAAATTGCCAAATTGTATTCCCTGTACATGAAGTTGTAGATGTCATGCCGACTTGGAACGAAGCGCCTGTTTGCAGGATTAGGTACAGGCATACCACTAAATAGCTCCTTCTTTACATAGTAATGCAGGTGCCGCTCCATCTCAGCCACACTTGTGACACTCTCCTTCACTAATTCATTTATTTTCTGCACTGGTCTGGCATCTATGCGTTGCATTAAACCAGCAGTCTGAAAAGGAAATATACCCAAATTTCACAAGAACTGCACCACTTACTAATCTTGTTTGGTTACAAACCTGGCCAAGAGGATGATCTTTGTGATCAGAAGGCTTGGGTAATGAAATGTAGATCCGCCGTTCTCCTTCGGCATTGTTTTGACGTATATCATTCCTGACTTTTTGGAAGCATCTTCTTTTCTTGACTTTGTCTCTTTTGGAATCTACAATGAAATTATTTTATTGGGTCATAAAGTGATATTGCTATGGCTTTCTGTATGTGGCCTCACTTCATTTCAAAACAGCATGCCCTCAATTTTGCTGGTTTTCACTTTCAAATGATGTTATGTTCAAGTGATGTTAACCAAAAATCATGACAGCTTTTTAGAGATGCAGGAGGGTGGAGGTGGCATTGAACTTTCTGCTTTCTGTACCCTTTACTCCCAGTCGCTGCCTCCTTTCTTGGCTATGAAGAACCTTGGTAACCAGAGGGGATTCCAGTTGTGTAATGCTGTAAGGGTTTCATTCAGCTTTATCCCTTTCCAATGATTGAAAAGAAAACACAGTTTTTCACATTAAAAAAATTAATTTGTCCTCCCCTCGTACCCTGGGTAAGCAATAATCTCCCTCATGTGAATTTGTGCCAGGCAGTTGCAGTTTTTGTGTTTTGGACCATGAATCGTCGCTTTTTGGAACAGTGGTCATGTTCCCCTTTATGAACCTGGCAATGTGGAGTAATTATTAGTTTATTTTGTAACATTGAGAGCTATTATTTTTATCACTCTTGGGGGAAAATTGCAAATTGAGCAAAGTGACTACAATGAATTATTTCTTACTTGTATTTATCAGTTCCCACTGTACATGTAAAAATCCATATTTTACCTTCAAGTTGTTTTCTTGTTTTTCTTTCAGTGCCTTATTGTAGTCTGGACCATTTTGACACTCCAAACGTTTGTGTCCAAAGATGATGAAGGGAATTCCATCAAATTCAAGATTCAATGCCTTGGTTGCACGAATATCTTTCCAGAAGACGAGATGCCTTAGATTATTTTTTGTTGTTTCTGTAGTGGGTGTTGCATCTGCATCTAGTATAAAGATTTCAACAGATCACTTAAAATCAAAGAAAGTTATTTGTGAAACAGAGAAAAATATTCAGAGGGGGACAGTCATGTTTACATGAGGAATGTGGGTTGGGCACCGGAGGGGGGACGCTCCTCTTCAATTTTGTGGTGTTTGGGGCCTTCCCTAGAAAAAAAATTGAGATTTCAAGCTCTGAAAAGTGCATTTTGGTGGATCCTGGAGATGGTTTTGCTATGGATAATGGAGAAAGCAAAAAACCCTCAGGTCTGATAGGGGGTCCGGATTCTGAAGACAGCCCCTTTCTGTATCCCCACTGGTTCTTTTGTAAGACTGATTGCAAGTGCGGATCTAAAGATTCAAAAATGACCGATTCGGTTATTTTGCTGGGAATACTTAGCATTGTTAATGGTCTATAGTTTCCACAGTCTTCTCTTTTACCACTTTTAAATAGTGCTGTAACTTTGCCAACTTTATCAAAGAGGCACTTTAATTAATTTTCTTTGCACCCCCCACCCCAATAGCGGTTAATAATTTTTTTTCATTTT